>CM032415.1:7808637-8223637 GCA_019049465.1 Dryas iulia moderata | reverse complement strand
TACTTCTAATTTCATTTATTAATATAATAATTATAAAACTAAGAAGCACAAAATAAATATGCATATATACATTTTCTCTCTATTTTTTTGATATGTGTATATAAACGTGAAAACGGGTAGCAGTAGAAACGTAATAAATATAGTAGTGTAGTTTATGCAGGCAAAGCCGCGGCTGGGTCGCTAGTATTTAAATATATTAATAGTCATTATAAGAATTATTGTATATTTTTAGAGTTACGCTTAAGATAGTTAATCGATATCTGTCAGGTAGCCCCGAAGAGTATAGTGTCGGGTACCTCCGGAAACAATGACATGGTCCAACGTATTATTCATATATCGTAATATTACTTAGACCCTCTCCTATAACTAAAACTACAAATTGATATTCTACTTTTTTATAAAACGTACTTTGTTAAAACTACTTTATCCCTGAAGTGGTCGCGCGGACTACATATGTAGTCCACCGATATAAAATCCGTTTATTTTGCAAATGGCAAGCGCTAATTTATTGTGGCTAGCGCCACTTTCAAATGACTAATAGCGGGATAAACTCAGTGCATCGGAAGCACCTATCATGCGTGGGTGCATTATTAGTAGCTTTGCAAAGTTCCTGGAGATATGTAGTCCACGCGACCAATTACGTAAGTATTTTTCCAGTTAGTATTTTTTATCTTCATATATTTTATATTGAAATTGTCATAAATATGTAAAATAGTCAGGCAACACACTGCTATTCAAAACTGTGTGTCACTTTTTGTTGATGATCAGATGAGGTTGGATGAAACCATTGACTCAGAAAAGAAGTAACTCAAATTCATTGACAAGGTCTTCGACAATAAAAATTAAATATATCCTATATATTACAGACAAAGAAAAACAAGCATTAGCTTTAGAGATGACGTCAAGTAATGTAGTGCGTAGTTGTGACAACTATAGAAGAGTACGCAATAAAAACACCTGTAACTCGTGCACTGCCTGCAAAAAGTTTATTTTTGGGAATCATTTCAAGATTGTGGCCAGTCGTGGCCCAGAGGCACAAGCGTGTGACTGTAAACGACTGGTTGTGGGTTCGATTCGCACTCGAAGAGTGGAAATATTTAATATTTCCATTTTCTTCGCTCTGGTGTCGAGGTAAAGCGCGGCATTAAGTTCCGCCACTTAACACGCAATGCATCCGAATTCGGCGGAAAGTGGGGAACAGAGTGTCTTAACACTAGGGTCCCTCTGCCTACCCTGCTGTGTGTGGGATATAGCGTGAAGCTATTTATTTTTTTTTTTTTATTTCAAGATTATATGTCTTACATGTATAGAAATATAAGCTATATTTAACTGTGATCTCAGTCAATACGAAAGGCTATAACTATGTTTTGCTGATTTTATATAATTAAGCATACTGTACTAAGTATAATTCCATAAGTAAAATATAAATAATATATAAAAAACAAAAGTTAGTTCAATTTGTAAATGGACTACATATGTAGTCCACGCGACCAGTGATGTTTCGTTTAGGAGTGCGACCACTGCAGGGTTATTGTATTAGTCTACTATAGTCCTTCATCAGTTGTTCTGAAACTTTATTTTTATACGTCAACGCAAAATGCGCATTGAGATGAACAAATTTCTTAAAGGCAGCTTTTCCACATATGCATTTTTTTCATCAGGTATTCCAAATCCAAAAAAAAACATCATTGCAAATTGCACACCACGTCGAACAAACTTTGTGATGGCGGCTTCTTCGTATATATAATATTTTAGCTGGACTATTATAGTTCTTCATCAGGTGTTCCAAAAAAAAAAAAATTACAACATCGCAAAATGCACATCACTTCGAAAAAAAAATCTTATGATGGCTACTCCGTACATACTATATCTTAGATGGACTGCTCTAGTTCTTCATCAGGTATTCCAAATCCAAAAAAAAACCATCATTGCAAAATGCACGTCACGTTGAACAAATTTTGTTAAGGTGAATTCTCCGTATATATCATATTTTAGATGGACAACTATAGTTCTTCATCAGGTGTTCCAAATCCAAAAAAAAATCATCATTGCAAAATGCACATCACCTTGAACAAATTTTGTTAAGGTGAATTCTCCGTATATATTATATTTTAGATGGACTGTTATAGTTCTTCATCAGATGTTCCAAACCATAAAAAAAAATCGTTTTTGCAAAATGCACATCACGTTGAACAAATTTTGTTATGACGGCTTCTCGGTATATACTATATTTTATATGGACTGTTATAGTTCTTCATCAGGTGTTCCAAATCCAAAAAAAAAATCGTCATTGCAAAATGCACATCACATTAAACAATTTTTCTTATGGCGGCTACTCCATATTTATTATATTTTAGCAGGTCTATTGTGATTCTACATCAGGTGTTCTACTCTTCGAAATCATTAGTAGCTTAAAGCCTGCTCAGGGTCAACAACTATGCAACAAAAAAAAATCATTCAAATCTGTTCAGTGGATCAAAAGATGTTCGCGTTCAAACAGACAAACAGACGGACAGACAGACAAAAATTTAAAAATTGTAGATTCGTATTCTATTAGTATTTTTACACCCCCTTGTTGTTTTTTCGCAAAAATATTCCATGTACAGATACAACTTTTTTACAGATTTATTATAATAAATCTGTAAAAAAATTGTATAGATTAAAAGGGTTGTATAGATTTAGCGTTTGATGTTAATTTACTCAGATTTTTGATGGGTTTTTCGTAACAAATTGGGTACAAATAACTTAACTAGAATTATAGCGTTATTAGAAGAGTCTGATTCCAACAATAAAGACTTCCAAGGTACTTCAGTAGTAAATATTGACGACCACTTATCTGAACGCAGCTATGACAGTGAAAGTGAATAAGAAGTGAAGATCTTCCGATAAATTGACGGCAACAATTTTAGTAGAAAAAGGTGAAACGATGAGACAAAAAGCACCATCAAGACCGAATGTACATGTCAGATCTGAAAAAACGTAATACTGAAAGGCCAGGAGTCAAACCTGTGGCTAAGTACCGAGACTAATCTAGTCAAAGTAAGCTAAGTTGGTACTTATTCATTACACATGATATTTTATGTAAAATCCAAACATACACAAATTTACTGTGACTGAAGAGCTTTGCGTGTTTGAGTAAACATAAACATATAAATAAGGTGAGGAAATTTCACGGGTGACCCTAGTGAAAAAAGCCTCCCCAAAAAGTTTCAGGAACTCACAAGACATGTCGTCAAGTATGCCTGTCTAAAAAGGACAAAAAAACATAACACATTTACACAGACCATTCGATTTCATACTGCAATAATTGCAACAGTTCCATGGGCCAAAGTGATGATGTAGAAAAGTGATTTGTTTTTATTTTTATATTATAAAGCTGATTTGATATCTCTATTAGTACATAAAATGATTGATTCTGATTATTGCTACGAATATTTTATCAAAAATTCAAAATATAAACATGTTACGTTTTCAAAGTTGATTTTGCAATGCTTAATCGGAATGGTACAATTTTTTTTAAAAATTGTTTTATGAAACAGTTGTGATGACAACTGTTTTATTACTGAATTATTTCTGATATAGTTAAATATTAAATGAACCTATAATGACCTATTTTGACAGCTGACTCTTACAGTCAGACACTGTCTCCACTATGACAGTGGGCTCGATTCCTTCTCAAGGGAGTTGATACATATTTCTTCACCTATTTACCTAAGACCAAGCGTGGAGTTAAGCTGTACTTAACACGTAATGTCTGGATTTAGGTATGGTCAACAAAAAATATAAAAAACACATTGACATAATATATCAATTTATATATTTTTTTACCATGATTGAGGCCGTCATTGCCCAGTGGGACAGCATTTAACTGTAAACGCGATTGTTGTTCGATTCTCACTCGGGAGAATCATTAGACGCTGAGTTACGCAACTCAACACGCTATCTCGATTTCTCAGAAATTGGAGCGTGGAAGCTAGGTCCTCTCTGATTGTCCCTCAATGCGGATGTAAGTGGGAAGGCTATCTTTTTAACATCTTTAAAATATAAGACGACTGTGTGTAGTAAATAACACATTAGAGAATGATGTATTCAGATATGATTAGATCACACAAAATTACGATGCCGTTAAACAAATATAAGCTGTGACAGCTCCCTCGTCGCGTAATGCGTTAAGCCGCAAACGGGGCCTAGAATTTGTCAATATGTAATGTGAAATTTATCCAAAGGCTATTTGGATCTGTTTCCAAAAATGGATATATGTTTTATTTTTAAGCCAGGATATGCATTTCCATCGATATTTTACGAAGATAGGTAAAATAATTGCGATTAATGGTAAAGATATGCATGTATAAATGTAGTTTTTTTCCACAAATTGTACCTGGTGCAGTTATATGGCATAAAAAAATTAAATATACATTTTCTATATTATTATGAAGTACTTATACATTGGTATGTTATTATTTTACGTTAGTTTTAATTATGCATTAGTCTGCTTGTAATACTAACTTTAGCAATTAGGTTATTAGAATCATCATTAGTTGATAAAAATCAAAATGCAATCACACAAAAAATTATATTCAATTTTATTACTGTTTTTCTTCGGTTAGCTTAATACCTACTATAAGGCAAAAATCGTTGTCTAACACCAGGTAATATTTAGAAGAAGCTTACAAAAACAGACATTTCAATTTTCCTAAGTATGGCATAATGCTTTCAAAATGTTGCAAAGTACTTATGAAAAGCTTTTGATAAAAATACAATAAAACTATTGGCGCATAAAATACGTAGTTTCATACTGTATTGAACTTGAAATTGCAACATACGTACATAAAGTACTTTAACAGAAAGTGGAGAACAAATTGTCTTGACACTAGTTTCTCACTAGCTTTTTTTAAAGAACAAGTTTACCCAAAGCTACTCTAGATTATAAAGCGTGAAGCTATACCAAATATAATGTATTGGTGGAAATAATATAATAAGCAAAGTGAGACTTAGAAGAAGTAATACCTGAGATCGTTCCTTATAGAAATGTAAAGACAGACAAAAGCAAAGTTGAAATCATTGTATACAACTTAGGGTCAAATTGAATGCCTTGTAACATAAAAGGAATCGTAATTGTTACTGAATGAAAATAAATTGTTCATAATTTAACAATAGGCCAATAAATTGAATAAATTAAATGAACAAAAAGGAATATTACGTTATCGTTTTTAGAACATTCTCTTCATAGTGATCTCTCTCTTATTGTACGATTTCTTTAATTATTTCACTAAAGTAAAAATAGTATTAATATGAGTAATAAAACATTTAAATATATAAAAAATGTGCCTCATAATATATATTACATATTATTAGAAATACTCATAACTACCTTATATTTTAGATATGTTACATGTTAAATATATATACACATTTTTTTATATGTCTACTATAATTATTATAAAACTAACTATCCTATTACTAACTTCTTATTATATTTTTCACTCAAATTCTTGTCAGTCAGCAGTTCATAATTTCAATCCAAAGATTAACCGGAACAAGCAGACAGACGGGCATGCAAAAATTGGAAAAAATATATGTACATTGTGTACATACGCATTCAGCAAAAAGCGGTTACTTTAGTATTAAAAATAGTCATTCTATTTTGTATTCTAATTACGATTAGTATCAAATTTAATTTAAACGTATATTTTAATATATCACATTTATAAGTTTATTTAAACACTTATTTAAATTTATATTCAAACACATGTCAAACTGAGGTTGTAAAAAATAAATCCACATAAACTTTCTCTTAGTTAAGGCTTATTGAACAAAATAAGAAAGTTTTCGCCGGATTTAGAGATCTTATAAGTAAATAAGAGAGAAGTTGCCTCTTGTAATTGTGTTCCCAGAATGAACGTGTAAACAACGTTTTAGGGTAACAAATTTAAAACTTTATTCATTTTAAAAATATGGACGATAGAGCGGTACGCGCCGTCTTATGTCGCAATTTTTGAAAATTATATTACTTAAATTCTAAGTATAAACGAATAAATATTTTTGCCTCTATTATATGCATACATTCATGTATTTAGTTAATATGTGCTTGCATATAATATATACAGATAACATGTCGTCTTTAAGATGGAGTGGATCCGTGGAGGAAGGAGTGCGATAGGAACGCAATCAGAGAAATCTTGGTGTCACCAGGATTTCTCTGATTGCTTTCCTATGCGGGGAGAAAAAGTAAAGTTAAAAGTAAATAAGCATTAATATTAGTTATAGGATTTGAAGTAATTTTATGTTCAATATTTCTTTTACTATTGTTTTATTGCTATATAAAGAACAAACATTTTTTGTTCTAGCTTCACGCTGTATCCCGCACACAGCACCCTGCTGTGTCACCCGGCTGCCTGTGTCCCGGCAGAGGGAACCTAGTGTTAGGACACTCCGTTTCCCACTTTCCGCCGAATTCGGAGGCTTTGCATGTTAAGTGGCGGAACTTAACGCCGCGCTTTACCTCGACACCAGAGCGAAGAAAATGGAAATATAATTTCCACTCCTCGAGTGGGAATCGAACCCACACCCAGTCGTTTACAGTCACACGCTTGTGCCACTGGGCCACGACTGGCCACAAACATATAGGTTATTTTTTATGCTTGTGCAGGTAAAGTAATAAATCGGCACTGAATTTATTTTTTACTGCTTGCCATGTTGGTTTCCTCTAGTCTTTGACTATCCTTTTTACTTTGGCTATCCAAAGCATAACAAACATCTGTGTGGCTAATATTTGCTTTCACCCTGAGCAAACTAAAATCTTCGATATTCGATGCTATATATAGACGACATATTTTTTATTAAGAAATATTTAAATTAACAAGAAAATGAAATATATGTACGTAGTAATAAGTAAACTTCACTAATCTGTACTAATTAACTTAGGATTAGTTATTTTCTATAGCTCCAAGTTTTATCCCTAGCTAGGTCGTCAGAGAGAGCGTCCCAGCATACTTCTACACGCCCAGGTCCACGGGACTTCGTCCAGTATCTTCGGCACTGGTTTTTACAAAGATTATTATAATTGTTAGAAAGATTTATTAAAATTCCTACCTGAATAGATAAATATACAATTCTATAAATATACTTTAAGTTTATAAAATGTAAAATAGAGTTTACATAAAATAATTTTTAACGAGGTTGCATTCAGTTACGAATATGACATGACAAGAAGAAAGATCTTAGTTTAGCTAGAGGCTTTTTACTTTGTGATGCTTTTATAGTAAAATTTCTTTATTATTTCCAATTATAAGATATGTTTTATAATTCTTTTTATTTCTATTCATAAAGATTACATATTTTTTGAAATCAAACTATACTATAGACTATGTATAGATATTAGTTAATTTAGTCTAAGGTTAACATGGGAATCTGATGTAAAGGTATAATTTGAGGCCTGTCGTGGCCCAGGGGCACAAAGTACAACTCAACTATTACAAAATAAATAGTTTACTTATGAGGTTTTCTAGTAATATTGAAAGTAATACTAGGATATAATTTAGACCACACCAATTGCCTCCCGATGTTAAGGACCTATATTTATATAGCTATAAAGGTACTTATAGCTATGCATATTTATTTAGGAATAGATAAATATTTATTTAGAAAAAGTGTGAAAACGCTTGCCTGTATTATATAGGTATATATATACAAAGAGAACAATTAAAGGCCCTTCTGTCACCATATGGAGACGCAATTCATCAACTTAATGGCTACAGTTTAGGTCTAACCAATCAATATGTCTAATCAGTTGATGTGTACAATCCTAAGTGACACTTGTCATCCTTTATAGATGCTAGCATATAAATGATATGGAAATCAATTTTTTTTATCTCCACGACTCTTTTAGTCCGTGCCTTTTCCTGGTCTTTTTTATTATTTATTGTGATTTTTGTCTCATTTAAAAGACTGTGATTATACTTAGTCAAATCATCAAAGCGAAAAATATGCACCAGTCAGTCATTGAGCAGTTATAGAACTTAATTTTAAAAACAATATCAATATTAACTGGATATGTTTTTAATTTAATTACGTAATTAATATGTGGGTACATGCCAGTCAAATCTTAATCAATTATATACCATTCATCCTAAATATCTATGAGTTAGGATTACTTTAATAGTTGCCTATAAAATTTGCCTATAAGATTACAGTTAATACTGCTGTTGAGTTTTAAGTTGTGAGAATAAGTAATTTTCTTGATATATGTATAGATATACATAATGTGACAATCCATACTATACATAAATATACGTAGGAATATTTATAAAATATTTTTACTGATTAATATAATTTAATTTAATTTAATAATAATAAAAAAATAGTATTTTATTTTATATATTTAAATATTTAAATAATTAATAAAAAAGTAATTAATATTTTTATAGATGTTATGTAGGCTGAATGCCATACTGGCAGGTTATAGTAAATGGAAAAAAGAAAAAAAGAAATGGGCTTGGCGGGAGGATGACGCAATAAAAGGACGCTTAGGAAATTATTGAAATTAAATTGCAAATAATATGAATTTAATATAATGAAGTGGATATTTAATTAATAAATTTAATATATAAAATGCAATGGAATCGAAATATAATAGTTTTAGGACATTCAATATTGGTAAGATACATAATTGTAAATTAAGAAGATTTTCTTGGTAAGTTTATTTGTATTATTAATAGAAAATTTGCATAAAATGAATATGAAATGATAACTAATTAAATACAAGAATATATATTATGAGGTAAATAATAATATTAAGAGCATTTGATGTTAGGAAGGTTGTTTATACGATGAGATTTATCAAATTTACAATATTTATAAGTAAAAGCGTATGCCGCGACGCTCCGCCATCTTTAAATAGTGTTTAAATAGTGTTGTATGGGCATTTTAGTTTACATTATCGTTAATATTATGAAAAATATAAAGTATTGGTATATTTATTTTATATATTTTTATTCTATATATAAATGACCTACAAAACCTGGTGATAAAAAATACAAACATAATCTCATATGCGGACGATACAGCATTAATCTTTCACGGCTCCAATTGGGAAGAAACAATCCATCATGCCCAGGAAGGTATGGAATCGGTTAAAAACTGGTTGCAAAAGAACCTTCTCACACTAAATATACAGAAAACCAAGTATATATGTTTTCACAAAACTGCTATCTCATCTCCAAATACATCAGTATGCTTAAAAATTCACACGTGCCAAAAAGCAAATGATCAATGCAGTTGCGAAGATATAGAAAGAGTGAATACCATCAAATACCTCGGAATATATATTGATCATAACCTCTCATTCAAACACCACATTAACTTTATCACAACTAGGACGCGAAAAATAATTAATGTAATGAATAAATTACGAGACGTCACTAACATTAAAATACTCCGAACAGTATACATGTCATTATGCCAATCTTTAATAATTTACTGTATATCTTCTTGGGGCAGCGCAGCAAAAACTCTGCTGCTTGAACTTGAGAGAGCCCAAAGATCAGTACTAAAGTTATGTTGAAAAGACCGTTCAGGTATCCTACATCTGCGCTCTATAAAGAAGCTGAAGTTTTATCAGTTCGGCAGTTATATATATTAAAAACATGTACAACAAAACATGCTGAACTATTTAGCGAACCGGATCGTAAGGGGATTGTTACAAAAAGAGTTTACAAAGTACCCATACCACGTATCACTACTGCCTTTGCAAGACGCTTTCCTCCTTTTGCTCAAGCTCACGTATACAACAAAACGCTAAAACACTGCGACTTAAAACATCTAACAATGAAAGAGGCCAAAATTAAAATAACATCCTGGCTCAAAACCCTCTCCTATGAAGACACTGAAAACCTACTAAATGTAACCATTTAATTTCTATCTATTACTTTTATTATGTATATATACATATATATTTATATATCATATTATTTTTATATATTTATTTTTTATTACTATATTTTATTTATTATTTAACTATTATAGTTATATTATTATCATATTAATATAAGTATTTGTTAAAGACATACTTATAATATATATTATTAACACGTAATAGAGTATAAGATTGGTGAATATTTAAGTCTTGGTCCGATGATTAGCAACCTGTGAAATCAAGTGTTCGGGCCCCACGATACAGGTCTCCTAGTGTGGGGTCCAAAGATAATCAAAAATCTTAAAATCGCTAAAACCATAATGCACCTTAACCAATGAAAAACATTGTAATAGTATAAATTAAGTTTTAGAATGTTAATTGTGTCATATGTTTTAATCTATTATGTTAGCATTGTGTTTTTTCAATAAAGTTTATTATTTATTTATTTATTTATTATTGAAAGGTTAGGAATTACTAATAAGCTATTAATATATAAGATGCGTTTAAAAAATAAAAGTTTTATAGCAAGATGGTATTTAAGAGGGTAAAATTTAAAAGAATATAATTAAATGTATAGCACGCTGCGTCATACAATGTTTTACGATTGTCAGGGTTTGGTGAGCTGGTAGTTTACGGATAACCGATGTCGTTGACATGATCTAATGTTCTTTAGCAGCACCGAGTCTGACGCGTTTGGTAAAGTGAACAGCTATAGCAGTGTTGGTTAAATGTATCGTGTCTGACGCTGTCTTGCGTTCCGTGAGGGAGCTCGTACGGCGAAAGCATTGGTATAATTTGTGACACGATTGTCGTGGGTTCAATAAGCTTATAGCTTTTTGCTAACCGATGTCGGTGTCCCGATACAGCTTAGCATCACTGAGGCTGACGCGTTTGGTAAAGTGATCCGCTATGTGAATGTTAGTCTGTAGTATCTTGTCTGATGCTGTCTTGTGTTACATAAGCACTTGTACAAACTCGGATATTGGTATAACTCGTGGCATATGATTGTCGGGGTTCCGTAAGCTTAAAGCAAGCTAATAACTGATGTCGGAGACGTTTGACTAAGTTTAAATGTTGGTTTTGACAAACGACTGCTGCGTGTGTGCTGTGCGGTTGAATAAATCAAGCAGCCACCGTGTGGTTGTGCGTTCGAACTGATATGCAAACCAGCGACTTACATTATATTGGTCTCACAAACCAGTAACGTATATCGGCTTCACAACCCGACGAATTCATTGGTCTCACAAACCAGTGGCGTATATCGGCTTCACAACCCGACGAATTCATTGGTCTCACAAACCAGTGGCGTATATCGGCTTCACAACCCGACGAATTCATTGGTATCACAAACTAATGACGTATATCGGCCTCACAACCCGATGAATTAGGTATATTGATCGCATAAATCAATGACGTATATCGGCCTCACAACCCGATGAATTAGGTATATTGATCGCATAAATCAATGACGTATATCGGACTCACAACCCGATGAATTAGGTGTATTGATCGAACAAATCAATGACGTATATCGGCCTCACAACCCGATGAATTAGGGATATTGATCGCACAAATCAATGACGTATATCGGCCTCACAACCCGATGACTCATATTGATCTCATAAAGTAATTACGTATATCGGCCTCACAACCCGATGAATTATATTGATCTCACAAACCAATCAATAGCAAATCATAAATCACAAATCTAACATAATATATAAGAAGCGTAACAAGTACCTTAGAAATATCTTATCTAATTTAAATTTAAAGAGTAAAAGATAACTAATAATATTAAATATTCGTATAAAACGATAAAGGACGACTACGGACGGACAGCTAGCTAATAATTGATCTTTTGCTGAGGCATTGTAAGTATCATATACGTGAACTGTTCCGTTGCGTCTCGGAGGGTTCAATATTTGGTCAGTCGGGTCCGCCGATCGGTCGGAATTCACGGCATGTGGCGGGGTGGGGCCACTAAGCTATTTTTCCCCTTGTTATGACTCACAAGTTAGATAGCTGTAACGAGAGGATAAATAAGACGTGACCTCAGCTTTTCCTAAGACGAACTGTGGTCGATTACAACGGAAAAGTTTATGATACTGCAAATGCTGTCAACTCTCCTGATGGGTTTTAATATATTATATCTTGAACATTTCTTGACACTGTTACCTCTGAATCTCTTAAAGATCTTGAGTTACTTACGAAAACAATAATAAATAATAAAGGTCCTAACCGCGAGACGTATCACGAGTCACAGTAATATTTCATTAATATATTTTATATTATTAATATATATATATATATATATATATATATATATATATATATATATATATATATATATATATATATATATATATATATATATATATATATATATATATATCTCTTTGGGATTGTTTTTTTTGTAAACGGAGGGTAGTCTATATTTGACTATCGTCACTAATTCTGTTCATGAGAAAATCATCGATACATTTAGTGCAATGTCTAGCGATAACTGTTCTAGTAAGAAAACGTACGAAATCTGCTATCATATGATAGTAGATTTCGTACATATATACCATCTGGTATATAGTATTATAAACCGGTCATAATATCTTAAATTAACTTTACGCTTTTTATTTTACAATTGTGTTACTTATTGATATTAAAAAATAGCTTTACTTGCAAATAATCAATGCAATTTGACTTTGCCATTTTATTACTTTTCTGCGGGAACTGTTTTGAATACCAGGGTAATTTTTAAAAAAAGAGAGATAGCCTATGTTTGACCTTGCCTCTTTAACTATTTTCCTGAGAAAATTTATTAATTTCAGTCAAGGAGTTTAGATCTTTCATTCTCACTATATACTAAACATACATAAGTTTCATCCACTGTTTCAACCTCCTAGGGTTTGATTTTTTATAAAGTAGCCTATATGACCCTGCATCTTCAACAATCTTCTTTACGAATTCCCGTCAAAACATAACAAATAGAAGAGATACAGATTTTTGCATTTTTATAATAATAATTTTAATGAGTGCGGATATGTCTAATACAATGTCAACTATATAATAACAAATGGCGCTACCCGTTGCAGAAAACGTAGTGACATCTGTTGTCATATAGATTATATAAATATATAGATTATATAAAGTTTTATAGACCGGCCAAATGTATATTTAATAAATGTTATGCTTATTTTATTTTATAATTATTTTAATTAGTGTTACAATTAAATTTTTTCTGAAATTTTTCATGTACAGAATCGACTTTTCTACTCTTTTATTATATATAGAGATATATATATATATATATATATATATATATATATATATATATATATATATATATATATATATATATATATTTTAGTTAGGTAGAGGACTGTTACAATAACTAATCGTAACAAATTAGCAGAAGTGCAATTTTAGCAGAATTTCAATAAATAATCATTATAATAACATGTTTAAATTGTTTTTTTATGGTTCTCAAAACAAAACAATGATATACATATATGCAGGTTTGACAATTGACATAAAATAAATATAAGCAAAGCTTCTAATTTAATTAGGAACGCTTGTGAAGGAAAAAAATAATTAGTTAGTTGTAAGATTACGAAGATAGCGGGTCACTAGTATATAATACGGACTCAAAATATGTCAATAGAGTTGTAGTGGACTTCAAAACGACTATTATGCAGTACCGCATTTACAATAAACGGCTCTTAAGCTTTTCCATAAATAATAAATATAGGGACTAGAGACTATAAAAATCAAATGTATTAAACATTACAAACATTCAAAGTACCCGCTAGATATTTAAAAATAATAATTTTAAATAAAATATTCTTTTAAATTCTTATTCAATTAAAAACTATAGTCGTATTTTTATTTATTTTCCTTTTAAATAGCGTTAGCGGCTGAGTTGCTACTTGATTTAATAAATTCTTAGCACAATTTACAAGTAATTTTAAAATTCTTTCTTTATTTAATCAGTTTTTTGCAGTTGACATTGCTCTTTACATTTTAAATGTTGTAGAAATTACTTTTTTTTCTTCAATCCTATAAATTCTTCTTTGTCTTTTATTTTTTTAATATTAAGTTGCTTATCTCGTTGTTTGCAACTTATTTTTACACTAATAAATTTGTAATCATAAACCGGACGTTGTGGGTTCAAAGTCAAAGTCAAATAATTTTATTCAAAATAAAAAGTTACAAGCTTCATTTTCTGAATATCAAATAGTTTACCACCGGTTCACTAAATTTAATGCCTCAGACCTGAGAAGAACCGGCGCAAGAATCTCAGCGGGACTTCTTTTTTTTAAAAAGTAATTGTTATATAGAGATTTATTTCTGACAGTGATACTTTTGAAATAGCCTGGAGCGAGCATTTCATTTCCAAGGCGTGTTATCATTTATAAAATCTTGAATTAGGTAATAATAACCTTTAACACACAAACGTCTTTTCACAACTTTTTTAAATTGATATAAAGAAAAATTTTGGACGTTTTCTGGGATCCTATTGTAAAAGCGTATACACTGTCCCATACAGGAATTATTGACTCGATGTAATCGAGTCACAGGTGTAACCAATTTATGCTTATTTCTAGTATTAAGATCGCCAATTTTTATAAAATCCTTAATATTTTTCTTAACATACATGACATTAGCAAACATGTATTGAGAAGCAACAGTCAATATATTAATATCTTTAAATTTTGTTCTTAATGAATCTTTCGGGCCTTAGTTATATATAGATTGCACGAATAGCTCACTTTTGCAGAATAAAGATCGAGTTAATTGCGGCTGCATTACCCCAAAGTAAGATGCCATAGGACATAATACTATGAAAGTAGCTAAAATAAACAAGGCGAGCCGTGTCTACGTCTATTAATGAGTTAATTTTCTTAACTGTTGATGATTTGAATGATTTAATTCGCTAATCCATCAATATGAGGTCCCCGCTGTAGTTTGGAGTCATTGGTGATACCGAGAGATACCGTAGAATCGACAGGATCGAGATCGAGAGACACCGTTTCACAATTCAAGAGTACATTGGTTTGAACAATTTTTGTGTTAGGTGTTCTAAAAATCACACATTTCGTTTTTTTATTGTTCAGTAATAAATTATTAGCACTGAACCAATGCACTATTTGCGAGAGAGCATTGTTTACATCGTCAAATACGTTTTGTCGTCTTCTCATTTTAAAAATTAATGAAGTATCGTCTGCAAACAATACTATCTCATGGCTCTTTCCAACTAGATACGGTAAGTCGTAAAAAGAGGAAAGAATCAAGAATAGACCCCTGTGGGTACCCCATACTGACTAACGACCCAGGAGATTTCTTTTAGTTAAATACGAGGTCAGAAGATCGAGTGCACGTCCTCTTATGCCGTAGTGGTGTAGCTTCCTTACCAATGTGAAGTGTTGAACGCCTTGTCTGCTTGTCTGCTTGACAAGTCACAGAACATGCCCAGAGCATCCTGCGATTCCTTCCAGGCCTCATAAATACTCTTAAGAAGACCGACACCGGCATCGCTGGTGGAGCGGCCTTTAGTGAAGCCATACTGTTTATCATGCATAATATTGTATAAATCGAAATGCAGTAATAATTGAGTAAAAATTATTTTTTCAAAAATTTTGCTAAGTGAGGGTAGTACAGATACAGGTCGAAAATTGTTGGGATGACTTTACTGAATTTCATTAGGACGGGAAACACACTATGCTGTAAACAATTATTAAATAAAGTAGCGAGTTGGGGAGCAATAGCTTCTATAATATAACTAATTAGCTTAACAGAAATACCCCACAGATCTGATGTTTTCTTGATATCTAGAGACATAAATATTTTAACAATATCTCTTGAGTTGACTGACTTAAATTTAAAATCTACATTACATTCTAATACCCTATCCTTAAGTAACGATTCAGCGACAGTTGTGGAAGATATAAGTGTTTTAGTTGTGGAGATTGGAATATCAGCGAAGAATTTTTCAAATGTGCAAGCAACCTCTAGATCTGAGCTGGTTATACCCAATGTTTACTTTTAACTGAAATCCGAAAGTTACGATTCTTCGCCCTTCCAGTCTCACAATTAATTATGTTTAATGTCATTTTAATTTTATCAGAAGAATTCTTAATTTTATTTTTAATGTGTAAACATTTTGCCATGGAACGTACCTTTTTAAACTTGGAATAGTTGGAACCAACCAACCAACCAACCAACCAACTTCGAATAGTTTCTAACATAATTATTGAATGACTCTTTATGGTTATATGTTTTTTCACTATAAAGTTTATATAACCTTAGTCTACTTTTATATATTCCCACAGGTGCCCATCATTGAATGACAAGAAACTCCTAGAATTAGCTGTTTTAGAAGTAAAAATTACTAAATAATATTATAATTGTACTTAGATATTTAAGTTTTACTATTATATTACTTCGAAACTTCTCTATAGGACCATTTGTTATTGTTACACAGACAATTTTATGATTTTTATTAATTTTGTTGTTTCAAAAGTAAAAGGAGCTAAATTAACTGTCCGCTATACAATTTGTAAAGATATTATCAATGAATGTAGCAGTACAGTTAGTAATTCTTGTTGGTCCCAGAAATAAATTAGCTAGGTTATATGACTTTAGTAAAGACCTGAATTTAATACTGGTGACTGAGTTATCTAGTAAATTTATATTAAAATCACCACATACAACTATAAATTTCTTAGATCCACATAATTTTACAAGAACTTGTTCTACTTCAAAAAGTTCATATAACCCAGTCGGAGGCCGGTACACACACACAATAATGAAATGCTTAAGTTCGGCACAGGCCATTTCAATAGTTTGCTCAACAGAGAGGCTGACAATATTTTTTCGTTCAATTTCCACTTTAAATTATTTTCATAAGACAAAACAAACCATGGTAGTAAGCTCGACCACTTAACTCGCAGTGCCTCCAATTTATGCTTAAAGTGGAGTACGGAGTATCTCGACACGAAGTTCCCTCCATCTATATCTTCAGGTTTCACTAGATAAATGTGTATATTACTTTTTCAGGTAAAATTCGCTATCTTACTTAACTACTTAACGTTGTGTATTCGTATTATTTGCAGCAAGCTGATGTGTAAACAAACATGTCGCTGAACATTGGAGCAAGAGTGAGTCAATTAAGGAGTATAAGCAACACGTCTAGTTATATAATTTTTCAACTGCTTCTGGATTTCAAGTTTTTCTTGTAATTATGAATCTCAGTCGAGTTAGTTGCCGAGTGTGTAAGTAGTCATTTAATAAAACATTTGCTAACAAAGCAATAGCTTGTAATATGTCATATTTTAAATATAATATTACACTTTCGTTATATGGCTTACTTAGAATTACGATAATTAATTCGAAGTTTGCAAAAACTGTTAAAATACGAAAGGAGATTTTTTATATGTTTAAAGTAAACCAGTTACAACACATAATATATCATTTATAAAAAATTTAGTGGCCTGTCGTGGCCCAGTGGCACAAGCGTGTGACTGTAAACGACTGGTTGTGGGTTCGATTCCCACTCGAGGAGTGGAAATATTTAATATATCCATTTTCTTCGCTCTGGTGTCGAGGTAAAGTGCGGCGTTAAGTTCCGCCACGTAACACGCAATGCCTCCGAATTCGGCGGAAAATGGGGAACAGAGCATCTTAATACTAGGTTTCTTCTGCCTACCCTGCTGTGTGCGGGACACAGCGTGAAGCTAAAAAAAAAACAAAAAAAACAAAGTCTTATAAACAAAAATAGAGATGTTGTAGATGTTGCCCGCAGCGAAATAAATATCTTCATAATGACCAAAAGGAGCATTTTCTTGCGGGCCGTTATAATCATTAAAAAAGGAAGAGGGTTTTATCGATACACTCATGATCAATGGGGCGTCCCCTTCATACATAAATCTCAAATGTATGAATGTACGAAATTTTCGCATCACTGGTAAAGATATAAAAATTGTGCAATAGATTACGTTGACATTCTATCAAGGACAAGCCAAGTGGAAAAGATTGAAATGATCCAATACAAATCGTGTAATTCTATTGATTCGACTCATCTCGGTTTTTCTTTTGAGGCGAATTTTTAGGTTTACGATTAAAAGAAGATTGTTGATAGTATAATATGTTGTATAGTAACGACGTAAACTTTAACAGTCAAGGAGAATATAGTGCTGAGACACTCTGTTTTGACGTTAAGTGATAAAACTTAGAGCCATAAATTTGCATAAAAAATGAATTAATTTATTTATTACATGATTTTTACCCGCGACGGAACGGCGACTGTATATGTGTTTGGGGTGAGAGGTTGTTTGTTTGTTTGTTTGTTTGTTTGTTTGTTTGTTTGTTTGTTTGTTTGTTTGTTTGTTTGTTTGTTTGTTTGTTTGTTGTTTGTTTGTTTGTTTGTTTGTTTGTTTGTTTGTTTGTTTGTTTGTTTGTTTGTTTGTTTGTTTGTTTGTTTGTTTGTTTGTTTGTTTGTTTGTTTGTTTGTTTGTTTGTTTGTTTGTTTGTTTGTTTGTTTGTTTGTTTGTTTGTTTGTTTGTTTGTTTGTTTGTGTGTTTGTGCAAATTACTATGTCAATTATTTCCAAAACTATAAGTCCGATTTTGATACGGTTTTCTATGATAGGTTCAGGTTCAATTGGCGTATGTTCTTCGATATGTCTTATTGCCCTAACTCACCAGGGGGCGCTGCAGTAAGCATTTTACGTGCAAACGAATGTTTTCAATTATCTCAAAAAATAATAGTCTGATTTCGATACGGTTTTCAGTGATAGATTGAGGTTTAATTGGTGGATGTTCTTAGATATGTCTTATCGTGTCAAACCACCAGGTGGCGCTGCAGTAAGCATTTGTTTGTACTTTTTTTGTATTTATTTGTCTAAAACCGAAAGTACTGATCCGATTGAAAAGAATTTTCAGAAAAAGATTAAGCTTTGCTTGGTGCATATTTTAAGATTTTTATTTTTTTGTTACGGGAAAAATTTACCAGGGGGCGCTGCAGTAAACATTTGTTGATGCAATTCAAAACTACTAATCTATTTTAGATGAAACTTTCAAGGATAGGTTCAGGCTTAATTGTTGCGTCTTTCTATATATGTGTTATGGTTACCACTCATCAGGGGGCGCTGTAGTAAGCATTTGTTTGAGTTTTTTTGTGTAAAACCAAAATTTTTCTTGTATTTGTCTGTCTAAAACCGAAATTACTAATCCTATTGGATAGACTTTTCAGAACTAGATTCTGCTTTGCTTGATGCATATTTTAAGACTTTTGTTTTTTTGTTACGGTGAAAATTCACCAGGGGGCGCTGCAGTAAACATTTGTTTATGCAGAGTAAAAAACTACTAGTCCGATTTAGATGAAACTTTCAATGATAGGTTCAGGTTTAATTGGTGCATCTTTTTATATATATGTTACGGTGGCCATTCACCAGGGGGCGCTGCAGTAAGTACATTTGTTTGTGCAAAACTAAAACTACGAGTCCGATTTGACTGCAGTTTTCAATGATAGATTCAAGTTTACTTAGTGCATATTTTCATTTATGTGTCATGTATGTTTACTTAGTGCATATATGTGTCAACTCCCTAGGGGGCGCTGCAGTAAGTAGCTGCTTCCATTTTTTGTGTAAAACCAAAACGACTAGTACGATTGGAGAGAGTTTTCAGTATTAGATTCCGCTTTACTTAGAGCATGTTTTTAAATTTATATTACGGTGCCACCTCACCAGGGGGCGCTGCAGTAAGCATTTGTTTGTATTCTTTGTGTGAAACCTATTTAGATGCGGTTTTCTGTGATAGGTTCTGGTTTAATTGTTGCGTGTTTTTATATGCCATATCACGAACTACCACGGGGCGCTCCAGTACAAATTAGTTTGTTCAAAATCAAAACTACTAGTGGGTTTTGTGATTTTTACTGATTTGGTTAGACTTAAATTTCCTGAATATGTTACGGTGCCAATCTGCCAGGCGCTGCAATAAGTATTTGATAACCAGAAAGCATTTGGTTTATAATTTCTTTTGGATTTGCATGAAGATTAATATAAAGTATTTCGAAATTATGTAATAATATATAATGTGTATCTATTCACTTCAAAAAGTTAAAAATAAAAAACAAAATTAAAAATTTTGAAAAAACCCACGACGGTTAAATTGTAATTGATAAAGGATAAAATAACTATAAATCCCCCGCCTAAAAGTATATATGTAACGAGATGATGGGGACAACTTTGTCGGGGGCTGCCAGTTGCAACCTCTATTTTGAATATAGTAGCTGACAGTATAGATTTCGTTCTTAAAGTTTTTAAAAGGAATACCTGTTATCAAAATTGTAAATTCGTATTAATATTTTAATTTTTTCCCAAACCTGTTTTAACAGCATGAAAACCTGTTGAACCATGAAGAAGCTAGCAAACTTAAAGTAATGGCAGCTCCGACGAAGTCGTCCCCATCATCTCGTTACATATATAATTTTAGGCGGGGGATTTATAGTTATTTTATCCTTTATCAATTACAATTTAACTGTCAAAATTTGTTTTGTCTTTCAAAATTTTTAATTTTGTTTTTGTTTTAATTATATCTTAGTTAAATATTAACTTAGTCGTACATTTAGAATGATTCACTTTTGCATAAAGCATATCAGTATTGTTAAAACATAAGGATGTTTGTAAAATTTCTGGCGTATCTGTTCTCGACACGCGTTAGTGCAGTAACAGATCAAAATTGAGCGATGAAACGGACAGCGTACGCGCTATTTTGTGTTGTACTCCTGCATGGATTCATGGTAAATTTGCATTTTTAATTAACATTTTCATATAAGTTCTTTATTAGATTTTGGTGTTGTAATTTTTTGCTGTATAATATTTATAAAATGTAAGTTATTTCTTCGTATATATATTTATTTACAGTCATACTTGCTTTTTTATAACTATGTTATAAAAATAATAAAGTCTACAAAATGATCACAGTTTACATACAAATATACAAAAATATCTTCTAAATCCAGTTTATAGTCTTGAAGCTACAGATTGTTTAGTTTAATCTATTATATATATATATATATATATATATATATATATATAATATATATAGAGAGAGAGAGAGAGATATAGAGAGAGAGATAGAGATATATATATATATATATATATATATATATATATATTTCTATAGAAACCAGTATCATTAATATATTTCCATATTTCGTAGGTAAAATCTCAAACATATGATAAGAAAACATTAGATGGAATGGTTTTAAAAATGCTTTGGGAGAAAGTATATGCACCTTATGATGCCAAACGAAAGGAAATGGCTATAAAGAAACTGCGAAGTAGCGGCGAATACGATCATCTACTCTTACAGGGACAAAAGGGAAGAAAGAAAAAAGGAAAAAAAGGAAAAGGGAAGCGGCGAGCAGGGCAGGGAGAGGACGGAAGAGAGGATGAGAGAGAGAGAGAGAGAGAGAGAGAGAGAGAGAGGAGAAGAGAGAGAGAGAGAGAGATGAGGAGAGAAAGAGAGAGAGAGAGAGAGAGAGAGAGCAGATAGAGAGAGAGTAGAGAGAGAGATGAGAGAGAGAGAGAGAGGTAGAGAGCGAGGGAGAGAGAGAGGAGGAGGAGAGAGTAGAGATTAGAGAGAAGGGAAGAGAGAGATGAGAGACGGAGAGAGATGAGAGAGAGAGAGAGCAGAGATCAGAGGACCGCCGAATCTGTGCCTATATATATATAGTATATAGATATGGATAAGATAATATATAGTATATATATTATATATAGATATAAGATATATATATATATATAATATATAATATCTTATCTATATATATATATATATATATATATATAGATATGATATAATATTATATGATATTTAATGTAGTTAATTGGTCACGTAGTATTACTTGCTGAATTATGTTAGCATTAATTAACAGGATAGTGGCTATTGAAATTGCATATACATTTATTTGTTGTTATATAAAGTATATAATTTAAACATTACATAAATAAATAAATGATCTAATAGTGATTTCATATACTTTTACTAAATAACTGTAAGTGAAGCTCAAAGTTTATGCATTTTATAGTTTTAAAGAGGAAATGAGCCGCAAGTAGGTTTTAATTCATTAATTATATAGTGAAATATAATATGCGACTTCAACGTTGTAAGAGAAGACCAGAGATTGCTCCCTGGAGAACTATTAGATGGGGTCAAATTAAGTTAAGTGACAAAGGTGCCGTTACGCGGTACGAGCATGAACTCAGACACTTGTTATTCGCATTCATATTATTATTTATACACTGGTTATGGTATAAAAATATTCTGTTCAACTTCATAATTTTAATTTAGGTTTTCTGCTTAGAGGGGTTTGATCTGAAAAATCACTCAAAAATGTTTTTAGAATATCAACGTACATATGTATATCGTTTTTGTGGTTAAATGGTTGCTCTGTACTTTCTATATTGACTTCATTGGAGTAAATGAACGGTCGGCCAGTTACAGTTTAATAATATGTATACATTATTTATACTTATAATAAAGATGTACCTGATCGTGGCTTCTCTATAAAAATATATAAGAAAAATGATGACTTAATGAATTTTATAATTAACAAAACTTATAATGCTTAAAAACGCATAATGCTATTCCGCGAGTATAATCAAATTTATAAGTAAGGTTAATCCATAATAGAAGCAAAAGTGTTTATATAAATAATACAATTATAAAATAAATCATAGGCTAGCATATACTCGTACATATTTTTTAATTAATAATTCTATATAAATATAAATTAAGACAAAGTTTTATTAAAATACAAAATCAGACTTGCGACTTGCGACTAGTTTTAAATGTCATGGTTAAAAACATGTTCACTGTGGTGCAGGGGGAGGGAGTATTTGACTTCTAGTGTGATGCTTACAGACTCGATTTCCTCTAGATTGTTAGATACATTTAAATGATTACAATCTTCCTTTCCTGTTGTGGTAAGATAATACATAACAATATGCTATGCCGTTTAAGACACAACATCTTTAGGAGAAAAGTGGCGAACGGAATGTTTTAGTTCTCTACCTCTTAACAACTTAAATTGAAATATGTGTTTCGTAAGTCAATGTGCGTTATAAATAAGATATATTAACGTATAATATTATAAACATTATTTTTGATTGTGGAAAGTACCGCTGCATTTCGTTTCCTTTGAGTGTATATCGTATTTCATTACAAGTTAATTGCGGCTAAAATGTGGACAGACAATTCAATTTCAACAATTAGCTAATGCCATTTTAAAAAGTACTTTAAACTAATGATAATGTATTTTATGTTTTTTTTATATTTACACCGTATTTTTGTAGGTAAAAATCTGTCCAAGAGGAAAAAAACACTCCATTCACCGTGTTTCATATTTTTACAGACATTGAATTTTGTCATAATTTTGCCTTTCTTTAGCACCAGAGCATGAATTTGGCGGAAAATGGGGAATGTACTGCCTTAACAGTAAGTTCCTTCTGTGTGCAAAAAAAAAACTAAATAAGCAATACAAAATAATATTTAGTAACGCATAGTAATTAATTACAGATATATATTTAAAGTTTCAAAAGTCACAAAATCTTAGAATTATATATAATTAATCTTTATATTAGATATTACTCTGGGTCCACTCAACAGGTTATGTCCTGATTTCGGATGAAATCTGGAGAACGGAGTGTCTTACTAAGACTAGAAGAAGTCTAACTAGTAATAGTATTGTATTACTAGTTAAAAAGCGACACGATGCTCCAAAGAGCATCATGTCGCTTTTTTTCATCATAATGTTATCAAAACAACATTATGATGAATCATTTTCATTCCTTCTTATAAAGACAATACTAAAGTAAAAGCGCTAATTATCATATATAACTTTTTTATTATTACTTGACAATTATATACTTATATAACACACAAAAAAGTGAATAACAGCAGATTTTAGTAACACTTACGAATGAGTAAATAAAATAAATTCCATCATCATCTTGACGAGAACGATTTATTATCATGACTTACAAAAGACGGAACGCCGCTTTGCACTTTGCAGGCTTGCTAAATTAAGTTGTGATCCAAGAGAACTACGATTAAATGAAGTGGCCTTGTGTGTTTTAGTGTGAAATGTTTATGTGTTTTATGTGTAAATTCTTGCTGAGAAGTTAACAAATTCGAAAAAATAACACTTTAATAAATCTAGTGGTACATAAATCAAAAGAAACATGACGAAAAGTAGAATAGAGGGATAGTGTGACATTATTTAATGTAAATCTACAAATAAAAACATACTGTATGAAAAAGAATAGCAAAATGAAATGTACAAGCCGAACTTATCTATAACAGAAAGTTCGCTTCCAGATAACAGATATGTTTTATAATTTATAGAAAGTCAAACTTTAATGTAGATTTTTATGTTCAATTATCGGTCGCGTTTACGTGGTAGACAGAGAACGTAGTGTGAAAATACTTTGGTTACGTTGCTTCACTTAACATATAGTTCACTTTACGATTATAATATCCTTCTTCTATTGCTACCTTATATTGAAATTTGGAGCCAAAATAGGTCGTAATTCAACGCCCCATTTAGTCTTACTGGGCAGAAATTGAAAATAGAAATATAACCGTACCATCGAAAAACAACCCAATAATCAATACATTTATTTTAGACGCAATCTGTAGATAGGAAAATTATAATATAAATATTCCCCAGATCCGGATCCGGAATCAAACCCATAACCATTGTGTTGCAGTCAGACACAAATCCAGTGCGCCACGGCAGCCTCAAGTACGTATTCAAGTATTTCACAAAATATCAATAATACGTAGAATAAAACTTATAACCATTTTTTAGAGTCAGGCACTTAGCAACTGCGCCACCGTGACTAACTTTAACTTTTAAACTTTATTTTTTAAGTATTCATTCTTAAACATAAGACTTTTGATGAAGCTCTGTTTGCGTATAGGTACCTCATGACTTTATATATAACACTACTTCCATATACCTACTACGTTGACATTAAAACTTGAGCCCAAAGTTATAAGAACTACCTTAGTACAAGCAAAGACACAATTTTTTACTATTTTATTATAGGAGAGTAATTTTTTTCAGCTTTACGTCGTTTCAGGGAGACTAAATTGAGACATTGCGTATTGAATGACGGAACTCAATACCGCGCCTTGTCTTTATTACCAGAGCAAAGAAATTAAAATTTAAACAAAATCATTCCCAAGTCCAAAAAATATTAAAAATAGTTGAACTTCGTTAGTGAAGACCTTATGATTTCTTTATACTATATTCACATTGAAAGAAAAGCCCAAAATTATAGTTTGTTTTTCTTATTTTTTTTTAGCTTCACGCGGTATCCCGCACACAGCAGGCTAGGCAGAGAGAACCTAGTATTAAGACACTCCATTCTCTACTTTCCTTTGAACTTAACGCCGCGCTTTGCCACGACGAAAAAAAATATATTTCCAGTTCTCGGGTAGGAATCGAACCCACAACCAGTCGTTTTAAATCACACGTCCGTGCCACTGCCCCAAAATTATAATTATAGTAATAATTTTCTTGCCTCTAAGACTTTATCAGATATAATCCACAATATAACGATGATCTAACTTAACGTTTTCTGACGGCAGAAGAAAAGAAGCTAGTGACACTGCATCCTCCGTTTTTACCCTATTTTGAGGTAACGTGTATTGTATGCGGATTACGTGAAAATATATTAAGTGAAAATCGAATTCACAAAATACGCTGTCCCATCCTGTCGTGTCCTATCATTTCGCCACAACGGCCTTGAGGCCGTCAAATATTGATATTTGATAATTTTTATCTATCCACGAAACTGCCTTTCACATTTAGCAATTTTTATTTACGGCATTTACTTATACACTCAGCAGAACTGCCTTCCGAGTCGGTGGTAGCTTTATGTATATTTGACGATTCAAAAGTGCTTACAAAAGTCTATTTGAATAAAGATATTTTGAATTTGAATTTGAATTTTTATTATAGTTGTTCATCAGGTGTTCCAAATCCAAAAAAAATACGTTAGTGCAAAATCCACATAATGTTAAACAAATTTTGTTATGCCGGGTTCTCCTTATTTACTATATTTTCCATTCTTCGAAATCAATTATAGCCTAAAGCCTGCTCAAGGTTAATAGTTTTACAACAAACAAAGTTTCATTTAAATCTGTCTAATGGGTCAAAAGATGTGCGCGATCAAACATACAAACAGACAAACGGACAAACAGATAGACAAAAATTTTAAAAATGCGTAAAATTTTAAAAATTCGTATTCTATTAGTATTTTTACTTCAGTTATTTTTCGCAAAAATATTCAATGTTCAGACACAACATTTTAACAGACACTACTCGACGCCGTTTTTAAGTTAAACTTATTAGTCGATAAGAGAAAAAATGACATTAGGTATTAGCCTAATACTCATACTTATGAGTCTTGCATGACTTGCATTAGTAAGTCACATAAGTATATAATAATAAATTATAAAATTTATAACAGAAACATAAAATTAATATTGAATAAATAATGTGAATGGATAAAATCTTAGAGTTTAAGAATACTTTAAAACACTAACTCATAAATAAAAAGCAAAATTAAAAATTTTGAAAAACCCACGACGGTTTAATTGTAATTGTAAAAGGATAAAATAACTATAAATCCCCCGCCTAAAAGAATATATGTAACGAGATGATGTGGACGGCTTCGTCGGGATATGTCATTACTTTAAGTTTGCACAAACCTTCTCATAGGTTTTCTTGCTGTTAAAACAGGTTTGGCAAAAAAATTAAATATTAATATGAATTAACAGTTTTGATAACAGGTATTTAAAAGACTTTAAAACGAAATCTATACTGTTAGCTACTATTTTTAAAATAGAGGTTGCAACTGGCAGCCCCCGACGAAGTCGTCCCCATCATCTCGTTACATATATTCTTTTAGGCGGGGGATTTATAGTTATTTTACAATTACAATTAAATCGTCGTGGGTTTTTTCAAAATTTTTAATTTTGCTTTTTATTTTAAACTTTTTAAAGTGAATAGATATACATTATATATTATTACATAATATCGAAATACTTTATATTAATCTTCATGCAAATCCAAAAGAAATTATAAGCCCGATGCTTTCTGGTTATCAAATACTTATTGCAGCGCCTGGCAGATTGTCACCGTAACATTTCCACGAAAATTAAATCTAACCAAATCAGTGAAAATCACAAAACCCACTAGTAGTTTTGATTTTGAACAAACTAATTTATACTGGAGCGCCCCGTGGTAGTTCGTGGTAGATATGGCATATAGAAACACGCAGCAATTAAACCAGAACCTTTACCATTATCACAGAAAACCGCATCTAAATAGGTTTCACACAAAAAATAAAAGCAAATGCTTAATGTAGCGCCCCCTGGTGAGGTGTCACCAAGACACATATACGGGAACACGCGCTAATTAAGCCTGATCCTATCTTTGATAACTGCATCCAAATCGGACTTGTAGTTTTAGCTTTGTATAATTAAATGTTTATTGCAGCGCCCCCTGAGTTCTTGACGTAAAAAAAACCTAAAAACTTACATCAAGTAAAGGTAACTCTAATACTAAAACTCTGCCCAATCGGACTAGTAGTTGTGGTTTTGCATAAAATATTACAAACAAATGTTTACTGCAGCGCCCTCTGGTGAGTTAACACGATAAAATATATCCAAGAACGTGCACTAATTAAACTTGAGCTTATTATTGAAACTGCATCCAAATCAAATTCGTCATTTTATCTTTGCACAAACAATATTTTACTGCAGCGCCCCCTGGTGACTTGTCACCGTAATATAAATTTAAAATAAAAACATGCTCTAAGTAAAGCGGAATCTAATACTAAAAACTGTTGACAATCGTACTAGTCGTTTTGGTTTTACACAAAAAAATAGAAGCTGCTACTTACTGCAGCGCCCCCTAGAGAGTTGACACATACATGAAAATATGCACTAAATAAACATACATGACACATATATGAAAATATGCATTAAGTAAACTTGAATTTGTCATTGAAAACTGAATTCAAATCGGACTCGTAGTTTTACTTTTACACAAACAAATGTACTTACTGCAGCGCCCCCTGGTGATTGGTCACCGTAACGCATATATGAAAAGAAGCACCAATTAAACCTGAATCTATTGTTGAAAGTTTCATCCAAATCAGACTAGTAGTTTTTGCTCTGCATAAACAAATGTTTACTGCAGCGCCCCCTGGTGAATTTTCACAGTAACAAAAAAAAATCTTAAATTATGCAGCAAGCAAAGATGAATCTAATTATGAAAACTCTAGCCAATCGGATTGCATAAACAAATGTTTACTGCAGCGCCCACTGGTGAATTTTCCCCGTAACAAAAAAAGAAAACTCTTAAAACATACATCAAGCAAAGCTAAAGCTTTTTCTGAAAACTCTTTTCAATCGGGTCAGTAGTTTCGGTTTTAGACAAATAAATACAAAAAAAGTACAAACAAATGCTTACTGCAGCGCCCCCCTGGTGGTTTGACACGATAAAACATATCTAAGAACATCCACCAATTAAATCTGAATCTATAACTGAAAATCTATCAAGATCAGACTACTATTTTTTGAGATAATTGAAAACATTCGTTTTTACGTAAAATGCCTACTGCAGCGCCCCCTGGTGAGTTAATGCAATAAGACATATCTAAGAACATACGCCAATTGAACCTTAACCTATCATAGAAAACCGTATCAAAATCGGATTTATAGTTTTAGAAATAATTGACATAGTAATTTGCACAAACATACAAACAAACAAAGAAACAACCTCTCACCCCAAACACATATACAGTCGCCGTTCCGTCGCGGGTAACAAACTTTGAAACAAAACCGGGATTTTATTGTTTGTCGTCATCAAACACCACTTAAATTTTCTTCTTTATAATGATATTATTATGAAAAATCAACATTAAAATATTTTTTATAAAAATAAACATAAGCTAAGCATTTTTAGAATTAACAACAGTTGCTCTTTCTGCATATATTAGTCAATGTATATGATTGCTTTATAACGCTTCAACATATCTGTTGGCAAGGAAGCAGGCCGGCTCCTAGCCATCACCGGTATACTTAGTAGCTACGGACCTCCCTAGTCAATGTATAAGAACCATTAGCTTCTTGTGTCATTGTAATTTTCTAGAATAAAGTAAAAAGAAAAGCTATTATTTTATATGAAGGTATATTTAAATTCACTCATTTATTTATGTTATGTTATTTATAGATGACTGAATTTTGTTTTTAATTACGATTCTTAAAGTTAAGTAATTATAAACGAATGCAAAGTAATTAGTCCGACCTTACGGCGGCGCTAACCACCACTGTTAGTGGCCAGCATTTATCATATTGATTGACGGCATAATTTACTGCTAAGTATACTAAATTACTAATTATATGTATAGTGAAAGTATACCTACTTAGTGACTGTGGTAAAAATAAAAACAGTTCTCATTTTAGTCTTTTTTCTTTTATATATTTTATGGATTACGTAAGTAAAACTAAATAAAAAATACCACATCTATACTAATAGCCATTGTAGGTTCATAGTAATACAATCATTTTATAATATCAAACCATTCAACAGAAAGCATTTGGCCGAAATTGATTAAAAATCACAACATTTGATTTTGTTATATATTTTTTTATGAATTTTAATAAGTATATTTTATGACAAAACGTGAATAATTCGGAATTTTGAATTTATTAAAAAAGAAGAGAACAGGATAATTATAAAAAAAAATCATCAGTAATAAATTTAAACAAATATAGAGCTCAGTAACCACAAGTTATATTTTTACACTAAAAACAGTCATTAAACCGTCACAAATGAATTACCATATTGAATATCTCACGCAAGGCAACACAAGTTTAGCTTCTAGTCTAGATTTCGGTGTAGAGTGGGAAAACTTACAATATATCCTCATAAAGGCAGACAACACGAGAACTGAGCGAGTATAATGCATAATTATTGCTCCACCCGTGGCTTAGGCCAGGGGCGCGCAACTTTTATCAAATAGTTATAAGACCCCCGAGCAAAGTAATTTTATTTTTCATTTCGAACTTCCCTAACATCGTACAGTATAAGTGTACAAAGTTTTTCCCAGTGGACATAATAGGCTTATCGCAAGTTTTTAAGGTCTAGAATTTTAAATACTTTGTTGGTTTTCGCCCGTGCTTTTCTTTTATATTTAAAGTATTTTTTACAATGTAATAAGAATGTAATATAAAATTGAATATTTATGAAATATATATATATAATAAGATGAAAAATAAAAAAATATGTATAGTTAAAGTATGGAGGCGTAGCTGAACATCGTCTGACTGTAAACAGTTGTGGGTTTGATTATATAATATTTTCATTTTACACTTTGGCGCATAAGAAGAAGGGTGACGTTAAGTTCTTTTACTGAATGTCTTGCCACTAGGCTCTTCTGGCTACACTGCTATATGACAACTGTAAGTCTAAGAATACTAATCGTATAATGCGAAACTATAAATACATAGGTCTATAAACGTTTTTTAATATTTTTTTAACATAATAGGACTATACAGACTCTTGGTGGTCCGTATCTCTTAATTTTATTAATTTCAAAATACGGGTTTTTTGAGTTATATTATATTACGTTTTCATCTCAATGAGGGTACATTTTAGAAATATTGAAAAATAACTTGTAACACAGTAAAAATACTAGAGGTAAATCTGTTCTTTATCCAAATATATTATGACAAAACGCGCAACACCTTCTGATGGTAAGCGTCGCATTTGACCATTACAAATGCTATACCATTTACAGCTTATATTCGAACTAAAATTCTACGATAGTCAATTTTACTTTCAGTAGACACTCAAATTACTTATATCAGGAAAAGCCAAGCAACTTCTAAGGAAAAACTTTAATGTAATGCAATGTAAAAATAATGTAGATAAGGAAAAATGTTTAGCACCACTGATATAAATTTAAAACGTATGCCATATAAATCTCACCTACATTTATTTTCAAAGACTGATGTGTCTTAAAGACAAATACATTAATTCGTTCCATCAACTTGTGGAAATTCAAAGGACTTTCAGACCTAACGATAATAGAAATGTCACTGAAAGCTAATTTGAAATTTAGCACACTTTACAAAAACTGAGTTTCATTTAAAACGCTGAAACTTATCCACTCGCAAAGCGGTCGTAATTAGTGGATCATTAAATTTCTCACAATTTTCAGTAGATTTTTTTTATTCACAAGAAAACGTAGCGTCTCGTTCTGAACTACTTTTTTGCTGACACTTCATAATTTATCTGTTTTTATTTTTATTATTTTCGTAATGATTTTGTTTGTGGCGTTACTTAGTGATTTGTTTATGAAAGATTGATTTTTTTTTTGCATTTTTTTTAGCTTCGCGCTGTATCCCGCACACAGCAGGGTAGGCAGAGGGAACTTAGTATTAAGATACTCCGTTCCCCACTTTTCGCCGAATTCGGAGGCATTGCGTGTTAAGTGGCAGAACTTAACGCCGCACTTTACCTCGACACCAGAGCGAAGAAAATGGAAATATTAAATATTAACTCCTCGAGTGGCAATCGAACCCACAACCAGTCGTTTGCAGTCACATGCTTGTACCACTGGGCCACAACTGGCCGCAAGTTTGAATTTCAGATGTTATTTACGTCCTGTATTTAAAATTTAATGTTTAGGTAAATTGCAACTTTGAACTGAACTTTTGTCGAATAAAATGTAAATTTTAACTCTATTATTTACGGATCGGTTAAATTAAAACTACATTTAAATCCGTTAAGCCGTTTAAGGGATTAGCGTGCAAAAACAAACATACACACAAAGCAGAAATTTAAAATCATTGTTTTAGGTTTTCTAATTACGATTACTTAACTTCAAGAATTATAATGAATGATAAGTTTACTTGATAATTATTTAAAAATATTATTGTATTATTAAATTAAATATTATACTCTATGTATATGTGTTGACATTATCTAAACACGCATGGCCGGTCCAATTCTACATTATTCATATAAAAATATATATGAGAGAACATAAGGCATGTTATATTTTATGCTTTGATAATTTGGTGGTCTGACTAAAAGTAGAGTAACAATAGCTTTCTACTTCAACTTACATTCTCTTAATGAGTACATATAAGTATAATGTAAATTTTGGACTCACGCCAAGTCTGTGTAGTAGAATTATGTTATATAAGAAATTTTAACATTATTGCACCTGTGGCCATCCTTTTAAATGTGGTTAAGTGTATTACGTTTTGTTAGCGACTTTAACATTTGTTTGCTTATTATTAGATTAGAAAATTAAGTAAATTCAAGCTTTATTCTTTTTTTAGTTGTTCATATACATATAAGGTGAGGCGGGCGTGACGTAGTGGAACAGTGCTTGACTGTACGTGATAGTCGTACGTTCAATTCCCCGCATGTCTAAATATTTTTTTTTTAGATTCACGCTGTATCCCGCACACAGCAGGGTAGGCAGAGGGAACCTAGTGCTAAGACACTCCGTTCCCCACTTTCCGCCGAATTCGGAGGCTTGCGTGTTAAGTGGCAAAATTTAACGCCGCGCTTTACCTCGGCACTAGAGCGAAGAAAATGGAAATATAATTTCAGTCACACGCTTGTGCCACTGGGCCACGACTGGCCCATTTTTATTTATATCTTTTTTGAATTTTTATTTATATATCTATATATAAACAATTTTTATTTTAAGGCAATCATGGTGCAGTAAAATAGCCTCTGACTATAAACGTGAAGATTGTTAGTTCGACATCCTCCTATTTTGACTAGAAGTAATGGTTTCCGCTCTGGTACCTAAGACAAATGTGGCTTTGTGCTCCGTTACTAAACATACTCGTTTCAACACGTTCCTTATTATAAAATAATTAAAATGTAATCACTGACTGACTAGGAGAGTCAGTATCGAATAAACGAATTGAATAAACGTTCGTAAGAAAAAAGTTAATCTCATGTTAATCTTGTGATTAACGCCTCAGTAATTTACTACATTTTGAAAGCTTGCTGTCAAAACAAACAAAATTAAATACTCCATTCTTAATTCTCCTTAAATTTTAGATACATTCTGATTTTAATGATCACTAAAAGCTTTTTAAAAATATATTTTTAACACTTTTTAAAAATATCACTTTTTACCCGCCACGGACCGGCGACTGTATATGTGTGAGGTTGGGGTGAGAGGTTGTTTGTTTGTTCGTTTGTATGTTTGTGCAATTTACTATGTCAATTATTTCCAAAACTATAAGTCCGATTTTGATACGGTTTTCTATGATAGGGTTAGATTCAATTGGCGTAAGTTCTTAGATATGTCTTATTGCCTTAACTCACCAGGGGGCGCTGCAGTAAGCATTTTACGTGCAAACGAATGTTTTCTATTGTCTCAAAATATAGTAGTCCGATTTCGATATGATTTTCAGTGATAGATTGAGGTTTAATTGGTGGATGGTCTTAGATATGTTTTATCGTGTCAAACCACCAGGTGGCGCTGCAGTAAGCATTTGTTTGTACTTTTTTTGTATTTATTTGTCTCAAACCGAAACTACTGATCCGATTGAATAGAGTTTTCAGAAATAGATTCAGCTTTGCTTGGTGCATATTTTAAGATTTTTCTTTTTTTTACGAGAAAAATTCACCAGGGGGCGCTGCAGTAAACATTTGTTTATGCAAATCAAAAACTACTAGTCCAATTTAAATGAAACTTTCAAGGATAGGTTTAGGTTTTATTTATGTGTTATGGTGACCATATGATGAGTCATCAGGGGGCGCTGTAGTAAGCATTTGTTTGAATTTTTTTGTGTAAAACCAAAATTTTTCTTGTATTTATTTGTCTAAAACCGAAACTACTGATCCGATTAAAAAGAATTTTCAGAACTAGATTCAACTTTGATTGATGCATATTTTAAGATTTTCGTTTTTTTTGTTACGGTGAAAATTCACCAGGGGGCGCTGCAGTAAGCATTTGCTTGTATCTTTTGTGTGAAACCTATTTAGATGTGGTTTTCTGTGATAGGTTCAGGTTTAATTGCTGCGTGTTTTATATGCTATATCACGAACTACCACGGGACGATCCAGTATAAATTAGTTTGTACAAAATTAAAACTACTAGTGGGTTTTGTGATTTTCACTGATTTGGTTAGACTTAAATTTCCTGAAAATGTAACGGTAACAATCTGCCAGGTGATGCAATAAGCATTTGATAACCAGAAAGTATTGGTTTTATAATTTCTTTTGGATTTGCATAAAGATTAAAATAAAGTATTTCGATATTATGTAATTCATTCATGTCATTTTTGTCCTTTAACCTAGCAGGAAAAATATAATAAAGCTAGCAAGCAGGAAAAAAATATATCTCTTTATTGGAAATTTATCTAATCAGTTTTAAATTTGCTCAATTGCCAATTTTCAATGTATATACAGAATGTTTTTTAATCAAAGACCGCAGTATTCGTTCAATATTTGTTTGTCAAGAGACCTGTTTGATTGCATGCATCTTGTATGTAAATAATATTAGATTAACTTATAAATATTAAACACAGGATTATCGTTGTATACGCAAATTCAGTCGAAAGGAATACAAGGTCCTTTTGATCTAGAGCCCAAGAGCCCTCCGCAGCCAGACTCGAATTCTAAGAGGACTTCTCAAACTACAGTTTTTCGGTATTCTGATTTTTAAGCAACTTTATAGCAGATGCAGGATGAAAATCGTAGAAATGAATAATATTATATCAGACATACTCTGTAAATTTTTAAGTTTTATGCAAACGAAAATATTTGGAGAATTTGATAAGTGTTTAGCTTTATATTTTCAAAAGCACCTACAAGGTTTATTTATGAAAGGCGGCGTTAGAATCCACCAATTATCACGTATTGAATCAAACATTATAGTTCGCACTAGATATTTCCTTATTGGTCAATAAACAAGAGAAATGCGTACAAAAATAAAAAAATGCAATGGATAATGTCGTTATGTTTTAAAATAGTTGAATAAATTTGTCCATTCAATAACAGTTGACGATGCGTGTATGCGGTTAATATAATGTTCTATTTAGTAGAATTGTAAACGTTATTTCAAAGCGGTGTAGTTTCGGTAATATTGCGTAGTAGAGTTCCTTGAGTATGGAGCCGAAAGGAGTGATATGTGATTTCTATCCTGTCGTCAATTCAGTATGACTCAAATTTTTACTTTTATTTTACATACTCTCATTCGTGGTTTGCATCAGTGCATTCCGGTACATGGAAAATGTTTTAAAGTGTATTGAATGTTAGCAAAAAACTAGATTTACATTTTTAAATATGCATTTTCTACATTTTGAGGGATTATAAATGTTGTGTATTACTAACTACATCTTTATCAAAACCTTATCAACCTTAAACATTACAGAAACACAAAATATTTTTTCTAAAAAACGTATAAAAATATGAACGGGGCGGGATTCGAACACACGCCCCTTGGAAACCGTTCAAGCGCCTTGACTGTTAAGTCATGCTTTTAAATTTTATTGTTTTTTAATTTCTTAAGTATGTAAATAACACTTTAAAAATGTTAAGATTATTGCAAAAGAATGTTAACCATCGTAATGAATATTTAATTTTTTTTTCACCTTCTTTTCCGCATAGCAGGGTAAAGAGAATCTAATGTCAAGATATCTTCCACCCCAAATAGAGACATGGCGTGTTAAGTGGCGAAACTTACCGTTGATTAATAAACCTAATTCTATTAAACAAAACAAGTAAAAAATGCACATAAAAAATGACATTTTGATAATTCTGCCAGTGTGAAATCAAGACTTAAATTGTATTTAAATATTGTCTTGTCAAAGTATCGCCATTAAACACTAACGCTTTAAGAGCTTCCTATACAAACTATTGTTGACGACGTTCTGAATTTATAACTTCCGGTCAGATCGAATTGTGGCCCTATTGCAAAGTAACTGTTTTGTAATTGCTTTACTAATATTTGTTATTTCTGTCTTCACGCATTTTTCCGCATAGTAGGGTAGACACTCAGTTCTACACTCTCCGCCTCGACATTGTGTATTGTGGTCGAAACTAACGCCACACTTTGTATCGTCATTAAAGCGTATAAATAAAAATAATTTAATCTTAATCTTTCCCTTGAGGTGTAACAACACCAAATGTTAGGTGCAATAAGTTTTTATTGGAGCTAATAAAAAGGTAAGCAAAGTTAAAAATAATTCTACAGGTACGTGAAATACTTTTGAATACTTTTTTACCTATGTACATATGTACATGGTTGACAGTGTAATATTAAACCATATTACATAACATAATATTTTTGGATGTTAGTTATATTAAACCTTAATTATGGTAATAAACTCAAGTGTTTTATTTGTCGAATCAATTCGAATTCAAAAGAGGCTCAATTAAAATTTGAATCAATTTACCTAACTAATTTAAAAACTCAAAGGCATGTTTACTCATAAAATATTTTTTTCGAGTTTCAAAAGTTGCCCTTTTATACTTCAAAATCTTTCTAAGTAGTAAAACTATGATATAGAATAAACATTACTGTCACGCTTTTCCCGCATTGCAGTTTCGTAGTCAGTCAGTCTATTTTCAACTCACTTCGATTTCCACTTCTTCTTTCTCTTTGTCTTCCATTCAGAATGAATAATTTGAAATTCAATAAATGACTTTCATATAGATAGTAAGAATGAATTTATAGTACAAATAACTGAATCCAATTTTCATAAGAGTGATACTCAACATTTACATAAGAGTGATAACATCCATCATTTTACAGATTTAGACTATAATCATGTCTTACACTTTGAGGGTCCCCTATTTATGCTACATTACAGCCGTTCAGGATTTATGATCTCCGGTCAAACCGACTGGTGCCCTTGTGCGATCTACTGTTAAACTCAACCTTTTCACTCGATTTCATTTTCAGCTTGTTTATATAAGTTTATCTGGAGCAATTTGATACATATATTTGTAATTTGTGCATTAATTTATTAAATGCACATATTTCCATTATTTAATATTAATGATCGGAAAAACTTGACCCGAATATTTGGTAAATGTGCACCTTTTACGTAATACAGCTATATATTTTTTAAAGTATTATTCACACACCTAGGAAAAAGAAAAGCGTTCAATTTTCAGAAAACATATATATTTATAAAGATATATATTTTTTCTATGCGCTTAATATTTCTAAAACTTTTTTTTTCAGACCTTTTACTGTTAGCGTCATAATAAAATTTAGGTCACATTAACAAAAAAAATATTTCTTATCAAAGTTTTGTATAAGGTAAAACCACAATATATTTTAAACATAACACTTCATATAGTACAATTTCATATTCATTATATACTCTTATAGATGAAATAAGATTTCAAAACTTTAAATAGCTCTTGGACTGAAAGCCACAGTGCATTATCCACTATTGAAACTGGTCAGCAATAGCTTGAAACTAATGGAGTGTGATCGTTTTAAAAGAACCAATGTACGCATTAAGTGTCTTTGAAACCAGAACCAGGACTTAGCATTAACATAAAGAATATACTTAATCGCTAAAGTTGTCTTAGTAGGACTAAGTTAAAGTTTGAAAATTGAAATAAAGTGATAATTTCTGTAGTTATTTTATTTAAGTATGCGTATGATATTTTAAAATATAACGCCGTGGTTGTGGCTTGATCCCCACTCGGAAAATTATGTGTAAATTATTTTGATTTCGCCACTGTGGTACCTAAAATAATGCGCGACGTTTACTTCCGATACTCACTAGCTAATGTCTCGATTTCGGGCGGAAAGTGAACAAATACACAACGTCACAACACTAAATTCTCATTGACTGTCCTAGTATGCAAGAGACTGTTTCTTTGTATTTTCTTTTTTTTATACAACAAGCTGCCGCGACGTCAACCGCGTGGATTTACTAAAGCAGTTATAACTGTTAAGTTAAAGGACTTTAAATCACATCGTATTTCATAAGCTCTGTGCCAGTTGTAGTTATGGTTCATTTATTTTGGCTTGGTTCATATTCGCTATAATGGCTTACGCAAAAGATATAAGTATATACTGTGGCAGGCTTTTTGTAGGAATATTTAAGATATACATTTCCTTTATACATTACGAATGTGTTACTCTGGCGTTTTAAACACGTCAGAATAGCTCGCAGATGGTAGATTTTATTCTATTTACTTAATGTTTTGATAAATTCACAAAATATCTCTATAAATTGTAGCCTGTGTATTATTCTGATGTATAAGCTATATTATTGTAAAATTTCATTAAAATCCATTCAGTAGATTTTTTTTGAAAGAGTAACAAACTTTTGCGTTTATAATATTAATAGGATAAACATTCTAGTAAGTGCAAACTGATGACTAATGGTTTTATTATCAGCCAACTAATACTAATTCAAATCACACCCAGAGATAAATCCAAAAGATTTATCAAACAGTATTGCACCGTACTGAGATGGGTTAAAGGAATCTCGTCGATTCATCAAATGGATCACCACGCGTCAGCGTTTAGATGCGTGTCAGATATATTATGTTTCGCTACTGTGTGCTGTGTCAGTAGTGTGCTCACTGATTGCAACACAGATTACTATTGGATTTAGTTGCTTGTCGATCTTAGTCGACAGTTTTGTATTCCATTTGTAATTTTTTTATTTATATATAGCAGCTTCACGCTTTTTCCCGCATAGCAGTGTAGACTGAGAGTACTTAGTGTCAAGACGTTGTAGATATAGAAAAAATTGAGACTTTGCGACTTGAGTGGTGGAACTGAACGCTGCGATTTGATTTAGATACTAAAGCAGAGAAATAAAATATATAATCATCCCCCCGAGTGGGCATCGAACCCACAACCATCGCATTTACGCTGTCCCATTGCATCAAGATGGCTTAAATTCATATAATGGCAAATAATATTTTATACAATAATCAAAATAAACAGGAACGAACACAAGTACAACTTCCAAATTTACTTTTAGATAACTATACGAGTTTACTTTTTGATAGGTTTCGGTTGTTATACTCCATTTTCATTGTTTATGTCAATCTCGAGATGTGAAAAAAAATTTTTGGCTTCATTCATTTCGTTGATTAACTTTTGTCTCGGCCGGTCTTAATTTGCTTGTTATATCAGGGCGACGTGATTCTGCTGATACTAAACCCAGTTTCATTTTAACGATGTTTTTTAATTTTTTCAAGAACTTGTACTATAAATTGCTCTTTTTAATCTACTATAGCTGTTTTATTTAAACAACGTAGGGTTTGTGTAATATAATTAATAATTTGTAAGTAACATATTTTTTTTAAGGTTTTATGCTCTTTTGGTAAGGTAAATCGACTGAAATTTAGTTTTTCCTATTGTTTGTAATTATAATAAAAGTAAAAAAAATACAAAAATAGAAAATCAACTTTATTAAATAAAGTGCACTAAAAAATATAAAAACATATTTACATATTCTTGTATGTACGACTTTATATGAATTTACTTTAAATGAAAAATATGTCTTGTTGTCAAAGTATATAATTACAATTCAACTAAGTAAAAATTGACAATTTTGGAGTCGGTGTCAGCCACATGAAGTTTATAATTATTTATATATAATAGTAATTAATATTTAAGCTTAAAAAGATCTCAACGAAATGCAATTTAGTCAAGTAAGATAGGAATACAAACAATTATGTTACTGAGTTACAACTCTGTTACTTTTCTGTCCCAAAGATTTAAAGATTTTTATGAAAGGTTAACTAACGGTGGTAATTCAATGGTTTTAACAGCCACACATACAAAGGAAAGTCATGTCTAAATACTATTATATAGTATTAAATTTGACAGTGACCCACATATGTAATTAAATATAAATCAAAAAAGGTGGTTGGACAAGACTCTTGAGTTTTAAATATGACGCTTTATTCCGACCGACTCACATTGTTCACTTTCAATCCAGGTTAATAACAAAAGTAATTGACAATGTTAGATTAGAATATAGCTTCATATGCTTGGCTACTCGCCTCTTCTTTATATGCTAAACGTTTTTTTATATCCATATATGTGTAGAGAGAGCTAGAACTATGTTTAGTTCTAAGTTTACTTCACTTTAGATTCTGCAATTTAACACGTAACTTTAAAACATTATCCGTTGTATGCAGAAATTCAACGCTTCGTTTTATACTACTAAAGCCAGGAAATAAGAAAACGTTATCTTATTGCGCCATAATGTCTTTTAAATTTGGCAACCAAAAACCTCAACGCTCAAGCGGTCAACTACGTTTCTTCACCAGATCTTTCACATGTTTAATTCTTATATATCAATGGAAAATGGTCATCGAGTTGAACAATGATAGGTTAGATGAGGTGATATTCCCTTGTTTCTCAAAATTAAGCAGGACTTATATGGTCCTGATGTTCCAGATCTTTAATTTTTATAAGACAAAGGTGAATGTTCATCACGCTGAACATGTTTTGTTAAGGTTTCGTTGCATTATTACTTATATTTTAGCTAATTATTCCATTTTGAGGTATACTACAAAAAAAGTTTTATTCGAACCTATTCAGTAGATTAAAAAAATTTCACGTAGAAATAAATAATTACACAATCAAAATTTAAAAAATCATAGATTCATATTTTATTGCTCTTTTCGTGTTCCTCTCAATTATGTTTTCGTAAATTTATTCAATCTACAGACACAATTATTTACTATATTGTTGTTTCTTTTTTTCAGCTTTACGCTTTTTTCTGCATAGTGAGATAGTAAGAGAATACCTGGTGTCAAGAACTTTAGTTTCCGACTGAAATCAAGATATTGTAGCGGAACTTAACGCCCCGTGTTGTCCTTGTACCAGAGTGAAGAAATGAACGTTTAAATATAATTATTCCCCAGAGTGAGAATCGAACCCATAACCTATAACATTGCGTTATAGTCAGACGCTATCCCAGCGTGCCACGGTGGCCTCAAGTACTAAGTCTACTAAGTATAAGAGGAAGTATTTCTCAAAATATAAACAATACTTAGAATCAAACTTACTATCTTCTTTTAGAGTCAGACGCTTAGCAACTGCGTCACTTTATTTATAAGTATTCAATCTTATACATATTGAAAAAACTTATAAATAATATTTTAAGCTCCACTTGCGTAAACCTTATGACCTATATATAAATACTATTTCCATATAATACATTGGCATTGAAATTTGAGACCAAAGTTATAACAGCTACGATTAGTAAATGTTGTGTGTAAACTCAATACCGCGCTTTGTCTTTATTACCAGAGCGAAGAAATAAAATTATAAATAAAATCATTCCGCCGAGTGAGAGTCGATCCCACAAACGTCGTGCTTACAGTCAGACGTTGTTCGTCCAACGATCAATTTCATTTTCATACATTTTGAAAAAAATATTAAGAATAGTTGAACTCCGTTAGCGTGGACTAAGGTCCACCAAGAAATCATAAGTGATTTCTTTATATTCACATTGAAACTGAAGCCCTAAATTACAATTAAAATGATAATTTTGCTTGTCTCTAAGACTTTATCAGATATAGCCCACAATATAAGGATGATCCAAATTAAAGTTTTCTGACGGCAGAAGAAAAGAACCTAGTGACACTCCGTCCTCCGTTTTTATGCCAATTTAAGGTAACGTGTATTGTATGTGGAACCTAAACGCTCCGTTTTGCCTTTCTAGAGTCAAAATATAATAATAATTTAAATACAACTATTGATTGACGTGGTCGTGTCATAGTAACAATGAAAAAGGGCGTGCTCAGGTGGTTTGGGCACGTCGAGAGGATGAGTGATGGAAGAATGGTAAGAAAGATTTATGAAGCAAAGGTAAGTGGTAAGAGAGGCAGAGGGAGACCTCGGTTGACTTTCGAAAACACAGTGTCGACGATACTGGAGGAAGCTCACGTAAAAAGCATGAGGACCCCCCAGAGGGCGTGTATGAAGAGGTTGATGACAGTGGACGAGGCGAAAGAAGTATGCAGGGACCGTAGCGTTTGGCGCTCCGTTCTCTCTGACTACCCCGCAAGGGATACAGCGTGAAGCTAAAAAAAAAAGAAAAAAAAAAACAAGAATGACGTGGAAGTCGAATCCACAATAGACGTTGTCTCATCCTATTCTGTCCTATCGTTTCGCCATCTTTCGCATAAAGTCATCGTGACACACTTATGGTGGATTGTAATATTAAACGGCTTGATTTAACAAAATTTCGTTAAGCCAAGTGAGGAAAGTAAATTTTTACTTTTATGCTTATTTTTACAGAAATTTCAAGACGTATAAAATATTATTACATAAAATAATATATGTCATTATTAAACGATAAACAAAGAGCATAGTGTTCCAATTTTCCAATAATTCTGTCTTATATGAACACACAGTATTTGATTACAAAAATATGTCAGATATTAAAAAATGGGAGTTCAATTTGTTCAATAGACTTTATAATTATTTCATATTGTGTGAAACAAATTATATATATATATATATATATATATATATATATATATGTATATATATATATATATATATATATATATATATATATATATATATATATATATATATATATATATATATGTACAAAAAAATTGAAATAGCCATAATATAAGCCATAATATTTTTTTCCAAATTATTATGGCTTATATAATGTATTATTTGGTGGCTTTCACATAGACAATATGTACTCCTACTCTAAGTTTTCCTTCAAATAATATTTATAAACGTAGGAAGGTAACACAAGTGGGCGCCAATTAATAGCATAACAACGGAAATTAACAATTCGTCACACGTTTTGAACGCTGAAATGCTTTACTTAAACACTTTGGTAGATTTGTGCCTTTTTGTCGAATATATATTTAGTCAGCTAAATACACTTTTTGATGCTTTATTACAATGTGTTAATAAAACATCCCTTTTAAATATTTATATTTCTACATGTAAAATAAATTGATAAAATTGATTTACAGGCAAGGAGATTTCTTCGCTGTTTACCCCACATAATATTCGTTAGCGTGGCATTTTAAAAAAAAAAAATGGGTAATATATATACATATCATTGATCCAATAGTACAATAACGTAATAACGTTTTAGCTGTTTTAGTTTCAAAATATAACATACTTACAATCATTATAATGCAACCTTATTGTACTTATGTACCCTATCGTACAATTAAAAATAGAAATTATAATTTCATGAAAAAACTATACGGTCCTATTAAGAGTAGCCAAAAAAAATGTTTTAAATACGTCGTTGTAATAATGAATAAAATGAGCGCCATTACTCTTCTTTTAAAGACAAACGAACAGAAGGACCACCTGATAGTAAGTTACCTTTGTCCATGGACATCCGTAATATTAGAGGAGTTGTGGAGGCTTTGACGTTAAAGTAGGGAAGAAGGGATGAAGGATGAGGATGGTGAAAATAGAGAGAACACTGGTATGTTTATAAACATTTTAAACATATATAAAATTTAAATACCCTTTTTTTAAATTTCAACAGAACGGAAGAAAGCGTGCGAGTTCATGTTCATGTGTGTTCGTGCGGATAAAAGCGGTTTCTTTAATTAAGTACCTTTTTTTAGTAAGTAAATGGCCCAGAGCCCAAATGTCCAATGTCCGTAATTAATGCTGCTTCACGAAACTTCTGAATACTCTTTTCACAATTGATATTTTATTGGATCTACTGTAAAATTATTCGTATAATTCAAGATTTGAGACGTTAAGGGTTGTTATGTCACACCCATATAATATACTGATTATAGCTAAACTTATTTTAGACAGTAAAACAAATGTTTACTTTATATATATTTAATGAAATATATTTAATTAAATATATTTAATGACTACAGATTATAAAACATATTTTTAAGGCCAGTGACGCAGTGGGACAGTGTATGAACATAAACGCGATGGTTGTAGGTTTCGATTCCCTCTCAGGAGAAAGATTATAGTTTTCCCTTTTATTGCTTTATTAAGTTTATTCCACATACCGCCAGACATTAAGCACATGATGGAACTCAACGCCGTAATTTTACAACAGAAAATAGACATTTATAAAATAAAATAGTAAAATAATGTAATGGTACATAATATAAATTCACAATAACTAAATAAACAAAGGTTTCATTAAGTTAAGGGACTATTATACTTTACTTTAATTTAGTTAATTTGATAAGAGCACTCCAAAATTGTCGCACCTTTAATTTTTCGTTAAGACTTTTCGTAGAAGCACTTATAGAAATTCATTTCATCAGTTAGGAATATCGTTGTTAATATTTGTTGTTGTTGTTATATTAATAAAACCTTTATAATCATTTATATTTCTGGTAATTATGCAGTTTGAGGGCTTTTCTTCTTATTTTCACTGGGTGTGCATGTGTGTACAAGTGCAAGTGTGTCGTTGATTGTTTGCAAGTACAGTTTTGTGTGCCCGAAGTCACGTATCGAAATATACGACAAATTTTCTGAAGTATTTGCAAAAAATTTAAATACCATAACTTATGGTAAATTATGGCAAATGTCAGCCTCCCCCCAGCCCCAGCCCCCCAACAGCCCCAGAGTATCAAAAGAAATTTTCCCGTCATTTTTCGGAAAAGCCAATAAAACTGTATAATTACCTTTTTTACTAAATATATTGGCTAAATAAGAATAATCAATAATTATTTTTTTTGAATATTCTGACTTAATAGAGTAAAGTGAGAAAATCTAGTAATAAGACATTCACTCTCTATCTGATTTAGAGATATAGTATTCCATGTCAAACTGTGGACGTAAAAATAACTTAATCATAGGCATTCCTAGATGAAGTAAAATCATTCTCAGAGGTACTCGAAGCCACAACTAATCTCTATCATACCTCTTAACTGTGTCACGAAGACAGTGTTAATAATTACTCTCTAATAATAGATTAATTTCGTCTAAATAAATTACTATAGTAATCAGTATAGTATTCTTTAATGTATTTATAATAATAATCTTTAAATAACTACATATTCGTAGTTATTATATATTTTTTATTGTACTATAATTTTGATACCTAATTTCATACACTTACCTACTTTCATGTATGATATTAAAATTTTAGAACATAAGTACATTCAACATTAAAACGTAAAAAAAGGTAAAAAAAAAACATAAAAAGCTCAAGCTAGTAAAAATGTCACTATAGAAGTATAACAGAAGTGTTTCCTAACACTTGAGAGTGTTATAGAGCCAATTGTTTGTATCCAGATGTACGGAGGACTTATGTATCTGGCAGGGCGCCCGTCCAAGTATTTATTGCGCATCGTTTATCAATTATCCAGTGTCGAAACGTGGTAATATAGAAAGTTTTTGATTTATGATATTCTTGGATACATTGTCCACGGTTTTGCTATAGCTTTCTTGTAATTTTGTTCTCGATCGTGAAAAGGTGTTTCTTGGTTACGTATTGTTTGGAATATGACGAAAATAATTAAAATGTCAATAGTAATACAAGATTTACCAAGTATTTAAATATACCTGTTTATAATTACAAGAAATATATTTATTACTATTCATTCATATATTATAAATGCGAAAGTCTGTCAGTTTGTCTGCCACGCTTAATGGCTAATCTATCAGTCTGATTTTGATTAAATTTAGAATGAAAGTATTAAAAATTACTTAGTCAAAAATAAGCTAATTATTTTTTTTGGTAATCAATCTCTAATTATGATATAGAGGGTGAATGTTTACATAAAAAATCAGCACCGCTTGGCCAATTGTAATTAAGTTTGACATAAATATAGTTGAAAATCCAAGGTTAAACTTGTCAACTTTTGAAAAATGAAGTACCATAGGGTACTTAGGTAGTTGCGCAAAATTGACTTCATCCGGCACGAAAATTGCCCCCTTCTCCAGTCCAGACTTAAATCAGTTGGATTACAAAATATGGTAACACTTAGAGGAAAAGGCTTGCTCAACACGCCATCCTAATGTGGAGTCACTCAAGGCATCCTTGATCAAAGCAGCTGCCGATATTGACATGGACCTCGTGCGTGCTGCTATAGACGACTGGCCGCACAGGTTGAAGGCCTGTGTACAAAATCGCAGAGCTCATTTTGAATAATAGTCATTGAAATAAGAATCCATGTTTTATTACGTTTGTTTTGATATATAAATGATTATTCTTAAAACAAACACATCTCAATTATTTCACGATTAAAATGTGACGAAACTTACGACCCGCCTAGGTAAATAAAAAAAATCAATTGAAATAATAACATAACATTGATTTTGCTAAGAACTAAAATTGATTTTTGAATAAAAAAAATAAACTAATTTCCCACGCAACTTTCAACAAATCCAAAAATTCCTATGTTGTTACAAATTTGACTTTTTGTTGCAACCTATTATTTTCTCTTCACCAAATAACAAGAGGCTATATCGTAATACCCAATCAGAATACCCCTTTGTGTAATCGAAAACTATTAATATAGATTGATGACAATGGTCCATTCGTTATATTGAAAAGCTGATATTTTATCAGCGCATTTCAAACCATTTTAGGCTCTATACGTAAAGCTTTACCATGTAATACGTGTTTATTATATGTATATATGTATGTTAGTGTGTATATATGTATACAGTTATATGCACATATATAATAATATATATTGTAAAATTTTTAGCGCTTTTTGTTTGTTTGTTTGTCTCAATTATTAATTATTCAAAGACAAAGAAGTATTTTTCTCGCTTTTTTAGTGTTATTAATATGTTTTATTGTGTTATTAATATGTTTTATTGTGTTATTAATATGTTTTGTATGTTTACACATTTCCTAAAATATATCCTCAAAAAAAATAAGCTTTACAACATATTATAGAACCTTTTCAAGGATAATGATGTTCTAGTCAAAAATGATTAAAAGGAATTATACTAGTTCAAGCCGTTTAACAGAACTAACAAGTTATGCTTCAACACTCAAGTCCTAGACCAATTGAAAAGAAATGTACCAAGAATTTAAAATGTAAAAAATATAAAATTGAAAGATAGTTCATATTCAGAAATTTTAAATAAAAACATCGTAATATGGGCGATGAAAGTAGCCGAGAGTTCAAGTAGTTGGGCACTCGGAGCAAAAATACGGTTACATTTCATGTGGCTTGTGCATCGTATAGCAAATAATTGTCTTTGTAACTGTGTAATGTTTTGGTATATAAAACTTAATCTTATTTGTAATTATTTACTTCAATTTACGAAATGTTGATATAACATTCAAAATTTATTCTTAAATTAAAATCAAGCTATTTTTTTTCTTCACGCTGTATCCCGCACATAGCAGGGGAACCTAGTGTTAAGACACTCTGTTCCCCACTTTCCGCCGAATTGAGAGACATTGCGGGATAAGTGGCGGAACTTAATGCCGCGCTTTACCTCGATACCAGAGCGAAGAAAATAGAAATATTAAATATGTCTACTCCTCGTGTGGGAATCGAATCCACAACCAGTCATTTTCAGTTCACACACTTGTACCACTAGGCCACCGACTGGCTCCAAAACTGGCTAAGCTAAATAAGAAAAATAATTGTGTTTCTAAAAATAATAACAGACCGATATCTATTAAAAGCTGTTACAACGACAACAATAGTTGTCAACTTTAATGATGTGGATTTCTTTTTTTAATAATTAAATTTGACGCCTAAAAAAGAAAAAAAATGAAAATAAAACTAAACGAATGGACAACCTCCACCTTTTTTGAAGTTGGTTAATTAATAAAAAGAAATTAGAACTAATCGGGACCCATTATAATAATCATATTTATTTTGTATGTAAATAGAAATCGATTAATTCTGTTTTTTGTAGGCTTAACAGCTTGTTTTTTTGCATTGTACATAATTTCACGTGACTGACCGTACAAGAGCTTTCCTCTTTTTTTTAAGATGTAATTGTAAAAATTAAAATTTGGGGACAGTAACAACTCTGTATATATATTTGGATATGAAACCGACCGTACTCTACCGTATCTGTACAAAGACTGCCAAACCAGAGAGAAACGTCACATACCAACTGAGTAACCAAGACAGCGCTCTACGAAACCGAAACTGACCGACTGTTTCATTCTAAGCATCGATGTGCATTATTTGTTGCCGGGTACTATATTTCCTGTAGCTTCCTTCTCTTTCGCGTATAGCGGGGTAGTTAAAGATATTTTAATGTCAAGACAGTCCATTCTTCACTTTCCGCCCAGAATCCCAAAATTGAGACGTTTCATGTTAGTAACGAATAAACTAAGCCGCGCTTTATATTAGATACCAGGGCGTAGATATGAATATTTAAATACAATCACTTCCTGAGTTTCTAGGGATGCGAAGATATTTGTAGATGATTATATTAAAATCTTTATATATTTTTTATCATTTCTTTACAAAACCTGCTTTTTATAAAACGAAATATCTAGTTATTATAAAAAAAATATTTCACACGTTACTGTCGTAGAAGCCTTACGTAGCTTTTATGGCAGTTGATGGAAGCTTGCCTAAGTAAACCGAGGACATACTTATATAATATTATGAAACATAAGTATTTTACGAGTGATTTTCTACTTAGAGTTATATAAAACTGCAAGTCAATAATATTTTATTATGTAAATTGGAAGCTTACTGCTTATAGAAGTAATAAAGAAGAATTATAAGCACTCTGTTTCCCTGTCCTTTCTAAAAGAACCCAGTCAAAATCACTCCGTCCTCTACTATTTGGCCAAAAATATATCGTCTTTTGATCGTTGGGACAGCGTACTTTGTCTTAGGTACAAAAGCAAAGAAATTAAAATTTTGTATAAATATTGCATCGAGTAGAATCGAACCCACGGCCATCGTGCTTACAGTCCCAATGCTATGGCTTTAAGTAAAAAAAGTTTAAGTACTTTACCTTTCATATTACATTATTAGTGAAAGACAGTGAAAATAAATGATATATCAGATTTGAAGTATAACTAAGCTAAATTTGGAGTTTAGACAACTTAAAAACTAGATGAAATAATAAGTTTATGCATAGTTACGTGAACTTATTATTTGCATTTTATGGGGAAAGGTACGTATGTATGGAATACGTTCTTAATATGGAATACAGTAATATTTTAAAAACCAAGCACCACGAATATTGCAACTGTATGTTATCCCTCCCACTACCCCCTTTCAACGGATGTTCACTATGCAGCATTCGGCGGCATCAGATACACGTGAGAATACATGACACTGATAACAAAAAATCAATTGGATATAACCTTAAGTTTTACATGTATGTCCTCTTCCTATTGTTACATTAATATTTCATAATAGTTTAATAAGGTACATAACTATGGTATGCAGTTTTTAAAGAGGGAGAATAGTGGATTCAGTGTATCGCCAGTAGAAACTGGTGCCACGTGTTGTGTTCCAGCGCGGAATATGCAGATTCTATTTATGATTTTTGCTTGCAGGGCTAATTTATTTGTTTTGTTTCTATAAACGATACGTTATTCTATTATGGAATACCCTATTCTACAATAGTGTCACATTTTTGCTTGATTTATTTTACTTAATAATATTATGGAAAGTGTTGATTATTTGTTAATATAAGTATTGTTTTTCATGATACATTACAACTGCAATTATTTGTAGCCTATGAGATTGAATAATATACCAATTTTGTGCCATTTTTTCTGGGATTTCCATTCACTATTCCATATTTGGTCCCTTTCCTCTATTCTCTCTTCTTTATTACATAAATAACCAAACATTTCATTTGTGCTTGACTCAATTAGCGAATGTACAAACAATACTCTAAATTTACCTTACCTTACCACCAAAGTTGCTGGCCTAGGAAACCTACCTTTCTTATATATTTTCTTTGAAAATGTTTACTATTTTTAAATTGTTTAAATAAATTAAAACAATTATTTTCAAATATAAAATTATATTACTTAAATGATATTATTTAAATTATATTTTTGTATCGTATATAAAATTATTCAATAAATATTAACAGTAATTCTGGAAATACGGCATATTTATATGCCAGTATTAACTCAGTAATTACTCTAAATACAGGCAAAATGAAGCAAATCTGTTTTTATAGTTAGAATCCAATATAAATTAATGAAGTTTCGTTTAAATTGTAATGAGTGTAAGCATGAACCTATATATAAATAGTAAGCTAATTATTTAAATAATGCAATTAATGGACATATCAATACGTGGTTTGTTTGTTTAATAGTCATTTCAACACTGAAATGCTTTTAGGTTTCACTTTTACAAGTACCTGCAATTACAGATAATTTCAAAAATCAATTCAAAAATCAATCAGTGTGAATTCAATTTGTTTGAGATCTAGCAGATGCGATAATTTATTTAAATGTATTATGATACTATTGTTAGAAATTCTATGATTTATTTACGTACAACTGCTTTGATTTTATAACTTCCGCTATATATTATTAGTATCTGTGGTCGTTGATTATTTATGTTAAGAGATTTTATTATTTTTATTAATTAATTAATATGACTGTATTTATCAATAAATTAATTTTAAAATATTTATTATTGATTAGACATGTTGAAGAGCTAAAAACGGATGTCGCATTCGTGTCGTCATCTTTGGGCAGAGACAATAAATAAGTCAGAATCCTAGTATAAATACGATGGCACTGACACCAACACGCCATTCCGTTGCTGAAAGTTGAAGTAGTAATAAGTTCTGAAAGTGTGTTATATTGTGGATAGAAATATAGAATTACAAGACAAAAGGTTGTATTATTGCTTTCACTATGATAAATAACAAAACTTTGTGAAAATAAATCATTTTCAATTATTTAAAAAAAATAGTTTGATAGAAACTAAAAAAAACGGAGAAAAACAAGTTTTGTTGGGTGGGATTCTGCAAGTGAATGTATGAATGCGTTGACGCCAAAGAGCAGTGGCATGCTGAGTTATGTTTAGAGTAAAAAAAAGACTGTGAACAAAGCTTTTCAACACTTTTATGTATTTGAAAATAGCTGAATAGCTAGAAGCTGCTAGAATGTATGCTTAATAGACATAGAAGATATGATATGGACTTAGTAAGGCACAATGTTGTCAGTAATGAGATTACAGTTCCTTGTGTACATTGGTTTGATGGCGGAACATATGCATAGCTGCACGTTTTACTGTACCAATGCAGAGCTGGTATTAATATTAATATACGGCAGCTAAACGTGACTATTTCAGATGACAATTAAAAGAAACATGAGAATGAAAAAAATGTGTTTTAGGCATTGCTGCTTTTCCAATTTATCGGGAATAGATGGCATGATGTTCTTTATTGGCATCTGTGTATCGAGTAATCAACACAATCAGCTTTTTTTGAGAAAACAATATAATCCAAAAAATAAAACTGTCAAAAGTTAAAATTTGATTTGAAAACAAATTGTAAGTTCATACTGTTTCACATAGACTTACGAAACGATGAATTTAAAACAAAAATATTTTAAATTATATTTTTACTAAAATTAGAAACGCAGTTAACAATGAAATAGCAAACAAACACTGACGTATTTGAAATCTCTTTTTAACGATGCATGTGAGCCTGGTCGACGTAAGCTATGAAAAACAAATTTCATGTGAAATAATATTTAAACTGTGGTTGTTGGGGTCACAAACTAAAGCGTTTAGTTATTGTTAGTTTAAAAATGTACATTCCTAATCACTTCAATTTGACTAAAAATTTTAGCTAATAAGTTATATATAGATACTTTTTATTATTGTTTTCACTTCCCACAAAATTCTACAAAATAAAATTTATTATTTTATATTATAATTAAACTTATATATCTTTTTAAAATCTTTTTTTATTTAAAGTTTTAAACCTATCGGTCTTACGATATATACAAACAGGTGACTGTAAATTATATAGTGAAAGTATAATGAATCTGGACTTATGAAGTCAAGAATTTTAGTATTACCATTTAATTACTGAATAATTCTTAACTGTTAATGAAAGTCATTATGTAATTCACATTAAATTACTGTAATATTTCCTATTCATAATATATATAGAAAAACATGCCATATAAAAAGTCGTAAAGTGAGCTCTAAGATGCTCTTTAGTAGTTTGCAGTGTACTGCTTTTGCTTATCCGAGTCATAGAAGTTTCTTTACAAGGACTCATACTTTAGACTGAGCTAGTTATATATTATTATATATTCATGTAAATATTGAAATAAAAATATATGCGGCTATTGCCATTTTCATATATGAAAATAATTAATCGTAAAATATTACGTAATTTTTAAACTGTCTAGAAAACCTAATGTTTAGAAAATTCGCTCTCCACTTTCCGCCGAATTCTGGAGGTATCACGTGTTAAGTAGCGGAAATCAACGCCGTGCTTTGCCTCGACATCTGACGGAAGAAAATGAAACATTGAATATTTCAGTTCCTCAAGTGCTAATCGAGCTCACAACCAGGCGCGTTTACAGTCACTTTTTGTGCCCCTGCGACGACGGGCCTCTTTTCTATTATTTATAATCTTGTTATTATTTCAGCTCCAAAAGCCAAGAAAACCTGTGTGAAAAGTGTCGTGACACTCCGTAAACTATTTTCCAACCACGTTTAACCCTGCAGTGGTCGCGCGGACTACATATGTAGTCCACTGATACAAAATCCGTTTCATTTTGCAAACGCCAAGCATTAGTTTTATGTGGCGCTAGGTACTTTCAAATTACCTACTAATCGCGGGACGTACTCTGTGCATCGGAAGCGCCTATCTTGCGTGGGTGCATTATTAGTAGCATTGCAAAGTTCCTGGACTACATATGTAGTCCCCGCGACCAATTACGTAAGTATTTTTCCACTTAGTATTTTTTTTGTTTTCATTTATTTTACATTAAAATTGTCATAAATATGTAATATAAATATGGTTTTCTTATGTAATGTTATTGGAGATTGATCTAGCATTAAATTTTTGGATAAAAATGAGTGATGGACAAGTTGCACAGAGGAGTGGTTGAGAGAAGTCGATGCTGATATCGATGGTTGTCAAGCTAAGTCTAGTTCGGATGAGGAAGTAAATTAGTTAGAAGAGCAAAATCACGAACTTGAACCAGAGCAGAAGCAAGACATTAGAAGCGCGAGACAGCGGAGCTTTGAAAATAAGGAACCACCTTAGCGAAAGTAGCAGCGTGATGATTATTACACCAGAGTTGATGACACGATGTGGCCTTAGACAATTCTTCAAAACAAAGGAAGAAATCTTAGGCATAATATAGTGTTTGTTTCTTCTATCCAACCGGAATAGCCAGGCAAAACACTGCTATTCAAAACTGTGTGTCACTTTTCACTGATGATAAGATGAGGTTGGATGAAATCATTGACTAAGAAAAAAATAACTCAAATTCATTGACAAGGTCTTCGACAATAAATATTAAATATTTTCTAGGTATTAAAGACAAAGAAAAAGTGCCACTGGGCCACGAATATATAAAATATCTTTATTCAAAAACACCTATAGTATAAGGTAAGCGGGAGATTTTACAAAAAAAAAAATAACAGGCAAGCTACAATGGTTGTCTGAGGTAAATGGTTATATATTATTCTTATTTCTTTACTCTCGTACCTAATATAAGGAGTGATAGTAAGTTCTACCACTTAATATACAATGTACCCATTTCAGGCGGAAAGTGAATGGAGTGACTTGACATTAGGTTTTCTCTTGCTACACTGCTACATGGGAAAAGATGTAAAGCTTAATTTATGAAAATATTTATAAAAAAATTATTTCATATAACTTATACTATAGTAAATTTAAGAAAATTTACATTTAGGGGTATTTTATAAGGTAAACATTTCGTATCCCGCGTTCAATAACATGGTAAATTTACAAGGTAATTTGCTGTTAATTGAAAGTGTAGCTAAACTACTATCACATGACGATCATTTAGATATAAAATTACATAAAATTAATTAGTAATCCCACTTTACGTATTAATCTTGAACGTGATGAAATGGAGAAACAGGGCATAATATCTGAGTATCGCACAAGCCTACATAATCTTTGGTATTTCATAATTTATGACTCCTACGCGTGGAAACTCTTAACGCTTATTGCGTTAAGAAAACGCTCGCATGTAAGTATATTTGTATATTATATAGAGTTATTTATATAAATGTAGAGAATATAATCATTGCTAGTTGAAATAAACTGGAAGAGCATAGAGGAAATTCGAATTTTATATCAGTTTTGACTTTTTGATTCATTCATTCGCTTCAAATTCAATAATTTTTTGATAAGTGTACTATCCGTACACTCATTGATACATCTACCCCGTTCAACCGATTGTCATGAAAATCAGTATGACAATGTATTTTTCACTGAGGAAACAGATATGGTATTCGTATTAATGAAAGTTATCAGCAGATAGCGCTTCATGTATCAAGATGAATACTGATTAATAGACATCTATGCGAATTCGTATAAATATAAGTTCCAAAACTATATTGTTTGTGCAATGAGTATAAAACTATAAGCTTTCTTTTCTTCTATATCTCACTTTCTCTTTTTCTCTACTTTTCTTCTTTTTCTCTTCTTTTCTATCTCTTCTTCTCTTCTTTTTCTCTTTTCCGCGTAGCAACACGCGACTGGTACAGCTAGTTCATACATAAAATAAACATACGTGGAAACTGAACCCACAACCAATGTAGACTTTTGATAAATATTGCAAAAAAATATTGAGCTATTGTACAGATATAATACTATTGTCGTGTGAACCCATTTTGTAACAAACAGCTACGGTACAATGATGTTGAAGCCAAATGCCTCGCACGATGTCTCTAGAGATTTTATTTACCATTGTACGAAAAGTCGAATGCAAAAAGTGCTAATAGTTGCAATGTGAATGAAGTTTCTTTACTCTGATTAGTGACGTTTTTTTATGGTCTGACATTAATAGTACAGCTTTTATTTGAAATTTAAAGGTTTTTAAGTAATCGATTTTAAAAGTATTACGTCATTTTTCATTTACAGATTGCTTCGTTACACATCTTCGTTGAAACATTGTCTGTATGTCTTTTACAGCTAAAACATTAGCCTAATTAAAATGGAATTTAGAATGAAAATACTTGAAGACCCAGGGATTAAACAAAATCATCATCATTTCATCATTAATCAATTCTTAAAGAGATAATCAATCCTTAAAGAGTAACTAGAAGATAAAAGTTTGAACCACTTGACCGATTTTGATGAATTTTCTCAGGAGAAAGTTTATGAGCCAAGGTCAGAAAAGCAATGCCAAAAGATCTGAAATAAAGAATGAAAATTGTAGGGGATAAAACGTAGGGGAGTCCCGATTATTTTCTCTAAAAAATTAGTATTTTAAATCAAATTGATACATTTTAGAATCATTTTCACCGTACAAATATTATTAATAATTTTATATTTAAAAAAAATATTACGTAAAATATGTGTGTATAGCAGCATTGCACATGCACTATCACCAGCCAACACCCCAGGGAGCGTCTCGTAAATAATAACTTCATGAATAAACAATGAAAGCTATCCTACATCTCTTCTGACGACAGCGTTTATTTCTTTGCCCATCAACAGCAAAAGTGATATTGGACGTTTATATTTTGTTTTGTCGTCCGGGTTTTTACAAATATTATTTTATTTGTATATTTTTTAATAATTTTGAATTAATTTATAAAAATTTTTCCAAGTTTTGAATTCGAAATGAAATTTTTGAAAGTTAATAACAATATTAGGTTTTTCCCTCGGCAAATGATTATCATTTCCCAGATTCGTTAATGTCAATAGTACCTTTCTCTCTGTCGTCTACTAGATATTATAACTACATTATTTCAATCTGAACCCATGAAAATAGTATTTTGTTTGTAATAATTCTGTTAAAGTATATTCTAGTACAATTTATAAGATAACAGTATAATGACATTGTTTCATGGTGAAATGTTTTATAATTGAGGCACAACTATGAACTAAAAACTGGTACAAATTTCAAGCTTCTCCTAGATAAAATCTGCTGAGCCGTTTAAAAGTTATAATCTGTACACCAATAAAAAGAGTTTATAGATATTATGGATATTTTTTATGAATTATACGTAAGAAATATCACTTTTTCTTGTGATTATTACATAAATATATTATTTTTGTACAACTCTTAAATAAATTATATAACCGTTACGGTTAACTAAGTGTTCTAACTCGACGTAACTCCTCCTTCCACCTGAGTCATCTCACAGTCACACAATTAAAATTAATGCGTCTTGAAGTGGGTATTTAGGCCTTTGCCTAAAGTAAGTACAAATAAAGTTTTGTCTTTATTTTTTATATAAATTTTCTTCTTATAGTCGAAAAGGAATTCATATTTATCACGTTTACAATCAGAACCTTAATCTAAGCTACAAAAGCCTCTTATTACAACAAAGTACATATATATGCAAACGAAAATATATTTCACAAGCAAATTCATTTGATGATATCAAATTTAAATAAATGTTGGATATCTAGAATTAATTAATACTTTACGTATTCAACAAATACCTAACACCTAAATACTCTATACATATATACATATGTACATACAACATATAGCTATAACTAATGGCGGTTTCGGCTGATTGAGATCTAATTTATTGGTTCACATTCTCAGTACAGCCGCATTCTAAATCACAATAATGGCATACGGGTCTCCTCGACCCGCAGATTATATTATTGCTAACTCGATCTCTATCCTTTGTTCCTTTAAGAGTGAAGGGTCTAAGTTTTAAGTATGTATACTGTAAGATGATTAGTAAATTTTATTTACTTTAAAATTATAAAATGAATGATAATTATTACAGTGTTGCATTTAATTTGGTTAGGTAAAGAGAAGGGCGCTAGTGCCTATATTTAAGGGTCCTTAAGCTTACACGTGGGTCGCAAGTTCCATGCACTGCTCCGAGCTTTTTGTATTGTGAGTCTATAGAATACTAAGTAGTTACTTCACGTAAAATAAGATAACGATCTTATAATCTATTTACGCATAGTTTGAGTGTTTCAGATATCTTAATAGACATTAATAAAACAAAACAATTGAATTAGAAATGACTTATATTTGAAAAGCCCTGTTTTGATAATGGTAATGTTACTCTAAAGTGGAATTTTCTTATGTTTCAACAAAATAAAAAATATATATGTACATATATATAACTTACCTTTTCCATGTTGAATTTCAATCGGCGGATGCATGTTTCCTGCAACAAACAAAACGAATTATGAATATTAGATAAAAATCTCCAGATTTTAATTCTCATAGCAGCTAATGGAGGAACCTAGTGGCAAAATACTGCATTTTTTATTTTTTGAACGCACAACGATCGCGTTTACGACTTTATAATAAAATACATCATAATTGTATAAATGAAATTTAATATTAATAAAGTTTACAAGTTAACACTCATTTTTGAAAAATGTTATAGATAAATAAAATGAACAGAAGTTGTTTTATATTGTTATTATGTCCGTTATACACATTAGTGCAAAGAAATGAAAATATCCTTGAATGGAAATCGAACCCACAAACATCGCGTTTCATAGTTTATACCGATTTAATACAAAATCGTAATTATAATAGTAAATGTAATATGTGGGAACGGAGTGTCTTAACACTAGGTTCCCTCTGCCTACCCTGCTGTGTGTGGGATATAGCATGAAGCTATTTTAAATGTAATATTAAATTATATATTTTAATAGTCCTTATAACTTTCAAGTTCTCTTATTATGTTTGAAAATATATTAATTAAACCATACTTTGGCTCATGATACGTCTTCTGGTTAGGACTTTTTATTGTTGTGCTCGTAAGTAATCTAGATCTTTTTGAGATTCTAAAGACACAGTGTTAAGAAATTTTACTCAAAATATATTAAATTAATATAATAACCCATCAGAAGGTAATCCTTCTCAATTATAATTTTGCCATCAAAGCATAGACTCATTTTATACATGGTACTTACATTGTTTCAGTAAATGATCAATGGATAGATGTCATATTATGCTTTGTTAAGATTGTGTATAACCTTCCAAACCAGTAATTCATACACAGCCGGTGAATTATTTAATAAAAATATAAATTATTTTATTTATTTAAAATTATATTTTTTTAGCAGCATACAGGGAAGCCCTGTGTGCTGCTGATAGGCAGAGGGAATCTAGTGCTAAAACACTCCGATTCCCACTTTTCGCAGAATTATGGACGCATGTGTTATGTGGTAAGACTTAACGGCGTACTTTGCCTCGACACTCGAGCGAAGAAAATGGAAATATTAAATATTTCCACTCCTCGAGTGGGAATCGAACCCACAACCAGTCGCGTTTCAGTCACACTTTGTGCCTCTGTGCCACGACTGGTTCAAGTATAATATAGTATATTTTTTCTTCCCATAAAATTTAATTATTATTAAATAATTTCAATAAAAGTATTTTATATTCGTAATTGTATTTATGAACTCATAAATAATATTATCGATCATTACATCCGCAAAAGTTTTAAGCATTTTTTTGAAGTAATTTCAGTACTTCAATATTAGGTTAAATTAACGAAAGCCAATATTGAGAAATTTTATTTTGTTAAAAAAAGCCAAAATATCAGAAGCAGGTATAAGTTTTCCATTTTCTACTCTTAGTTTTCTTGGGAAAAAATCTTAATATTTAAAAAGGTTAAAATATTTTATAATTGGTTAGCATTTTTAATCCGTTTATATAGTTCAAGACGTTTGAGACAAAGAGTGCAAGAATATACTACCTATATTTTAATGCTAAAGCGTTTAACTAAGAATTATTTATGTTTTATCAGAACATTTAGTATTTCAAACTAAGCATAACATAATAATAAAATAAAAATATTACTAAGCTACACCGATTAACTCTGCCCACGTAGAATATTTGTTCACGTAGAATATACTTTAAATGTATGTTTTTTCAATGCTGTATTTATATAGCTTGAAATTCTAGGTACTTCAATTTAGTTTGCTTAAATTTAAACTAGTAGTTAACTATAGTTTGATTTTTGTGCCCTAAAAAAAAAGACTACTCACAGAGCTTACTCTCATAAACTTATTTGTTCTATGTGTGATGAACTACTTAAAAATATTCTTCACAACATCATAAATGATTACCTTAAACTATTTCATTCCTTTAGGTGCAAAATTTCCACAAAATTTTAAATAGTAATTTATTAATTTATATTCAGTATTCAAAAACAAAGTTTCATATTTCTAATTTCAAAATTTATGTATGCCCATATCAACCTCAACTTCTATTTAACTCATAGTACATTTATAGGTAGATAGTGGCCCACTCGCATGAACTACACAACTGTTTCATTATATGCAACCCCCTGAGGGGTGGATTTTTTTAAAAGTATAGTAGCCTATGTTGAATTATCAACTATATATATTCCAAAATACATTACAATCGGTCAAAGTTTTTTCATAAAACTTTCACCCCTTCCATTCCAACCTTTTAGAGGTTGAATTTTGAAAAAATAGTAGTCTATATTTGAAATTTCACCTAAATTGAACCGGTAGATTCGCCGTGAAAGCGTGACCGACAAACATACAGACTTTCGCATTTATAATATAATTATGCATAAATAATTTTTAATTATTCACTCTGAAATATAGTTTTACATTTCGAATTTAAATCAGTAACATATGATTCGATTAGTTCTTCATCGTACGGCCCATCTGTCCCAATACCATCTGTCATTTTTAGGTGATCAAAGGGAAGACAAAAAAATGCTTTTGATGCTATATAGATTACTGAATTTTGCCATTTCATGATGAAAACATATAATTTAATTCGATATACCGTTTATAATGAAAAATAAAAATATAATGGTGCTTTTACTTACGATTTCGTCATTGAAGTTACTGAAACTATCACATACATATATCCAACACAGGTACAAAAACAATACTGAAAATAATAAGCCACAGTAATAAAATATTTCATTATACTTTATTATGAATTATTGTTCTGTTATTATAAGAATTTTATGTGGCTTTCAAATGAAAATTTCAATTTTAATTAAATTTATTTGTTGGCAATCTTTAAGCCATGAAATTGTTATTGAATTGCTTCCATTCAAGTTTTTCAATAGGAGTAGTGCCCTCATATTCAGCTGCGTTTTATCACATTCCGTTACCTTATATTGTATGCATTAGGCAGTTTCGGAAGGTAAAGAAATTATTTGTATAAATTGATCATAGTTATTATATTATTACAGAAAAAAAACATCAAATCACCAAATAAACATATGCACCAATGCAATTTATTAAGTTGACTCTAATAAGGTAGGTAATACAAATTTATTGCCTATCTATAGAAAATCATCATTTTTTATGGAAATAAACTATTTTTGTAATACCTTTCCCAATAAAATGAAATGGTGGAAACACTCTTAAACGTTGACGAACCAATTAGTTATTGTTTAAATTCAATCCGCCAACTCACGAGTTAAACGATCGTAGTTCATGAAATACGATTATTTCATGATATGATTAAAGAGTTCACAAAATACAAAATTCAACGATATGACTACGACATATTCAAAAGGAAAATATAATTGACAGTACGGATAGATAGATTGACGTTTCAACAAACAAATAACTATTTCTTTCATAAGTAAAAAGGGAAAAAAAACAGTAGCAGTCGTGGGACTGCCGATAGAAGTGAAAACGGAACTATTAAGTTGAGTGTAATTAAAACTATATGCAAATTTATATGATTTTTTTTATGTTTTATTTATTAGTTACATATGATGGGTTATACAAATCATGAACAAAATATAAATACAAAGTGGTTGAAAAAATAATGAATATACAGTTATCTTAATTATACATAGTATTTATATTTACACGAATTTCAATTTCAATACTATTATCATTAGGTAGCATGTTGGTGACGCGAACCGAGGATTTTACCCTCTATCAAAACACTCAACGCGCCTAAAGAAGTTTTCACTTCAAAAATCCTGTGTTGCAGTGTGATTTTAGTGGTTTAGGGAATAATTTTATTACCAAAATATGCCATCCGTAAAGCATCAAAATATTGGTCGGCGGACACGTAAGTCACAAGCCAAATAGCGTAGGTTTGTAGGTAATCAGAGTACGAATTCCTCAAGTGAGATAAACCACAACTGCGGAAAAACCTATACCATCGACTTCAAGGGAGAGGCAACAAAATACACGGTCAAATGTAATAATAACGCATGAACGTTTGACGCTAAGATATGATACAGAAGTTGAATATGGTACAGAAATTGATCATGAAAATCGGCAAGTTTTAGAGAAATGAACATTATTTGTCTGCGATTTGGACTCAGACTGATTGGATTATGTTGTGTAAATGGGAAGGTAAATTTATAAGATAATTTAGTGGAAATATGATTAAAAGACTGAGTTTCAATCCAACTGATAAGATATTTTATTCTTCTTCTGCAATATTCAATATAAACCTACGTAAGTTTGTCATATTACAATATAACCATATTATTGTAATTAAAATTGTAATGATACTATTCTTAAAGAAATATTTTTTTTAAATATATTTTTTTCTATAATATTTTACAACATTCAAGGACAAATTCACCGACTTGCAGGTCCATTGTTACTCCCGTCAATGGTAATATATTTTTGTCAGATTTAAGATTTGATTAATTTTTTTCTTGAAAAAGTCTGAAGCAGCTAAGAGAGAAAGATCTATATAATTACTTCATGACTATCCGATAACGGTTTATCGGATAATCATGAACTCAAAGCAGAGCAGGCAGGTAGGAGAACATGAGAGACAATATAAAATCAAATTGCTTAAATTATTGTTGGAGAGAATATCAAACATTGTGATAATTTAATTACAAAGATGATGACAACCTTCAGCTTGCTAATGAAAAACATCGTTCTTATGATGGTTTACAATAGATAGTTAACAATAGCATTTAGTTGAAGAAAGGAGGGATGTCAGTTTATTAAATAAAATAAGTAGTCCCTACTGGATGGCAAGCCATCAAGAACTACTTATTTTCTATCGTGCCTTCCGGAAAAACGAAAAATATTACACATTATAACGCATTAACATTATTCAAATCAAAAAAATATGGCAAAACGAAGTTCGCCGGGTCCACTAGTACGAGTATATAAATTACGTGTGACGTTGTTTGTCCGCAATTGACTCTTAAAATGCTTAACCAATTCTAATGAAATTTTGTAGGTATCTATTGTTTGGTCCAAATTAAAAGATAGGATACTTTTAATCCCGGTTGTATGGTCCCAAGGGATAATTTTCTTTAAAAATCTGAAACGTAAGATCGCAGAGAATCAGGCCAAAAATACAGAAATAGTATATTCACAGAATTCCACCACGAAATCCACGTGCAGCACCATCATGTCAGCCATAGGAAATGTGCTACGAAAGAGAAAAAAATCACCAGAGGACAGGCAGGCTGCGTTTGTAGAGAAATTCACTAGGAATTTAACCCGTGGGGGGACGGGTTAAGAATACAATTCCTCCCCGCCGCTGGGTAGCGTCCCGTAAAAGGCGGGTAACCCAGTAGTTTGGTGGTAGGAGATTCGTTCTCCGACTGGCTCGCGACCACTATCATGTCAAGGACGAACCGCCAAATATCTTATGATGTGTTCCGGTTCGATGGCATGTAAGCCAGATCTCCCTATTCCTACCATTCCTATCCTTCCTCCCTCCTTCTGTCCTACATTCCTAAGGCTGGCAAAAGAATCCATAAACTTTAATGTGTTGATGTCATGGGCGAAGGCACCCACTTACAACCAGGTGGGCCTTCAGCTCGTTGCCTCCTTTATACCATCATAATATCTTAAATCAATTTTACACTTTTCATTTTATTTTATAATTAAATATGTAGGACACATATTGATATTAAAATAAGAACTTTACTTGCAAATAATCAATATAATTTGTCTTTGCCAGTTTTTTATTTTTCTGCGGGAACTGTATTGAATACCAGGGTAAACTAACGACCCGCTCGCGGCGTAGGTGGGTAAACTACTACTTTTATTCCCCTATTCCAGCACCCTTCGGGTTATTTTTAAAAAAAACCTATGTTTGACCTCATTAACTATTTTCCTGAGAATAATCATTTATTTGAGTCAAGGAGTTTAGATCTTTCACTCTCACTATATACTAAACATACATAATTTTCATCCACTGATTCAACCTCCTAGGGTTTGATTTTTTAAAAAGACCCAGAGAAGATATTTGACCCCTGCGTCTTCAACAATCTTCTTTACGAATTCCAATCTAAATCGGGCTAGTAGATACCCGTGAAAACATAACAGATAGTAGAGATACAGATTTTAGCATTTCTATAATAAAAATGTTAATGAGTACGGATATATCAAATACAATGTCAACTATATAATAACACATTGCGCTACCCGTTCCAGAAAACGTAGTGACATTTGTTGACATATAGATTACATAAAGTTTTATAGACTGGTCAAATCTATCTTTAATAAATGTTATGCTTAATTTTTTTATTTTATAATTATTAAATTATAATTAAAAATTTAATTAGTGATATTAAAACAAGTTTAGCTTCACTCGGGAACTATCGACATAATTTGAATGCTCTTTTTTTTTCCTGCGGGAGTTGTGTTGAATAACAAGATGAAAACTATCCCATATGTTGCTCTAACCTCTAAGCTAACTCCATACAAAAAATCATTAATTTCTACCTGGTAGATATCAGTATACAAATGATTTACTTATGTCAGTTTTTTATTTTTTCCTAAGAAACTACATAGAATATCGGGATAAAAACTATCCTATATATACCTTTGGACTATAAGCTATCACTGTACCAAGATTCGTTCATTTCTATCCAGTAGTTTTTGCGTGATTGACGAACAAATTAACAGACAGACAGACAGATAAAAATTCTACTGAGTGGTTTTTTCACCCCTGTTATCCGATATATTAACATACTCAATTAATTTTTTTCCGAAATTGTTCATGTACAGAATTGACTTTTCTACTCTTTTACTATATACTAGCGACCCGCTCGCGGCTTCGCCACGTGAACTGCAACTTTCATCTTCTATTGCTCTTTGGGATTGTTTTTTTTTTATAAAAGGGGGTAGTCTATATTTGACCTTGCGTCACTAATTATGTTCTTGAGAAAATCATCGATACATCAAGTACAATGCCTATACTGTTTGATAACATATAGCGATAACTGTTATAATAAGAAAACGTACGAAATCTGCTATCATAGTATATCTATATGATAGCAGATTTCGTACATATATACCATCTGGTATATATGTACGGAATCTGTAGATTACCCGTTAAATCATAAAATATATAGATATAGATTTTTGCATTTTTATAATAATAATATTAATGAGTACAGATATATCTAATACAATGTGAACTATATAATAACAGATGGCGCTACCCGTTCCAGAAAACGTAGTTACATCTGCTGTCATATAGATTGTATAAAGTTTTATAGACCGGTCAAATGTATCTTTAATAAATGTTATGCTTATTTTATTTTATACTTATTTTAATTAGATATATCTAATACAATGTGAACTATATAATAACAGATGGCGCTACCCGTTCCAGAAAACGTAGTTACATCTGCTGTCATATAGATTATATAAAGTTTTATAGACCGGTCAAATGTATCTTTAATAAATGTTATGCTTATTTTATTTTATAATTATTTTAATTAGTGATATTGAAATAAATTAAGCTTCACTTGTAAACTATCGACATAATTTAAATGTTTTTTTTTTTAATTTTATTTTTGTGCAGGAGTTGTATTGAATACCAGGATGAAAACTATCCCATATGTTGCTCTAACCTCATAGCTAACTCCATACAAAAGCTCATTAATTTCTACCCGGTAGATATCAGTATACAAATAATTTACTTATATCGGTTTTTTATTTTTTCCAAAAAAACTACATGAAAAACCAGGATAAAAACTATCCTATATGTACCTTTGGACTATAAGCTTTCACCATACCAAAATTCACACACCTTTACATGTCAAACCCTTCTTCACCCAGTCTTCTTCTTCTTCAGTGCTTGGCCACGTCAACTGCTTGCTCCGTTTCCTCATGTTGTCAATTGAACAAGTGGAAGGACAATTGGGACAGGCGAGCAGGTGTGCCATGGTTTATGGGTTGGCACCGCAGTCACAACATCAAAAATATCTTTACAACGGCCAACCTGGCTGCGCAGGCGATTGAGTGACTTCCAAGTTTACCACTGGAGCTCGTGGCCTGTCGGTAAACATTCTTTGGGAAGGCCAAAGTCTGGAGGAGGGGAGTGGTTTATCCGCCACTGCAGTTCTTGAGGTCGACTTCAAGAAACTATGGCGACTTCACCCAGTGATAGCTTATAAATACACAGCAACAGTAATTTAATTCTTTCCAATAAGTAACTCTAAAATAAAGTTATTTATTCCTTACTCCTAGGATAACGGCTTACAATATATATAAATGTCCAGTCCCTATATACATGTATGAGGAGTATGTGTGTATGAGGAGAAAAAACACAAACACATATTCATAAAGACGGATTCCATACATAGATTTTATTCCTATTTCTTTGCCCCTTAGGTGTAGAATTTTGACAATCACTAAAATTTGTACTAACTTTAGTTTATTAATTAATTGAATTAGTTGACGTACAATTCAAAGCAGAGGTTCATATTTCTGATATATAATATTACAGAATTCCATATAACTTTCAATCTCTATTTTATTCCTCAGATTGTTTTAAACAATAATCATAACACAAATTATGATATTATTTATCTAATAACTTTAAAACTAACCAAGCTCCGTACACACTTTTAATTGCCATTTCACCTCTTAAGGGAATTTCTAAAAATCCTTTCTTAGTGGGTGTCTACTGTATAAAATAACCCTACTGATCAAAAATCTTATGTCTAAGTTTCTAAATCTATTCTTGGCGATGACGAATTTATTATATCACCAATTTTGGAAAGTGAAAAACAGAGTGTTTAGACACTAGGTTCTCTTTGGCTAAAAAGACGTGAAGCTGGTATTATTACAGCACTGAAATGTAAGTATATTATTCATAGGAAACCCTAACCCTAAACCTACTTAAGTAGCTACTTCATAATATATGAAGAAAAAAAATCCACCCCGTTAATCTTAGTACACTTAGCACTAATCATAGTACTCAATAGTTCTTAGATTGTTTACATCAGTATATTGATCAGAGTAGATCATTACTGGCTTTATTCCTTCGGAAGTGAATAGTAATTTTCAATTAGTACGTAAGAGATATGCTCTTACAAACAAATTAAAACAATAGAAATCGTTTTACCAGTTCTCTAAAACAGAGGAGTTCAATGTTATGTATAAAGACCTTAAAAAAGTTACGTGTACTATAAATGTATTTAAGAAAATGCAAACTTATATGAATTAAAAATAACTAAAAACAATTATGTATTTTTTATATTGTTATTATATGGTGCATCTCAAGAACGGCTGAATCGATTTGGCTGAAAATTGGTGGTAGCTAGGATACTTTTTTATCCCGTTTGACTGTTTTCCCGTGGAGTCCATATAAAACTTAGTATAATAAAAACGCATCTGAAATGAAATAACAAAAAGCAATTCACAGCTAAACGTAATTTTGTCTATTTTAAAATTTGACAATTATAAAAATGACGGCTAAACGTAATCTATACAAAAAAATTGAATTGTAGTATCTGTTTGTAATATTGAAATTACTGCTTTTTAATAAGTGTATGTGTATGTATACCTGTGATACATTTAACATATTTTACTATATTTGTCTATCTGTCTGCTCGTTCCGGCTAATTTCTGGAACAGCTAAACCAATTTTGACCACATAGCTGATATAGTGAGGCGTAACGCACACTACCTTTTTAAATTTGCTGTTGCCTGCGTCATTTTCCACGTGGAATAAAACAAAACATTGTAATTCTACAATAAAAATAGCTTAACTTACATTAGCTATCTGCCAGTGAATAGTCACAATCGGTCCAGCCGTTTCAGAGGGTACATATACAAAAGACAAAAAATGATATATTTGTATTTTATATATTACATAATTTTATTTGTTGTTATAGATGTATCCACAGTGAAAGTGTGTTTGTTTGTTTGTCCATCTTTCACGGCGCGACGAAGCAATGTATTGTTGCATTTTTTTTAGTGGAGATATTTCATTAAGGCTGGAGAACTCTTTACACTGTAAAGTTACTTAAATTGTGAAGTTATTGAGAGAATAAACTTATAACAAAGAGTGTTATTGAGTCCTGCCATGTGTCAGTGTCTTGATGCTTTTTTGACTATTTTGCTATAAGGTGAAAAAGTGAAGTAATAATAAAATAAGAAAAGGAAATAGATTCCGTAGTAAGTTTTAAATCGACGCTAATTAGAGGTACGGATTCAAATTTTAAGTTAAAATTATCATTAGAAGACACTCACTAGCAATCCATAGATTCACTATTGCGTCGTGGTTATAGCGTCGCAGTCGCGTGGCGCAGTGAACTCTGAACAGGAAACTTGAAACTCGGAGCTTGAAACTTGCGAGACAAGTATAGGCTTAAGCAACGGGAGGTTGCTTAAAATGCGTATTAACGTTTGTCTACACTGTCCAAACTCTATGTGCCTAACTAATATTGACAAAATTAATGCATAAATGAGAAAGTTTTTTCGTTTGATTGCTTTTTTATTGGTTTCCTCATCCGTCTTTCAAATCGCAATGAATGTAGGATAAAAATAATGTCAGGCCTATTGTGAAATAAGTAATGATGCATATTTATCCCCCTATAATAAAAGATTCGGACTATGGATAAATATCATTTTTTGTATAAACTTTGTTGGAATTTCAAAGAGAAAATTCCAAATTCGGCGGAAAGTGGGGAACGGAGTGTCTTTACACTAGGTTCCCTCTACCTACCCTGTACGATGTACGGGATACAGCGTGAAGCTAAAAATAAAAAAAAGATGTAGTTAGACAAATTATGTGAAAAAGGTCTCCTAGGATAAGGTAGCGAGGATAGAAAGATTGTGCTTCTCCCAATTCCTTGAAACTTCAGATTTTATTCCCAATAGAAAGCATAATATTTTACAGCCTATTATAGCGTAATTAGTGATCTGTTCTGTTTTCAGAGCTGTATATATGTATATAAAAATATTATACCTGTGTGGAAGACAAATCACATGCGCTCTTCATTTTTAAGTTGACTGTGTATAGCAACAAGATCCATCAGACATTGTGGTTAGCTTATAGCTAAAGGGTATCACGTGTGCGTACACTCTGTATGCGATCAGCATTAACTTGAATTCCCCATAATAGGTTTTAAGACGTGTAGTGTAATTTATTCGTCATTAAATGAGGAAGCACCGCCAAAAGTATCATGTATGATAAAATTATTGTTATTTCCGATGGGATGGGATGGGATGGTGTTAAAATAAAATTAATAACTTTTCATACATGTCAAACCATCCTTATCTCTAACCGATACATAAAAGATAAACAAGCTGCGCTGGTTTATCAGAAAACAACAAAATTAAAAATTTAAAACCTTTTAGTAAAATTGAACTTTGACGATATTCTGTATGAAACATAGTTTATGGTTTAGAAGATTTTTACCGTGTTGAAATGATTTAGGACACAATTTATTAGTCCACCCCACTCGTTGTTTGAAAAGGCAGTATACAATATTTCGGCGGACATCATTTCCTTTATTTATTGAATACTTAATTAAATCAATTTAAAACAGACAGAATATTTGTATTTAATATAGAATATTTGTGTTTACGTATATGTAGATTGAAATACAAACAAAAATATGTAAAAGCGGCCTTACCGCCATTAATGTTGTCTGCCAGACAACCTTTACCAAGTAAAATAGAATGGAAGAATATTGGTTGATGTACTGGCCCTAAAAGCTCTATTAGTATAATAAAATTACTACTTAGTATTTTTTTAGTTATTTTATAATTATTTATTGTAGAATCCTTTTAATTCTTACTTCTTGGGTCCACGGCTTCGCTTGTGTATAATTTAATAAAAAGTTGCCTAATCCACTCGTTATTCCATCAGCTATCTGCCAGTTATCAAAATCGTTCCAGAAATTAGCCAAAAAAAAACAACAAACATGCAGAGGGACAGTTAGATAAAAAATGTAAAATAAATATTATGGTATACCATAATATTACATACTAGCAACTGCCCACAACTTCGTTTGCATGGACTTGTGACTATAATATACTTACTACTTCTATTGCTACCTTATGTTGAAATTTGGAGTCAAAATTATAATAGGTTGGCGAGTCTCTTTAAGCCCGAACTCCAGACACTACGTATTGCATACCGGAACTCAACGCCCAATTTAGTCTTCTAGGCAGAAAATGATAATTCAAATATAACTGTACCGTACGTATCGAAGAAAAACCCAATAGTCAAAATATTTATTTCAGACGCTATCTCAAGAAAAGAAAATTCAAATATAATTATTTCTCAGAAAGGGAATCGAACCCATATCTATTGTGTTGCAGTCAGACACTATTCCAGTGCGCCACGGCAGTCTCAAGTACGTATTGAAATATTTCTCAAAATATAAACAATACTTAGAATAACGGCTATAAACTTTTTTTTTAGTGAAACACATCGCAATTACGCCATGTGACTAATTTTAACTTTTTAAACTTTATTTTTTAAGTATTCATTCTTATATATCTTCATCAAAAGTCTTTTCAATATATTATAGATAGTATATTGAAAAGACTTTTGATGAAGCTCTGTTTGCGTGGACCTCATGAGTTTATATATCATACTACTTCCATATACTACGTTGACATTGAACCTTGAGCCCAAAGTTATAACAGCAACAGACAGACGGACGGACGGACGGACGGGCGGACGGGCGGACGGACGGACGGACAGACAGGCAGACAAACAGACAGACAGACAGACAGACAGACATACAAAAAAATCAAAAATGATATTTTTGTATTCTCCTACTAATTTTCAACCCCCCTGCGTTGGTTTTTCGTAAAAATATTTAATGTACAAACAAAACTTTTTTACAGATTTATTATAGTATAGATTAGAAAAATAAAGTTAATTACAAGTCTCACTAAAGGAATAGATTCGATTTTCGTTTGCGTCATAAATTAATATGATGATATTTTTTTTAAGTATTTCTTTAATTAAAAACTCTACACAATAATTTAAAAATTCTTGTAATAAAAACTATACGATAGCTATCGCATACTTTGCGTATAATCATAACCTAGTTTTAAATTGGCAATGTAGAGCCAAATAGTCTTTTTTAAGTTATTTATGTAGAAATATCTTCTATATCTTATACATAAGATGTTGGAGGCGATATATTATTTTTCACTCATAAATCTAGCTACAACAACTGAAGATATATAATAATGTATTCTCATTTTGCAGTTTGGCGTAACTCCAATATATATTTATTTAGATCTAGAGAATCTATACAGATATTGCAAAATATTAAAGTAAAAGTTTATAACTTAAAAAGATATAGCACGAGATGAATATAACGGAGCGTAAACATTCAAATGGAAGCAAGATTTTTTTGTGTTTTTGGTTATCATTTTTTAACTAAAAATGTGTCTTCAAACAATAAATATCGTAAGCCTAAATTTATCCTATTGCGGAATTGCATTGAACGCCTATTGCTCTAGAGTTTTGGCATTGAGAACATAGAGGAGCATTCACAGAGATTGAATATCGGAAAACTAGCAAATATGCACGTATAATTGACCTGTTTGATTGATCAGTTCTTTACAAACAAACGATTTAGAAGTGGACTATTCGTTTTACTCTATTTTACCAATTTCATCAGTTAGAAATTTTATATCAACGCAACGTGTAAATTGTATTATTTTCATGGTACTACATTTTTTAGGTCATTATTGAACTTGTTTATTTTTATTATTTATCAATAGTGAAAAAACAAAAAATAATTCTTAAAGAAATATCAGATATTTATATTTGTGTTTTATTTTACAATCTTTTATGTGTTATGTTAACTTTTATATGTTATTTTACTAGGAAATAGATTGTACAAAGAACCTGAAATGCCTAAGTTACAGCATCTTTTTAGTTTACGAGCTTCTTAGGTGTCTTTAGTTTAATCTTTAGTAAGGGAAGAACTATCGGAGAAAGCTTGGCAAAATTATGAAACTATAGCGTACTATACAATAATAATTTCAAAAATTTTTTTTTATCGGCTCAAACCATTTTGGTTTTTAGATGTTCTGAATTAAAGTGTATACCCATCTGTAATATGATAATAAATAAATAAAAAATAAATAAATAAATAAATAAAAAAACGAAAAGCGACTTCGAATAAAATTAAGTATTTTATTTGAAGTCGCAGGTGAAAGTATTACCACTCTTGACTACAAATCAGATCTAAACAAAATTTAAATGCAACTACACGGTAAGAATTAGCTTTCATATAAAAAGAGAATTATTAAAATCGATTACTCACTCAGTAAAAAGTTATGCGGCATGATACTAAAACTAAATACTTTGTATATATATACATATATAAATATGATTAAAAGACGAACTTTCAATCTAATTTTTAAGTTATTTTATTCTTCTTCTGTAATTAATGTATATTGAATAAATATAAATCGACGTAGGTATATCATATTGCAATATAACCATATTTTAAAATAATAATGAATCCTTCTTAAATAAACATTTTTTAAAAATATATTTGTTTCTATAATATTATACAATATTCAAAAACAAATTCACCGACTTGCAGGATCATTGTTACTTCCGTCAATAGTAAATGTAAATTTCTTCAGTATTAAGATTTGATTAGATTTTTTTTGGTGAATTCAAAGCTGTATTAAATCAAGGCTGTGCTCTCAATCATGCAGCTATGACAAAGAGATCTACATATATGACTACTTTATGATTGTTTATCGGATAATCATGAATCATAGGCAAAGACCTGGCAGGCAGGAGAACATGAGAGACATTATAAAATCAAATTGCTTAAATTGTTGTTGGAGGGAATATGAAGCATTGTGATATTGGAATTCGACAAAGATGATAATGACCTTCCTTTAATAATAATTTGGTTGAAGAAATGAGCCTGCGATTTGGACTCGAAGTGATTGGATTATGTTGTGTAAATGGGAAGGTAAAATTATATATAACTGACGTCATTACTTTAGGGCATCTATCAAAGCGTGTCTTACAAAACATATAATCTTACAATAGTGCATTCTTACAATAGTAACATAATTTGGTGGAAATATGATTAAAAGACTGAGTTTTAATCCAACTGATAAGATATTTTATTTTTCTTTTCTAATATTCAATATAAACCTACGTAAAATTGTAATGTAATCGTTCTTAAAGGAAGATTTTTTAATTTTTTTTTTTCTATAATATTATACGACATTCAAGGATAATTTACCGACTTGCAGGACCATTGCTACTCCCGTCAATGGTATATATATATATATATATATATAACATTTGATTAAATTTTTTCTTGAGGAATTCTGAAGCTGTATTGAATCACGGCTATGCTGTCAATCATGCAGCTAAGTGAGAAAGGTCTTTGTGACTACTTCATGACTGTTCGATAACAGTTTATCGGTTAATCATGAACTCATAGCAGGCAAAGACCAGACAGGCCAGACAGGTGAGAGACAATATAAAATTAAATTGCTTAAATTATTGTTGGAGTGAATATGAAACATTGTGATATTGTAATTACAAAGTTGATGACAACCTTCAGCATGTTAATGAAATACATCGTTTTTATGATGGTTTACAATAGATAGTAAATAATAGTATTTAGTTGAAGAAAGGAGGAAAGGGAGGATGTTATTCTATTAAATAAAATGAGTAGTCCAGCTACTGGATGGCAAGCCATCAAGAACTATTTATTTTCTATCGGGCCTTCCGGAAAAACGAAAATGTTGCACATTAGTATTAACATTATTCAAACCAGGTCCACTAGTATAAGAAGAAGAAGAGATATATAGATATATATATATATATATATATATATATATATATATATATATATATATATATATATATATATATATATATATATATATATATATATATATATATATATATATATATATATATAAATACATGACACGGCAGCCCTTGCCCACTTGTCGCAGGTGTAGGGCGATGTGCCTGCGCGTCGTTTAGCAGCGACGCCCTAACCATACCCAGCCTTTTTGTTTTGCAGTCCATTCAAGTGGCAAAGAGTGGTTTTACTGGAGTGATTGCCATCTGACCTCCAAAACCCCTTTTATGGTTAAACCAGGTGAGGAAAAAGGTGGAAGATGGAAGGGAATTAGGAAAAGTGGGGTAGGACATCACTTTCAAGGATGAGGATAGAGGTATGAAAGTGGTGGCTCGAGGATGCGGGGTCGCGTACCCGTATGCCCATAACCAAGAATCGGACAGATTCTTGTCAGGAGCAAAAAAATTTTTTTTTGTAATTTCCATTTGATACCATGAAAATATCTTTCATAATGACGATAACATTTTTCTGGTAAAGTTTGAGATCTTAATATGAATATGTAGAGGTGGCGCTTTCTAATTTTTGATTTCCCATACAAATTGCAGGGGAATATTTACACACACACATATATATATATATATATATATATATATATATATATATATATATATATATATATATATATATATATATATATATATATATATATATATATATATATATATATATATATATATATATATATATTTTATTTCGAGACTTATGATCACTAAATAGTATGGGGATCCCATAGTGGTTTATTCTTGGTGCATTTTTCTTTTTAATTTATATAAATGACTTACCACAGATGACACTTCATTGATTTTTAAAATGAAAAAAAACAATAAACCGAATATAACGATGCAAAGTACATTGTCGAAGATACTACATTGGTTTAGTAGTAATAATTTATTATTAAACAAAACAAAACCAAATGTTAACATTTTTAGAACACTCAATATAAAAATTGTTTAGACTAATGTACTGTTAAATGGTGAAGCCGTGAATGCTGTCGATTCTACTTTATTTCTCGGTATCACCATTGACTCCAAACTACAGTGGGATTAGCGATAAGCTCAGCAGCATTCTCAGTTAAATAAATTAGATAATTAACTGACGAAAAAACGGCTAGGCTTGTTTAGTTCAGCAACTTTCATAGTATTATGTCATATGGCATTATACTTAGGAGCAATGCAGCCGCTATTAATACAATTTTTCTCTTGCAGAAGCGGACTATTCGCGCAATCTATAACTTAGGTCCTAAAGATTCCTTAAGGCAAAAGTTTAAAGAAATTATTATATTGGCAGTTGTGTCACAATATATTTATGAAAATGTAATGATGATTATGCCAAAATCGGTGATGCACATAACATTAATACCAGAAATAAACATAAGCTTACTGCGCCCGTAACTCGATTGCATCGAATCCGTAATTCTTTCGTGGAACAATGTATACGCTTTTACAATAGGATCTCAGAAAACGTCCAAGAGTGTTCCATATCACAATTCAAAAAAAATGTGAAAAGATGTTTGTGTCTTAAGGGTTATTATAGCACGCCTTGGGAATGCAATGCTCACTCCAGTCTATTTCAAAGGTATTATTGTCAATATGCATTTATATAATATCTGTAAATGTTTGACTTAAATAAAGTCCCACTGAGTTTCTTGCACCGGATCTTCTCTTCTATAGCGCTTGGATGGTTTCAGATTTTTATACATTTTCTAAATATATTTTTTTAATATCTAAAGCTATTTTAATTTTATTTTATTTTATGCGTAGTGGAGTGAATTTGATGTTTATAACGTTGTAGTGTTAATAATATAAATTGTGGGTAATTTTGAATAAGTGTACAAAGAACAGTTGTGATCGAGCAGTAAACGTGTAAGGAGCAGCTACAGATTTTGTTTTATTTATGAATGATTTCAATGACGTTACGTACTTCCGTAAAACGTGACTTTCGTTTCTGTTTTAAATTTGTTTGTGCAGGGAGGGGGCGTGATAGCGTGCGAGTTCAATGTAAAGCCGTAGTATGGCACCGAGTTCGACCATTCAGTATTACCACAAAAGTTAAAGATCAGAGATGATATATTAAAGTAAGGATTTTTATTTATTTGTTTAATCTACAACACAGATAGGCGCAAATTTTCTTTACTATTAATATAGCGGTAAATAATACAATTCAATTTATAAAATTTTATAGTCCATTGAAAATTTAAATAATTAAGTAAAATATTTCTAGAGAAACTCAACGGATCGGACGATTAATGGTATCAAATTAAATATTCATGTAGCTTGTCTTCCTTGATTCCTAAGTCGGCTTGCTTACGCCACTTAGGTAACTTAAGACTATATAAATTCATTTTATATTTAATATATTTAACGGAATTATTTAAATTGTTACATAGTTAAAAGCTTAACTCACTGAGTATTATTAAAAGTATTTGTTTACATTATATTAAAGAACTGTAATTCTTTAGGTAGTTATTTATTTTGTATTCGTCACTTTGTAATCTTTGCTGTTAATAGAAATCACAATTGGAAGGAAATTACATACTCCTATGTTTCATTTCAACGTTGAATGTGTCATTTCCATGTTATAATTAGTATTGCAGTAAAAAAATATAACAGTCATAAATCAGTAGAAAATCTAAGTAATAGTTGACAATTGTTTACAATATAATAAACGTGTACATGTTTTTTCCGCAGTGTCAAGACACAAAGACTCCTCTTTCTGAAACGAAATGTGTATTGCATTTAAATAACAGACTTCAACGCGGGGCCCCATCTTCAATATCTCAGCGTAAATATTTGTGTAGAGTAGTAAAGTGTAAATTACTTATAATTTGTATTAATAAATAATTAACAATGTTCATTTTAATAATATATTCGTGAATGGAATGTCTTAATGTGATGCTTCGAATGTGAAAATTTAATCTCACAATGCCCTATTATTTACAAGACGAAGAGTTATTCAGATTGTTTATTACTTTGTACAATTCTCTTACAGTCCTACTAGGTATATTATTTATTGATGCAATACGATTTTACGATGATGAAATTATTTTGTTTTCCAAAACTTAATATAATAGTACTTCAATTCGAGAAGGGAGTGAAGTGGCCAATTAAACTCCTATTATGTTTTAGCAAAAATATATGTTTTAGCAAAAATTTCAAATTATCTTTTGATTTCATTGGTAGTTATAAAAATTATTTTTGTTATAAAAAATAAAAGTTGATAGTTTTTGAATTGTATGGAGGTAAGAGAAAAGGTATTGTATTTTTTATCGTTATTGAGTTAAAGCAATGCTTGCTTCAGTTAAAAGTTGATGAGTATGACCTTGATCTTCACGCTTTGTTATGCACTTGACTCTATGTAAAAGGTGCCCTGAGCAATAAACATTGAAATATATCGAGACCATTTTAGCACAGTGCGACACAGTGCCTTATTGTAAACGGTGAAATTGTGTTGCCAACTAGGAAGAGTTAATCATATTTAATGTTATTTCTCCGTCCTGTTATCTGAGACTAAGTGAGTTGAGTTTCGTCACTAGAGTGACAGTATTTTCTCTTATTATTTTACTATATGAAATATATAAAAAACATCGAGGTTAATAGACAAAGTACAATTATAAAAAATTTTATCCATATAAAAAATAATAAATTAACTTGTGATTTTTAATATCCGAGCAAATGCTTACAGTCAATAGCAATTGTAATTTATTCTACACAGTCTGAAACGGGAAACGTCCCGGCCGTCGGCCGAAACCGAAACCGAATCCTAATTAATTATATTTCATAATGTACATTTTTATAGCTTCTCGCTCAGTTTTTCCGTACAGTGAGTACTCGGAGAGAGCCTAGCATCTAGACACTTTGTTCGTCACTTACTGCCTGAAATGGAGACGGTGTGTGTTTAGTGGTGGAATTCAATGCTTTGTCTCAGGTGGCAGTGTGGAGAAATGAAATAATTATTCTCGCGAATAGGGAATGAAAACACCACCATCATGTTTACAGTCAGACGCTGTCCCACTGCACCAAGAAAACCTATAAATGCGATTGGTTGTGGGACGGTGGCTAAAAAATGGTAAATAAAAAGATATCTTGCCTTTTCACATTCGCCTGTTTGGTAGCAGAAGTTTAAGTTTATATTAAATAAACTTTTCTATTGTCTTCACGACATTATCATCATGTAGAATGAAATGTCTCAGATAACAACACGACGCAATAAAATTCTTTATTACTATATTAGATGAATTGCCAACCGTGATAATAGACCGATCCCCCAAGAGCAAGGCACAGCTATTTTCAAGACCGGGAGTAGGATTTTACCTTTGTCCTCTACTTCCATGTCCCCAAATGGCGTATCCTAGAGTAACTTTTAATATGTATAACCTTAGCTAGTTGTTTATGTCTATTCAAATGGCTCGCGACCACTATCACGTCAAAAATTAACCGTCAAATGTCTGATAATGTGTTCCGGTTCAATGACATGTAAGCCAGATCTCTTTATCTCATCCTTCTCCCTTCTTCATCATCAAGGTCGGCAATGCATCCAAAATTCCTGTAATGTAGATGTCTATGAGCGAAGATAAACACTATCGATCAGACGGTCCTTCTGTTAATTTGCACCTTCCTAACCCTTCTGATATAGTATAATAAAAAAAAATAGTAAGTACTAGAGACCTACGCCGGTTCTCTTTCCTCAAGGTTCCTAGGGTTTTATAGAAGTTTTTTTGAGCTGTAGCACAGGGACCTGACCTCAAGACCCTCAGTCTCCACTTATAACTGGCAACACTTGATAAATAGGTATTTTTTTACGAAAATGAAAACCTTTTACTTAACTGTGCATTTCTTGCAGGGAAATTTATACGCTAATTTATGATAATACTTACATTAGATACATATTTATATTAATTTATTGCTATATATATACTGTTGTTATATTTATATAGAAAACGTTTATATTTTAATAATAGCCTCCAATATAGTAACTAGCCCAGGGTTCACAAAATTCATAGACACTTACGCGAACAGACACACGGTTTCTTTACAGAACGTTAAAGCTAACAGGGATAATTCATTTAATTTGTCGTGAGCAGTTCATAGTATTCTCATCATTAATTTATAATTTATAATATATTATACTATATCTTAATATTAGTTCACAAGCTATAAAAACACTCAAAAGTATCTAAGCGACGTAAAACCGTCGGCCGAAACCGGAACTACGGCCGAAACTATACATTTTTTTGCTGAAACTGAAACCAAAACCGAAGTACGATCGGACACTATTGAATATAATGAACTATTAAATGTTAATTTAATAATGTCATGTTATAACGATTTCTATTTTTATTATAAATTATACCTTGTACTATTACTTTAGAAAATTTCCCAGTAGGTATAGGCTTACTTTTAAGCTGTGGGCTACTGCTATGTGCTTGTTAATATGTTTCTATATTTGCAAATACTGTTAGCTTTACTATCTTAAAATACAGAGATAGCTTAGTACACAAAATATATTTATATATTTGACTATAATAAATGTGTACGAAATTTTAAGAAATATCATTTCAATATGTTTCAAATATTTATATTTTATTTTTTTTTTGTATTTTGACGGTCCGATATTTTTTAAACTTTATCTAGAGATACATAAATTAGATGGCGGAACTCAGCGACACGTTTGAATAAATTTAATTTCGGTAAAAGTAAATATAACAAAACAAAAGTAAAGGATATTTGTACCCACAATCGTAATATTTACTTTGATATGTTTGCACTCAACCGCTGTAAATATGTTTAATTACAATAAACTTTAATGTATAAAGGAACTACGCATCATTTTAACATCGTTACAGCTCTTTTTTGAACCTGTAAGTTGTTGCTATGTGTAGAAATAATATAACCACTGGACCATTAGGGTTATTTTTATTTCATCGTTTGTAGTCATATGTTAACGCAAATATAATCGTACTTTAGGTTTTTGGCTTTATGCAGTGGAGAATTGAGAATAATTTGCTAGACCACGTTTAAATATTTATGTTTATTATTTTGAAAAATATTACGTCTTTCAGAAATTAAAATACTAATAAGGAAAATATGTCGCGTGGGGTAAATTTAATTAACTTAAGAAATTGCCCAAAAATAGATGGTTATGATTAAAGACAAAAAACTAAAGATACTCAATAAATTTTAGCTAACCAAAATGATCAAGCAATCTGTACTGTTGAAATAAATAATAATACTTTATTTAAAAATAATAATTACTTAATAAATTATAAATGTACAGAATAAAAGCAATACAATCATAGCAGAAATTATGGCACTACATAAATATTTATACTGCAACAAAAAAATATAGTTTTAATACAAAATTTAAAGACAAAAAAATAGACAAAGAAACAAATAACAAACTTTAACATTACTTACCAGCAATTTGAACTCTTTGAGCACTCACTTCAAATTTCAAAATCGAATTAAAGTACATAATAATGAAAAATAAAATCAAAATTTGTATTAAACGCAGCAACATTTTTGCGGATAACATTTTTAGCGATTTTAATATTTAGCTCTTCACATTTTTCGTAACACTCATCCGTTCGTACAAGTTTATACGAAGGTGGGACTAACGACTTTCGTCGTCAAGAGTCGACCACCGACTGCGCTGTGCAAGGGTAGCGTCCCTTATAAGCCTCCCCTCCCGCACTACGTGTTACGGACGGCTTTCTTTATTACATTTATTTTTCTTTAATAATCTTGTTTAATGGATATATGTATATATATAACAGACATAAAACAGTTATTTTTATAACTAATAGTTGCTACTTATTTAATATGGACGTAATTATAGGACAATTTTTAAGAATATTTTTTTATCTAAATATACAAATATCAGTATATAGTTATAATGATCTAAGAATAAAAATACAAGAACGTCGTACTTGTCCTTTTCAATATAATTTTATGTTCCTTTATTATATAAAATAAATATGATATTGTTTGTTTACTCTGTCAAACGCTACGAAAATGCTACGATTCTACGAAGTACGAACACGCTGACAAGCGCCCGGTATATGTCGCATATAAAAGTTTGTTCAGCTTACCTTATGTCTACATTTCCGATTACATAATTTGTACAAAGCTACTAAAGTGATAGTATTGAGTAAACATTAATGTATATTTTACAAACGTGTTTCAATATACGTGACAAAATATTGACTTGGCTGCATTTATTTAGCCAACGACGTAGAGTTGTTTTACTTTTCTTAAAAAAATCACTTAATATTTTTATGTTTTATTGAATTTTTTTTCCTAGCCTAGCGCTAAGACGCTCCATTCTCCACTTTTCACTCGATGTAGATAAATTGCAAACTAAATGGCGGTGCTCTACGCTGCGTTTTGTTTTCGGGATGATATAGGATATCATTAGATTAGCAAATATTCATGTTATTAACTAAAATAAATCAATCTACTTTTTATCTAATTTGAGGTTCGTATTTACTATTGGGGAGGCCTATGTCCAGCAGTGGACGTCTTCCGGCTGATGATGATTTACTATTGAAATAGCAATTAATATGATCAAGTCAGGTTAATTTGATTTACGGGAATCTACTATTGGCTTAAGACTGTTTAAGCGATCCGCTATCTTGAGAAAAAAACAATTGTATCGCTTTTTAAATAGGTTCAATTCGAACGGTAACTCATTATAGAGTTACCGTTCTAAAAATGGTGGATAAGAGAAAATTCATCAATATCATTAATATTATTTTTTCCAGCTTCACGCTTTTTTCATGCATGTGCTGTATGGTAATCATTTGAAATGATTTCTCTACTTTCTGCCTGAAATCGAGACATTGCGTGTTCAGTGGCAAGACTCAATGCCGCGCTTTTCTTAAGTACCAACAGGAAGATAGATTGAAAATAGATGTAGAGTGGTAAAATTCAATGCACTAAAGAGAAGAATGAAAAATATTTAAATACGATCATTATCCCTAATAAAAATCGAACTCATAACCAATGATGGTTTTAGTTAGACAATATGTCGTCATGGCCTCTAATGTATTTTACAATGAAATATCACAATTTAATTCTCATTTCTTCAATCGTCTTAAATACCAACTAATAATCTATGGGTAAATTAAAATGTGATTGACTGCGTAATGGTGGTATGAATTATGTGGAAATAAAAGATGACTTCTGATATTTTAAATATAATATCATTTTAATTAATTTTTTTAGTGATATTTAATATTTTATACATACAAAGCCAGCGCTATAGGAAAATAATAATTAAAAGTTTAATTATTCCTGGTTCCTTCTTTTACGAAAGTGTTCACGTGCTCATTGTTTCATTAATTGAAATTTCACGTTCAAAATTTTACAAAATGTTCAACCTTTTTTATTAAATCGGATTATATCGTTTTTTATTTACATTATGGTATCGACACTTAGTACTAAAAACTTTCATTTAAATATTAGAAAGTAATTCCAATAAGCTTTTAAACTTATAATAAATAATTTATTTCATTTATATATATCGACTAATGCTCTATTCTATATTACACTGTATGGTAGTCACAATGGTTGTGGGTTCGAATATACTCCGGGGAACGATTATAGTTAAAGTTTGACTTCCTCGCTGTGATACTTAAGACTAAGCGCGGCATTGAGTTTTGTCACTCAACAACGCCCCCGAAAAAGCGTTAAGCTGTATTTTTTTATGACAGCTGGGCTATATATATATATATATATATATATATATATATATATATATATATATATATATATATATATATATATATATATATATATATATATATATATATATATATATATATATATATATATATATATATATATATATATATATATATACAGAGTTTTTGAGTAACAGATCATGCATACATATACATATGTTAAAATATGCATAATCATATATGGTGGCATATTAGTTGGCATATTAGTATGTAATCTTGCATTCTCTCGTAGCACTGCTAACATTCATCCAGAATCACACAATCTCGTTCAAAATGTGAGCACGAAATGCATATTGTATATGCATGTAATACTGACAACCTCAACTCATCCCGGTTTTGAGGGGTAGATAGATAGTGACTGAAGCCACCTTAGTGCAGTTGGACAGTATATAAGGGAAGTCATATGCAACTCCTACTTGAGAAATATTTATATGGAAAATATTTTGATAGTAACGAGTGTTTTGCCACTATACACAGTGTTTCTAATATAAGGGACACGTGAAAAACACATTGATTTTATTGAAGTTCTCTGATTCTAATTATAGGCATTACGTGAGGGAAAAAATGTTATGGACAATTTATATTTTTGTAAAATAGAGGATACAAAATGTTTTCCGCGTTTGACATTCTCCCTGACTAACCCGCTAGAGTAAAGAGCGAAGCTAAGAAAAATATTATTTCCGGGAGTGGGTCCTAATAGCAAAATACTAGCTTAAAAGAAAAATGAAAAAGATTACTCTTAAAAATGTTTTTAATATCGTTATCCTTGCCATACTCGCGAGGGCATTCAGATTTTCTGGCATTTCCGGACACGTGTTTGAATTTTGAAGCAAATTGGATATTCAGACAGATAGTGTTTATCATATTGTCAGATAGGTAGACACTAGACATATATACTTAAAAAAAAGAAACATTACCAGGTACCAGAGGGAGGAAATGAGCACAATGAACCCACAGCCAATCATGTTCACTATGAACTGTTCCACTCACACATACTCTCACTGTGACTATGTCCTCTAATAAAATCAATCAAAATTTGCTTGAAAGTGAGAAAGGGAGTGTCATAACACTAGGTTCCCTCTGATTACCCAAAGTATCAATAACATTCACGTATAATAAATTACCCGTACCCGTAAAAAATACACGGTGACAGAGCTCCACTCTCGAATTTATAATTATAATAAAAAATGATATATTGAATATAAATTATAATAAATATCAATTATAATGAATATAAAAAAACATATATGTATATTAGATATAACCAAAAAAATAGACTCAGACATCAGGACAAAACCGTGGATCTCTGGTTTATAGATTACTAAAAGCTGGGCTAAAAAAAACCGAGCTATTATAAGATTATCAATTGTAGCTTAATTGGCATTCATATATTAGTGATATTTAAGCAGCTTGAAAATCCAGGGAAAAAAATATTATAATAAAACTTTGCTAGATCGAATTTTCTCTCCTGAAGCTCCCTACACACCAAATTTCATGAAAATAGTTGGAGCCGTTTCCAAGATCTCCATTATATATATACAAGAATTGCTCGTTTAAATATATAAGATAGTACAAAAGTAAATTTAAACCACATTACAACACAAGCGACAATATTCTGCCGACCGATTGCGGTCACGCCAGTTAATCCCACTCGGATTAACCTTTGAAAGAAGTGTAGTAAATTACGTATATAATATTTTATTATTGTTCTCGTTATGAAATTCTATTACTGTTATTTATTTTGTGTTTAAGATTTTACTAAGGTCAAAAGTGCGAAATTCAAATAACAACTGTGCACTAAATCTGTTGTTCTCACAATTACTACTATTGTAACGAATATGTATATGTCGGAAGGAAAAAGGCCATAGCTATGTTATGAAGGAGTGACATCACTACAGCTGACGTCACTCGTATGACTCGATTTTGATAATCGTGGACGATGAAAGGATTAAAAATAAAACTGCTTAATATTATTGAAAGCCTAATTTATTATTTAGGCACCGTAATATTATCACAGAGAGGTCTGCACTGTCCGTAGGCTGACGCGAGACCCCCGAGTATAGAAAATGCCGGCGTATTTATACTGCAAATAGCAAATCAAAACTACCTACTACTTTTTATTATTATTTTTGCATTGGCTTTATGATAAAATCTGACTATTTTACAAATTATTATCAAAAGTTGTTTTAAATCGATTAATCTAACTATTATAATAATTTAAACTGTCGTTGCGCCGACACGGCCATACTGATGAGCGGTGCGTGCTCTGAACCGCCAAAGTGAAATAATTTTATTAAAACAAGAAGTTATTTTTTTTATAGTTAACGTCAAATAATTTACCACCGGGTCACAAAAGTTAATGCCTCAGACCTGAGAAGAACCGGCGTAAGAAACTCAGCGGGACTTTTCTTCTAAAATGAATTTGATGATACAACATAAAACAATGATTTTTAATTTGTTTCGTTAGTTTGAAAAAAAGGTTTTTTTTTCTTTTGTCTTCCTTTTTGTGTTACTTCAAGAAGATCCGACTGCTACGGTTAGTCCGGTGCGTGCTCGGTCTTTCCTGCAAAACTAGATATTTATTAAAGTGCGAATATCCGCCGACCCGGCCATTCCGACAGGCGACGCGTGCACTGGACCTTCTTGTATGGCGATGTTTGATACCTGAAATTGCAAAAATATTTCTCTTTGAGATAGGTATCTGTAAGCAACCCACGTTGCTTATTTTACAAAAATTATTATTGTGAGTACACAAAGACAACTCTAAGGCACTGCGTTATTAACTTGAAATCTGGTGTGTACGTGTCTACTCATGGTTCCACAAGGCATCCCAACAGTATCTCACGGTTCACTTTTGGATACACCATGGACCCGCGGTTAGCACAAGCATGACACGTGGCTAGCTCAGAGGTCTTACCACAAGGCGTCCCAACGGTATCTCAGGGTTCACTTTTGAATGCAACAAGGACCCGCGGTTAGCACAAGCATAAAACGTGGCCAAGCTCAGAGGTGCCACCACAAGGCGTCCCGACAGCATCTCAAGGTTCACTTTTGGATACATCGAGGACCCGTCGGTAGCACAAGGGTAACACATGCTGTAGCTCAGAGGTACCACTCTATAGATATTTTGTTTCGTAGAATATAATTATAGAGGGATATAAATATCATGAAAACAAAAAATAGCTTCAGGCTATATCCCGCACACAGCAGGGTAGGCAGAGGGAACTTAGTGTTAAGACACTCCGTTCCCCACTTTCCGCCGAATTCGGAGGCTTGCGTGTTAAGTGGCGGAACTTAACGCCGCGCTTTACCTCGACACCAGAGCGAAGAAAATGGAAATATAATTTCCACTCCTCGAGTGGGAATCGAACCCACAACCAGTCGTTTAACGTCACACTCTTGTGCCACTGGGCCACGACTGGCCACAGGGGTAGATATAAATATCATGAAAACAATGAAATAAAAAATAAAATAAACCAGTTTTAACTCACAAGGTTAATCCGATAATGACTGTTCGTCGTCGGTCGTATCCCAATTCTGATGTCGGAACGAAAAAGGCCATAGCTATGTTATGAAGGAGTGACATCACTACAGCTGACGTCACTCGTATGATTTTGATAATCGTGGACGATGAAAGGACTAAAAATAAAACTGCTTAATATTATTGAAAGCCTAATTTATTATTTAGGCACCGTAATATTATCACAGAGAGGTCTGCACTGTCCGAAGACTGACGCGAGACCCCCGAGTATAGAAAATGCCGGCGTATTTATACTGCAAATAGCAAGTCAGAACTACCTACTACTTTTTATTATTATTTTTGCATTGGCTTTATGATAAAATCTGACTATTTTACAAATTATTATCAAAAGTTGTTTTAAATCGTTTAATCTAACTATTATAATAATTTAAACTGTCGTTGCGCCGACATATACGATTTAATTTGCGTTGCATGAATGTAAAATATGTTCAATATTTTAGTTTTTATCCAAAAACAATTATTCATTCAGCTCCATACATTTCTCCATATAATGGGGTCTGGACCTAGTCTGGACCTAGTGTCAAGACAGTTCGCCCTCCACTTTTCGCCCGAAATGGAAACATGACGTGTTGGTTGCCAAAACTCAACGCCGGGCTTTGTCTTAGGTGCGAAGAAATGACAATTTAAATATAATCCTGCCTTAAGTGGAAATTGAAACATCGTTCTACAGACAGACGCTACAATTACATTCTACAATCAATTCTACACTGCGCCACGACGGCTTCTAAAATAGTTATTAATAATTTCATTGGGATACTTCAAGAACATTTGACTGATGTGGATTTTATGTTCACGAATTCGATTAACTCTGTAAAAATCAAACAAAGCTAGCAGAAATTAGTGTCCAAATATCAACAGATAGTCAAAGCTTTTATAGAAGTCAAAGTTTTTTTTAATATTCTCACAAATATTTAGATATCGAGTATTGAATAGTAGTAGGTATATACTAAACCTTAATAAACATTTTTTTATTACAAACCAAGAATCTATATCGATTTATTTATAATGTACTTATAAAGAACCACCGAATATATATGAACAGCTTCTCCTTTTTCCGCTTGGCAGGGTAGTTAGAGAGAAGCTAATGTCAAGACACTTCGTTTTCCACTTTCCACCTGCATTAGAGAATTGCGTGTTGAATGTTGGAACGATAACTCCGCGTGTTCTATGGTAACCACAGCGAAGAAATGAAAATAATTTAATTATTATATTTTTTCCCAAATACGAATCGAACTCAAGAACCAATCGTATTTAAGGTCAGACTCTGTACCATTGCATCACGATCTTAATACGTATGTTTTTGTGGTATTTTCCAAGCTATTTTCTTGTTTGTTATGATAATAAAACTTGTTTTGCTTATTGATATAACCAAAACATTTATTTGTAAAATCTTTTCTGATATTCTGTTAATATCAGAAAAGATTTTAGTATTGATATCAGATAATAGGACTGTCCTATCCATACTTATATTATAAATGGGAAATTCTGTGTGTTTGTCTGTCACGGTTTCACGGGTAATCTACTGGTTCGATTTGGATGAAATTTAAAATGAAAGTAGTAAAAGTGACTGGGTCTAACATAGGCTACTTATTTTTCCAAAAATCTACCTCTATAGGGTTAAAATAGGGGATGAAAGTTTATATGAAAAATCTAAGCCGCTTGACCAATTGTGATGAATTTTGGCATAAATATAGTTGACAATCTAAGCTTAAACATAGGCTACTTTATTTTTTAAAAATACCGAGGGTCGTAATATAACGAAATAGCTCACGCGGCGAAGCTGCGAGCGGGCCGCTAGTTTATTATAAAACATTTTTTGCTGAAAATAAAAAAAGTTAATCTTATGAACACCCTGAGTTACTGTATCAAATATCAATATTGTGATTTGCTGGAAATTGCTATTTTAACGAGATTGAAGTGGTTCAAGAAGTTATCTGTACGAACACCAGTCTATTTCCAAACCATGAATAGAGAAGCGATAAAGCAATATCAAAATACCTGTGGAAGAAAAATGGATACAAAACAAGTCTCAACAACAGTTTTTTTGTCAATAAAGAATTTATTAGTGGAACATTAAGTTTTCAATAAATAATATTTGAGTGTTAACTTTATTTGGTAAGGTAAATTATAAAATTTCGATACAAAAAAGTTAAATAGTTAAATATATCTTTGGGTGTTTCTCCAGTTTAGACTATATTTGCGGATTTTTATCGGTAATCGCTAAATGTCATTTTTATTTGGATTTTATCGCGTTATGTGTTTTGGTGGTCCTTCATTAAAAAGAAGTAAATTAAAAAAATAAGTAAATTATATTTACAAACATGTACAAGAAAGACGTACCAACAAAGATATTATAAAATCAGTAATGTATAATAACTACCATTAACTATCCAAGAGAGAGATGGAGAGAAGACCAAGGTAATCAACATCAAGAAAGGAATTTATCAAGGCTGTATTTTGTCTGTTCTTTTTAGTACCGTCACCGAACACGCTATGACGGGGGCTCCCGAAGACCTGAATTGTATGTATCATAAATATATAATGTAAATGAATCCCTAATTAACAACTTGACGCCAATCTACAGTCCTTATAACTTCAACAGAGGACAAATTACCAGAAATATTTAATCAAGTTAACGATTAGTGCGCAAAAACGAATGCTGCTAAGACAAAAAATATGATTATCTGTTCTTCTTTCTGGCCCTAGCTTTAGTTAGCCTCTGCTTTTTAATTTAAACTCCTCCGTAACTGGTCAGATTATATTATTGTATGTTAGTCCCTTGAGATGTATTTTGCGGTCACAGACCACACTTGTGACCTCATGCCATTTCGCCCAAGCAGGGCTTATCCAGGCTTGGACATCGTGATCAATGCCTCTGGACTTGTGCAGATCCATTCAGCACAAGTCCGGAGGTATGCGAATTATTCCGACTTAACAGCTGCTTCAGGACGTATACGAATAGTGGACAGTGACGTCGAAATAAAAACTCACATTGAAGTCACAGTGCTTTTGCCAAAATTTAAAAGGTACTATACAACTTAAATATTGAGATCCAGCTTTGTGTATATCTATTTCATAGTTACATCCAGACCATTCTTCAATGCGGATGTGGAGTTTGGGCCAGTAAAAAATACATTGGCAAACTAGAAGCTTTTGAAATGTGTGCATATATCCGCCAGATTGACTAGAAACGGAACTTTTGTCAAGCCGTCAAACAGTGTATATTTGTTTCAAAATGGCCAATACGACATTTGGCAAATTATGTTAGAAACAGGCTTCGCAAAAAGAACACCAGGGAATGAACGGTAATCAAAGCGCTATACAAGTATTATTGTCATTGATAGGATGTGGAATTAACTGCCAATCTTCACAAGCTGGAGAGGCACCATAAGAAGAAAACGATGAATAAAACAATTATATTTTATATAGATACATAAATGGGTACTACATACAAAAACGTGTTTCTTTTCGAGTGTTTTAATGTTATTTTCTTTTAAAGTAGCATAGCGTTCATACAGTGCCATTCTTCCTCTAGCCAAAATTTCCTCGTATATGACCATTCAAATCCCGGCCTATTAAAGTGGTTTCCTTTGAAAGGATTTTTTGTAAGTGTCATCGAGAGTTGTCTAGAATGTATTCGATTTTGCTGCAAATTTTCTGGGCCGATGGATGGATCGATTGATAAGCCGATATCACTCACATTAAAGATTTCTCATTAGATTAGTCCTTTTGCTTTAGATATTCTGCTTTCCTTTTGCTTCTTTCCTTTTGCTTTAGATTGCTGCTGTTTCTGCTAACAGAAATTGCTACAACATTTCTTCCATATCGCAGGACATGGAAATCATACGTGAGTTTGTAGCCTTCTCTAATGTTACATGCTCTTGAAACAGTTCATCTGGTTTCTTCAGGCAAGGGAAATCTATTTTTCTACTACTAAAGAAGGAAGCAAGTTCTTTCGTCCCTCCAGTTAGAGTTCCAACGTTCAAAGTAGCGAAGTGGACTTCAAGAATGCAACCAAATGTCATTACCGTATTTTTTCATTCATTACCGTCATATCAAAAAGGTTACGGTAAACGACGGTAATGAGGAACACGGTAATGACAAAATAGTACTTTTGGAAGCTGTATATGTTTCAAACACTTTTAAAACTTATATCGAACCAAAATCCAAGGAATTCGTGTAAAAATAATGTCATTTGTAAATACTTATGAAATTATAAGTGGACTGGTAATGAAACACTAACTGTACCAAACACTGAAAATACACAAATAAATTGAGATTTTTGGTGCATTTTTTTTGTATTTATTACTACTGCTATTATTTTCGGTAAACTGAAGTGCAAGGAACAGGTGACTTCCTTCGTTTTTGCTGCGTAAAATCAAATAAATATTGGTTCTGGTAATGAATTTTGCAGCGTGACAAAAGTTTGAAATCGCATTTATGTATAAATCGTATCTCAAATTACGATTTATGTTTTCGTAATAAGTAATAACTAAACTATTGTACACAGTTTGCAAATGTACGATATTTGCGCAAGATTTTCTAAAATTCAATTGAACACGTGAAGTCTAGTAGTTGTAGAGGTCCTGGTAATGAGCTTTGACAATGTTTTTGATAAATATAAATAACTTATGCATATAAATTGAATTAAATAATCGATGCACTTGTTAAAGCAAAAAGGTATATATTATATAAAATTATTGAACCCAGTCTATAACTACGTTTTAATTTTTATTTGCAAAATTTGTCAATTTAATGTAGTTTGAATATTCACCCCTTTAAGTTTTTAAACATTATATACATACGTGTCTATATTTAAAATCTATACCATTAAAGTACTATAAAAGTGCTATAGAGTCGCTTCTATCTTTAGTATTATAAATGTTAAAGTAACTATTTTTGTAACTTCCATATGTTGATGTACTCATGTACGCCTAACCTACCGAGCAGTTTCAATTATGATACAGACATAATCTAGAGACTGAGAAAGGACATAGGTTACTTTTTAATTCGAAAAACGAACTGTAAGGGGTTGAAATCTCTTAGATGAAAATTTTATGGAAATCCGCTCATTTATAAAATTACACGCTGTATAGCTTCACGCTGTATCCCGCACACAGCAGGATAGGCAGATAGAACCTAGTGTTAAGACACTCTGTTCCCCACATTCCGCCAAATTCATGCGCACGCATTGCGTGTTAAGTGGCGGAACTTAACGCCGCGCTTTGCCTCGACACCAGAGCGAAGAAAATGGAAATGCTAAATATAATATTTCCACTCCTCGAGTGGAAATCGAACCCACAACCAGTCACACGCTTGTGCCACTGCGCCACGACTGGCCCCTATACTGGGGCTATAAAATTACAAGCTTTAAATTTATTTCGTAGACGTGTCCATACTTATATTACAAATGCGAATATCAGTTTGTTTGTCTGTCACGATTATACGACTAATTTAACGGTGCGATCTAGATGATATTGTAAATGAAAATAGTAAAAATTACTGGGTCAAACATGGGCTACTTATTTTTTCAAAAATCAACCTCTAAAGGGTAGGAGGGGGGTTGAAAGTCCCAAGGGAGTTGCTGGACCTTCTACTGGGCGCGTCCCCTGGGTGGCGGATAGGGGAAACCACTCGCTTTTGTGGGCGAGTGGAACGGACTTGTCCGGCGCGGACCAAAACTAGCAGGCATGGGCGTGCCTTTAGTCCTTTGTTAAGGACACGGCCTAGGGGAGCACACCCCGACAGAAATGCACAAACAACCAACATGGCAGATTGTAGTAAAATAACACTACCCCAGGCCGGTAAAGCTCCCCAGGGGAGTTGCTGGTCTCCTACTGGGCGCGTCCCCCGGGTGGCGGACAGAAAAGCACAACATACAACATGATGGATTGCATAAAAACAACATTACCCCAGGCCGGTAAAGCCCGTAAGGGACACTCCGGACGTGCTACGGCACGAAAGCCCGTCGATTCTGGGGGGGGGCAAAACAATTCATTGTGTTGCGGGTGAGGGGCCCGAGAAGGGCATAGTTGGTGGAAAGGTGCCTGTGATGGGCGGAGAAGGTGTGTTGTTGCCCGTTGAGGGCGGAGGTAGTTTGGTGCCTGTGAAGGGCGGACAAGATATTGCGGTTCCTGCGAAGGGCGGAGAGGAAGTGATGGATCGCGCGGAAGGTGAAGTTGTGGTGTCTGAGGCAGAAGTTCGGGCTTCAGTTCGAAAAACGAAAGTGGAGGTTTTTAAGGAGCCGCGTGTTGTGTTAGAGCGGCTAGACCTGTCGGAGTGTGGCTCCGTTATGAGTGGGAGGTCTACTCCGGTGTCTCGGTCGTCTAGAGGTCGTTTCTGGGTGGCCTCTGGATCGGATGCGGAGAGCGTTGTTTCCATGAGCTTAAACAAGTCGGACGTTACGTCGCAACTCAGGAAAGATCGCATGCGACCCCAGACCAGAAATAGCAATTCCGGCTCTTCAGATGCTGATGAGGAGTGCGAGAAGCCAAAGGCCAAAGTCACCTCAGCCAAACGCTTACTCACTAAGCGGGAGGAGCGCGAGCGACTGGCAGGAGAGGTGGAGAGCATAGTGGAAGCTGTCCAGTCCAGAGCGAGCTCCCGACTATCGGACGTGTCAATGGAGGTGCAGCAAGTGGAGGGTCCTCTGATGACAGACCTGCAAGACCAGGTCAATGATAGCCTAGCTATCATCAACAAGGTTGCCAGCAAATCCGGCAACCTCAAAGGAACATTCGTCAGGGCCCTAAAGGAGGTGACCGGTGCCATAAACACTGCCGTCGCCGTTGGTTACCAAAACAGCCACAGAGAAGGTGAGACACTTGCAGGATGCCAATACTCGTCTACAATCAGAGCTGGCCGAGCTGCGCACTGAAATGGCGCAAATAAGAGAAGACCTTGTGCGCTCTAAACTGGTACAGCAGCGGTTCCCTCCTTAACAAACTGACAGTGTGCCCGAGAAGGTGATCCAGAAGGTGATGCAGCAAGTCGGCACAATGGTCACCACTAGATTGGAGGCTATACAGGATCAGCTTCTAGCGGCCAAACTGCCTCGAGGAGACGGCCCAGCACACGCTGGAGGTGTGTCCAGCCTGGGCGTCTCAACGCCGCGTTTCGCGCGGCGTCGTTGGGGACGACCTCTCGCTGCCTGCCGTGTTGAAAGCCATGGTGGGCAGCGAGGCGTCGTGGGACTCGGTCGTATCCTTCTGCGATGCAGTAATGCTCGCGAGGGAGGCGGCGGAGCGGGAGAGGGAGGAATCTTCCGAACTCGCCATCCGTCGCAAACGGCCGGGTCGCCGGAGGGCGGCACACGACCGTCGCCTTCCGCCCTAACATCGGCCAGAGGGCGGTCAGAGTGGGGCTTTCTGACCGCCTACTCCCCTGGCCCGAGTAGGTGCGCGTGGTAGCTCCGCGCGCTACTCAGAGCAGGCCGTCGGGGGTGGTCACCACCCCTTGACTCCAACGGCGAGCCTTGCTGGCACCCGCCGCCCAGGTCCACGGACGATTGGGGCAGTGCCCGAGACCTGGGCTAGTGGCGGGTAAGGAGCACCGTCAGGTTTTGCTAGGTAAACGGAGGCGTATCATCTTGCCAAACCGGAGTCCCACATAACCACGCCCGGGATCCCACCCCGGGCGGGTATCCGTAACAGGATTTTTTTGACGATAAAAAAAAAGAAAACAAAAGGATAACCTTGGATTATCAACTATATTTATGCCAAATCATTACAATCGGTGTGGATTTTTTATATAAACTTTCATCCCTCTTTTTTTTCACTGCAGTTTACGCAGATCATCCGTACTCAAGGAAGACAGAACTACCTTGCATACGGACGATACTGTAGGGCTCAACGACGAGTCGCTTTTTTGATTTTGAGGTGGCAAGAATTCAGAGCTTGACAAAGAATATTTCATTGTTAGCATTATTTAGAAAGACAGTTTGAGTTTGATATTTGAGAGGTTTGAGGTTGAGTTTGAGATTCTCGTTAATTCAAAACTAATTTTGTTTTAGTATCAATAAATTACTTTTATAATGTGTTTTTTTCTATTTGTCACTCATCTTATAAAATGTCAAGATTTTGTATTTGAAAATATAAGATAATAATATTCAAAATGCAATTATTACTATTATGTTTCAGACACAATTTTATTAAAATTTCTTACTACTTTGTACACGAGACGTTATCTTCTTTAATTATGTTGCTATAACACTTGATGCTATAGCACTAATGCACTTTAAAATAATTAATATGGATACTTTAAAGAAGTGCCCCAGATTAGACAATAAACTGCGAAAGCACCAAGAAAATGAAAATGACACGTTCTTAGTTATTTAATTTAAGAATATTTTTATATATATATATATAGCAGCCGAGTTTGTATAAACGGGGTACTCCTTCCGATATCGGGTCGAAAGCACCCTTTCTTCTAGCCGCCCCATTAGAGCCGGAGTCCCGCAAGCCCCTCTTCTGTACAATACTAACTTGCAAAAAGCCATGAACCATCTCGGTAGATGGCTAACTAAATGGCGTATAGAAGTCAATCCGGAGTCCAAACCGTCCGGCTGCTAGGCAAACCGATTCCCGAGGCTAATTCCGCGAAATACCTCGGCGTAATCTTAGATAGGAAACTCTCCTTCAGAGAGCACATAACGTACGTCCACCGCAAAGCGTGCTTCGTATTAACCCTGCAGTGGTTACGCATCTAAATGAGACATCAGTGGTCGCGCGGACTACATACGTAGTCCATTTTCAAATTTAAATAACTTTTGTTTTTTATCTATTATTTTTATTTTACTTATGGAATTATAATCAGTACAGTATGCTTAACTATATAAAATCAGCAAAAGTTAGTTATAACCTCTTTTATATAACTATTAAGCAAAAACTAAAATACTTCTCTAAATTGGCATAAAAATAACAGCTTTCGTTTTGATTGAGATCACAGTTAAATTAAATTATGAAAATTTATAATTTATTACATTTTCTATACAGGAAAGACACATTATCTTGACATGATTCCCACAAATAAACTTTTCGCAGGCAGTGCACGATTTACAGGTGTTTTATTGCGTGTCCTTCCATAGTTGTAACAACGACACACTACATTACTTGACGTCATCTCAGAAGCTGATGGTGGTTTTTCTTTGTCTGTAATACCTAGGAAATATTTAATTTTTATTGTCGAAGACCTTGTCAATGAATTTGAATTATTTTTTTTCTGAGTCAATGGTTTCATCCAACGTCATCTGATCATCAACGAAAAGTGACACACAGTCTTGAATAGCAGTCTTTTACCAGGCTATTCCGTTTGGACTAGATATCAGAGACGAGGGACAGTGGAAACTCCGAAGATGAGAACGCACCTTAGCAAAAATCGCAGCGTGATCATTATGACTTCAGAGTTGATGACGCAATGTGCCGAACTGTCATACCGTCAAACTCGCCATTAGTGAGCATGTTATACATACGATGCATCTCGCGCACTGGGATATAATCCATTCAGTTACATAGTTATATGTACGCAAATGTTTGCAAAATGTTGTAGGACTTGACCACAGAACACATTAACCCAAAGGGAAGAATATCCACTTCATACAAAAAAGTGGAGGATAAAACGCCATCTATTAAAAAAACGCCATCTATTATAGACCCACTGAAAACACAAAGGTCAATTTTTCGGCATATTACAGTATTTGTTCCTCCCAGTCCAAACGGAATAGCCAGGTAAAAGACTGCTATTCAAGTCTGTGTGTCACTTTTCGTTGATGATCAGATGACGTTGGATGAAACCATTAACTCAGAAAAGAATTAATTCCAATTCATTGACAAGGTCTTCGACAGTAAAAATTAAATATTTCCTAGGTATTACAGGCAAAGAAAAACCACCATCAGCGTCAGAGATGACGTCAAGTAATGTAGTGTGTCGTTGTTACAACTATGGAAGGACACGCAATAAAAACACCTGTAAATCGTGCACTGCCTGCGAAAAGTTTATTTGTGGGAATCATGTCGAGATTATGTGTCTTTCCTGTATAGAAAATGTAATAAATTATTAATTTTCATAATTTTATTTAATTGTGATCTCAATCAAAACGAAACCTGTTATTTTTATGCCAATTTAGAGAAGTATTTTAGTTTTTGCTTAATAGTTATATAAAAGAGGTTATAACTAACTTTTGCTGATTTTATATAGTTAAGCATACTGTACTGATTATAATTCTATAAGTAAAATAAAAATAATAGATAAAAAACAAAAGTTATTTAAATTTGAAAATGGACTACGTATGTAGTCCGCGCGACCACTGATGACTCATTTAGATGCGCGATCACTGCAGGGTTAACGCACCCAATCAATTTTTTTCTGAACTTTTTCATGTACAAAATTAACTTTTCTACTCTTTTATTATATATAGAGATTTGCAAGTAAAGCTATTTTTTTTAATATCAATAACTAACACAATTGTAAAATAAAATAAAAAGCTTAAAATTTATTTAAGATATTATGACCGATTTATAATACTATATATCTGATGGTATATATGTACGAAATCTGCTATCATATATGATTGCAGATTTCGTACGTTTTCTTACTAGAACAGTTATCGCTATATGTTATCAAATAGTATAGACATTGTACTAGATGTATCGATGATTTTCTCTAGAACATAATTAGTGACGCAAGGTCAAATGTAGACTACCCCCGTTTCATAAAAAAAAAACAATCCAAAAGAGGCAAAAGAGAATGAAAGTGATAGTTGACGTGGCGAAGCCGCGAGCGGGTCGCTAGTACATAATATATGTATGTAAACAGTAATTATATAACTGATTATTTATATATTTATTAATTCAGTTTTGCTATTTATAATTTGAAAATATTCATCATTGCCAGATAAAAAAAAACAATGGAATATAAATATAAGTGAATACACCTTTAGTACAGGTTAACGATTAAACTTGAATCCCTTCATAATGTACATTCTGAAACGTTGAAGTAGAATGTGGCATCGTTAAGTTTCAACTACACTTCTCTAGTCTCGGAGTTTAAAACCTAAGAACGTGTTTCATCCCTATATTTTCCTCTTGTAACGTTGTAAAGTACAAATATGTTAGAATAGACGTACAATTTAAGACTAAAAATTTAAATAATTGTATACATATTTAACAATTCCACCTATAATTTTGTTAAAATTTATTCTTTTATATGAACACTAAGCGATTCAAACTGTATTCAACGTTGAAAACTTTATAATTACTAAGTATTTATTTATTTGAATTTCTGAATGACTTTAAAATCTCATTGTCTTTTATGATGTAACAAAAGACAAAGATTTGATGATTAAACGAACTTACCTTAAGTGAAGTTCTATCATAATTATCTGAAAAGTTTCGTCCGAAAAGATTAGTATAATACATACTCGCCATTTACCACTGAATATTTAGAGTTTTTTTTTGAGGGTAGTTTAAATTAAAGCTTATTATTTCAACATTTCACTCTTATAGGGTAAATACAAAAAAGAGAGGGTAGGATGCTAATCTTTTCGGACAAAGTTTTTCAGATAATTATGATAGAACTTCACTTAAGGTAAGTTAGTTTGTTAGCTCAAGATTAGCATAATACACATGTAGATCTTTAGAGACATAAGGGAAGTATAGAAAATAAAAGCAATTTATGAACTGAGAATTATTCACTGTCTAATTAACAATAACATGAAAGGCAATCATTTATTTAATAAAGCAGATGGGTTGAAATTTATTTCATCTGCTACAGCACATATAAATTTATCTATGTTTTTATTTTTCTTATCATTATATCTAGATCATTTCCATAGGCTTCGGAAATAGAAACAAATATGAGTGCTATGGGTTAAAAAAATGTATATGACATTTCTTTAATGTACTCATAATCCATTATCGTACGAAAAGTTACTGAATGAATTATGAACGATGGTCCTCACATAAGGATCTTGATTTATGCTTTTGTCCAAGCATGTACCTAATGTTTAATTAAACATACTTACAATTTAGAAAAAATATGATACAGCCATTAATTATATAAAGTAAATTTAATGACTTCGAGGTTTTCACCTTAGACGTTTTAATAATCAAGAAATATGTTTTAATAATCAAGAATTTTTATTACACTATGAGCTTTAACGTGAGTTAACATAATATGAGTACCTTTTTTGTTAATTATTCCAAAATTAAAATTTATTTTGGAGTACTAAGATGACAACGATTTTTAAACCATTGGTGTATTCCAAGTTAGATATTTACGACTACGAACTCAAGGAGTGCAAAAATATTTGATATTTCCATTTTCTTCGCTCTGGTGTCAAGGCAAAGCGCGGCGTTTAGCTCCGCCACTTAACATGCAATGCCTCAGAATTCGGCGGAAAGTGGGGAACGGAGTGTCTTAACACTAGGTTCCCTCTGCCTACCCTGCTGTGTGGATACAGCGTGAAGCTAAAAAAAAAAACATTGTGAATACTACCTAAATAACATTATATTATAATACTAGCAACTGCCCGCAACGTCGTTTGCGTGACCTGTATTACTATAATAATGTACCTACTACTTTTCTATTGCTGCCATCAGAAGAAATGAAAATTAAAAAATAATTATTCCCCAGAATGGGAATCGAACCCATAACCATTGTGTTGCAGCCAGACACTATTCCAGTGCGCGATGGCAGCTTCAAGTACGTATTTCTCAAAATATAAATAATACTTAGAATAACACCTATAACCTTTTTTTAGAGTGAGACACTTCGCAATTGTGCCACTGTGACTAACATTAACTTTGTATACTTTATTTTTTAAATTATTCATTCTTATACTAATTGAAAAGACTTATGTTGAAGCACTGTTTGCGTGGACCTCATGACTTTATATATCATACTCCTTCCATATACTACGTTGACATTGAACGTTCAGCCCAAAGTTATAACAGCTACACTTAGTAAAGACACAATTTATTACATTTTTATTATTTTTTTTAGGTTCACGCCTTTTCAGGGACGACCCAGAGTCAAGACATTCCGACGTCCACTTTGCACCCTAAATTGAGACATTGCGTGTTGAGTGGCGTAACTAAATACCGTGTTTTGTCTTTATTGAAATAAAATCATTCCCCCGAGTGGGAATCGATCCCACAACCATCGTTCTTACTGATTTCTACTATATTCACATTGAAACTTAAGGCTCAAAATTTATATTATATTATCATAAATTAAAGTGATCATTTTCTTTCTCTAAGACAGTATCAGATATAACCCATAATATAACGATGTCCTATCATTTCGCCACAACGGCCTCAATATTTGATTATTTTTTAATAATAGACGTCTCCTTATCAGATCAAGGGCTACTTGTTGTAGTACGCAAGTAATTGCTTTTATTTTGATGTCTCTTTTTTTGTTAGGAGGTATACTAAATTATTTTTTTTAATTGTATCCTAAAAAATACAAGCTGAAGAGAAAAAAACTTTTTACTTTTTTACAATTTACAATGACACACACACACACACTTGACAAATGTTGGTTTGTGAAAAAATAAATTTTCCAAACACTAATCATGTGCCTCCCATATCTATACTAATATATAGAGGCAAGGTTTGTAACCTTGTTAGCAAAGACAAATCCTAGAAATACTCAACCGATCATGAAAAATCTTTCACAGTAAGAAAGCTACACTATTCAGTAGTAATAGGCTAAATTGTATTATGATTAAACAGAAAGTTCAGAGAATTCTAAAGGAGCTCAAAAGGTCGCTAATCTGTATAATATATTTAATGTACATAAATCTAATATATGTATATAACAATATATATAATAGCTTGTCTAAGTTACTAATAACTAAATAATAAGTCAGCCATATGACTCAAACCTTAACTTTCATAATCTTTGCAAACTTATATGGTGTAGTGCAAATACCAAAGAGTAGAGTAATATATTATACTATGAAACATAAATCTCAATTATGTTAAGTTTGTTATGATTTTGAATAAGAAATTACCTATGTATTCTTCCGACCTAAAATAAACTATTTCACATAATTTTTGTATATTTTCTGTTATCGGCAACAAGTATGTGTCTAACTCTTTGTCTCCGTGTAAATTTAAGGCCTTTTACCCGTTTTAGAACTTATATTTAGCTTAGCCATAAGTATCTCATACGCATATGTATCAATGCTTAATTAAGCAAATGTTCAGCAAAATGACAACCTCTAGCATTGGCTAGAGGGTATAATTGTTCCACGGATTTGATACCGTTCCACTCCCTGATGTTACTCAACCATAATTTTTTCTTCGTCCGGCGCGCCTTTTGTTGTCTACATAATATACATATGTGTATAATTTTCACGTCAATAAACACAGTGACAGCCCCATAAGCTGCCCGCATTGCAAACCATATACGTGATAACACATTTTTATAATTTAAGTAAAAAATAACCTCTCTGGTTATGTATTGTGTAACATATATACTAGTACGTATAATTTTTTTTTAGCTTCTCGCTGTATCCTGCACATAGCAGGGTAGGCAGAGGGAACCTAGTGTTAGGACACTCCGTTCCCCACTTTCTGCCGAATTCAGAGGCTTGCGTGTTAAGTGGCAGAACTTAACGCCGCGCTTTACCTCGGACACCAGAGCGAAGAAAATGGAAATATAATTTCCACTCCTCGAGTGACTAATCACTAATCGAACCAACAACCAGTCGTTTACAGTCACACGCTTGTGCCACTGGGCCACGACTAGCCACTACAAGTATAAATTTTACTCTAAAAAAGAGCCCTAAGGCTGCTCGAATTGCAAACCATATAATGGTTAAAACTTTTTCATAATTTAAATGCATAATTATTTATTATAATTAATTCTGAGTCCATATATTGAACAAAATACATACGTATGTACGAACATATGCGAATGCAAGGTACGAATATAGCTTTCACGTCAAAAAACTTTGCAAGATGCCCATTGCAATCATACACGTAAATACGAAGGTTAGCATTTTATTTTAGGTTACCTTAGAATAGAATTATATAAATTAATTAATGCTACGCTTACATAATTTAAAGTAATAACCTCAAAAGTGATTGGCAAAAATCAATAAGTAGCAAAATAGATAAATTCATAAGGGATTCTAACCTTCATAATCAGATGACGTTGACGTTGACTCATCAACGGACGGTTCTCGTTGATTTCTGCGTGACTGTCAGCATCGTAATGATCTCTTCCATTTCATATTTTTTTCTACACAATCATATTCTTCTTAACTATCATATTCCCGCTTACTGTTACCAATATTAAACTCACTATATATTTTACATTTTGCTGCTATAAACGAAAAATTTAAAAAGTGTGCGAACTGGCGGAACACTGTACTGCGAATGATGACAGTTGAAAACAACTGTACTGCGTGAACATAGTCTACCCTCAAAAAAAAGCTCTAAATATTCAGTGCTAATTAGCGAGTAGTTGCTTGTGTTACTTCGTGTGTATTATACTAATCTTGAGGACGAACCTTGAAGATAATTGAAATAATACCATTATATTGGATGGAAATTATATTTCCATTTTCTTCGCTCTGGTGTCGAGGTAAAGCGCTGCGTTAAGTTCCGCCACTTAACACGCAAGCCTCCGAATTCGGCGGAAAGTGGGGAACGGAGTGTCTTAACACTAGGTTCCCTCTGCCTACCCTGCTGTGTGCGGGATATAGCGTGAAGTTATTTTTTTTTAATTTATAATATATTTTTTTTAATAATTTGATAGAGATCAAAAGACTGACGCACAACTTATTATGAATCATCAGTTTTTCTCTGTAATTAGCTAGTGAGCTTGGTATAAAGGTAATTTAACCGATGAAGTGTGCTCGCGACAGGTGAAAATGAGATTTCATTTAGCGTGAAATATTGTGAACCTTACGTCGTTGTTAATAGCGAGATTAATATATGCTGCTATTAATTATTTGAATAAAAGATTATATTTGGTTAGCATTTATTGGTTGTCTATTTTAGATTTATTTCTTTTTAGGTCGTTTTTGCAGTGTTATGAAACGTGCAAATTAACGCATTAGGTTAATAAAAATGTATTTTTTTAAAATATTTCCATTTGGCCGAACACAAACCTGTATTTGTGAAAATCCTATATTTCGAACAGATCACAGTAGGTTAATTCGTTATCACGAGTACTGGTCACACTGAACTTTGGTCTGTCAACTGGTATCAATAATATTATATCAATCTACCGCCGTCGATTTTATTAGTTTCATAGCGTATTACTCCGAATTCTCGCAAAATGAGCTAACTATATACCTTCTAGTAGAGTAAGTTTGAAACTTCAAAGTTTTTGACAGTAGATTCCAAGTTGGAAATCATATTGCTTAGCAATATATGTTGAATCTAGCGCTTAGTATAAAATTTAATCTATTGTGTTAAAAATTATTATAAAATATCATACCTAAACTTTTGAAAGATTGCACGAAATATGTTCGATAAATATTGTATAAAGAAATTTAATAGTATTAATATGTAGTTACTTAACGTTAACGTATAGAGCGTGTACTAAAAAATATTATTAAGAAAATATATCGGAATATACTATTTAATTACAAGTAATTAAAGAAAAAATATATTTCATAATCGAAAACTGGCAAAAGTTAAAATTTTATTAAGATTAATACTATTAAATTTATCAAATTTTATATATTTCCATCCTTCCCTTTTCGCGTTATGTTTTGCAAAGCTCGGTCCCTATATTTATCCTGTACGCTTTACTATGACCATCTATATTTGTCTTTTTTATTATCAATTTTTTATTACATTTTATATATTAAAGACGACAAAAGGTCGGACTTTAAAATAATTGTTGTACTATTATTGAAAGGGACATAATTATTAATAGGTACATCGATTTTATCATATTATATCAAAGAGGTGGATGTTCATAAGATTGTACGTTTAAGATATTATTTTATATATACATATATTAAGCTAGACAGTTGTGTAATAGGAAATGAGAGTGTAGAAGTATGCTGGCAGGATCTTAGGAATAGTATGACTGAAGCAGTAACAGAGGTGTGTGGAACTGTGAAAAGAGGCTTTAGTAAAAAGCGTGATGAATGGTGGGATGATGAAGTGAAAGATGCCGTAGAAAGGAAGATGAAAGCATGGCAAGATTATAAAACCCCTGATAAGAATAAAAGTATGAGAGAGATCAAGAAAAAAGAGTATAAATTGCAAAAGCACCAAACGAAAGCACTGATTAAGGGCGAAGCGAGAAAAGTCGGAGAATGAAAGGTTCACGAACAACTTCTGAGAAAACACGAAGCTTTTCTGGAGAGAAGTTAGTGATTCTCGGGGTTCTTCGTCAACCTGCAGAATGAAAGGGGTGCTTTCGAAGGACGGTGAAATCTTAGCTGAACCAACACCCGTATTGCAACGATGAGCGGAATACTATAGGGAGATGTATGAATGTGATGACGCCTCTGTTTCAAGTAACAGCGATATGCTGAATTTTTATGTAGCGTCATCGTGCCTTTGTATAAAGGCAAAGGTTCACAGATAGACTGTGCAAGCTATAGGGGCTATCAGTTTAATTAGCTTAGGTAGTAAAATTTATACTAAAATTTTAGACCTGGAAGAGGGTGTATGGACCAGATCTTCTCCCTCCGCATGATCACAGAGAAATTTTTGGCTGTAAACCAAAAAGTTTTCTGTCCTTTGTGGATTTCAAAGTCAAAGTCAAAGTCAAATAATTTTATTCAAAATAAGAAGTTACAAGCTTCATTTTTTGAACGTCAAATAATGTACCGGTTCATTAAATTTAATGCCTTGCGTGAACTTTATGACTATAATATATCAACTACTTCTATTGCTATTTTTATTGAAATTTGGAGTCAAAATTAATATACATATGTGGGCGCGTCCCTTTAAGACCGAATTCGAGACACTGCATATTGCATGCCGGAATTCAATGTTCCATTTAGTCTTACTGGGTAGAAAATGAAAATTCAAATATATTCGTACCATCGAAGAAAAGCCTAATAATCAAAACATTTACTTCAGACGCTATCGGAAGAAATTAAAATTAAAATATAATTATTCCCCAGAATGAGAATCGAACCCATAGCCATTGTGTTGCAATCAGACACTATTCCAGTGCACCACGGCGGTCTCGAGTACGTATGTTTGACCCTGAATTATTTACTACTTTCATTCTAAATTTCATTCAAATCGGACCGGTAGATTAGCCGTGAAAGTGTGACAGACAAACAGACAGACTTTCCCATTTATAATATGAGTATTATTAATCTGAAACTCGGAAACAGCTTCAACGATTTTCATTAAATTTAGTATGTAGGGGTGTTAAGGGAGAAAATTTGATCTAGCTAGGTTGCATTTTTAGAAAATGTTTTTCTCGGTTTTTTAGGTAATACAAAACTGCTAAAATCTCATTAGTATACAAATGTCACGCTGTATCCCACACACAGCAGGGTAGGCAGCGGGAACCTAATGTTAAGTTACTCCGTTTCCCTCTTTCCGCTGAATTTTGGAGCTGTTAAATGTTGAGTGGCGTAACTCAACGTTATACTTTGCCTCGAAATATTACATATTTCCACTCCTCGAGTGGAAATCGAACCCACAACAACCAGTCGCATGCACTTTGTGACCCTGCGCTACGACAGCGTTTCGTTATATTGCAACCCTCGGTGGTGGATTTTTCATCAAAATCGGAACCAGTACATTAGCTGTGAAAGCGTGACAAACAAACAAACAGACTTTCGCATTTATAATATAAATATGATTTTTTTATTATAATTATACTTTCAAAATCACGATTTACCAAAAAGAAATCCCGAGCGGTTATCATTAATACCATAAGACACTATTTATGAAAAATAACCGTTTATGATAAATATCTGGTGACCAGATATTGGTGCTGTGTGCGGGATACAGCGTGACATTTGTATACTAATGAGATTTTAGCAGTTTTGTATTACCTAAAAAACCGACAAAAACATTTTCTAAAAATGCAACCTAGCTAGATCACATTTTCTCCCTCAACACCCCTACATACTAAATTTAATGAAAATCGTTGAAGCTGTTTCCGAGTTTCAGATTATCTATACTTATATTATAAATGCGAAAGTCTGTGTGTTTGTCTGTCACGCTTTCACGGCTAATCTACCGGTCCGATTTGAATGAAATTTAGAATGAAAGTAGTAAAAGTGACTGGGTCTAACATACGTACTCGAGACCGCCGTGGTGCACTGGAATAGTGTCTGATTGCAACACAATGGCTATGGGTTCGATTCTCATTCTGGGGAATAATTATATTTTAATTTTAATTTCTTCCGATAGCGTCTGAAGTAAATGTTTTGATTATTAGGCTTTTCTTCGATGGTACGAATATATTTGAATTTTCATTTTCTACCCAGTAAGACTAAATGGAACATTGAATTCCGGCATGCAATATGCAGTGTCTCGAATTCGGTCTTAAAGGGACGCGCCCACATATGTATATTAATTTTGACTCCAAATTTCAATAAAAATAGCAATAGAAGTAGTTGATATATTATAGTCATAAAGTTCACGCAAACGAAGTTGCAGGCAGTTGCTAGTTGATTAATAAACAGATTGGAATTAAATTTAATATTTCTCAATACAAACGTTAAACGATGTTGATTTTCATTTATCTAATTTAGTTGATCTAAAAACCCATGTATAGTTAAATTAGCTAACATTATTGATTGTCGCTGAAAATTTTGAACTTTGCTAACAGAACTACGAATTTTAGAAATTTCAATTTTAAATAAAATAGCATCGTTGTTGTCTAAATTTCCAGTTATAACTTTTCTATAGAACCTCAGCCATTCATAATACTACGCTTAACTCTAGAAATAGGAATAATAAACATTCACTTTTTATTAATTAAATCTAACTTATACTCTATTCGATCCCTACAGGTTTTATGAATTGTATACGATGTCGTATTAACTTCCGCATCTTTACAATTATAGAAGTTCTAGAAAAATTACATGTAATTGCGTTATGTTGTAACTACAAGCAAGATTAAACGTATCATTTTGCTTAAGAATTTGGCCGTCTTTAAATAATAGAATTGCATGTACATTGTCGAAAGAGTCTAAGATTATCTTGGCTCTTGATTGGAACATGAAGGCTCCGGCAATGAAGATCCTGGAACAAAATGAGGTATCCGTAGGAGTTTATAATGTACCAGTAATAGATTTAAAATTCCAGTGATTTCCAATAATTTCCGCTGTTTTGGAGTGTAAATGAATAATTTTATACGGACGTTTAAACACCGGCTTAGTTTTGTCATTACGCGTCGTCTTAGCAACCTGCTTGAATACTGTCTTACCTACTTTAAAGCCTTATTTTCTGTGCTGTTTGATACAAATCAAAGAATTTCTCGATTACTTTATTCTTAGACATGTGAGCAGGTACACATTCCTGAACAGCTTCAGTATTACTACGACGTTTAAGAACATAGTCCTGGTAAAATTCTTTTGAGTAATATAATTCTAGAGGATTTCTAGACGCTGTACGTCCAAAGAGCAATTCATGGGGAGTATAGTAATCACAGAATGAATAGATTTATTGTATGCAATTATAGAGTATTTCATTATTAGCTGAATTGTGTCATCTTTATTTGTTAATCTTTGAATTCTAATTATTTCACCAATTGTGGAATCAAAGCGCTCAATAGGAGAATTAGACTTGGGGTTGTATGGGGTGCTTGTCTATAACTTCTCACAAACATAGAGGTTTTGTCAGTTAGTCGAAGTAAATGTTTAACAGCATGCGTAAAAGTTAAAGAAATATTTTCTGAATAAAAATAATCCCTATATTTATAACAAAAACGAGTTATTTCACGTTTCTCTTCGTCATTCATGTGATCGGTTTTAATTTTAGATAAAATTTTTTCGCAGGTAGACGTCAAAGAGGACAGACGCGTATTTATAAAGCTCTTAATTAACTTATATATATAAAAAAATATTAGTAAATCCTTATTACCTGAGCCTAAGTTGAAAAAACACACTTACACACATATTTTCTGCACTATTTAAGCACTGGATACATCTGTTGAACAACTCCTAAGAAGTATGGGCGAACTTTCTTCTTTGTTTTCGTCTCGAATGGGTGAGTTCGAAAAAAACTTATCCCAAACCAGTTCTGCTGTCTCCGCCCCCACAGTGAAAGCATTATCCACAGAGATCCACACATTTAAAACCTTTGTGTGGAAAACACCTGCATGTTAAAATCACAGATGGAACTTGTAGCACTTGGATTAGACCGTCTCGAAACACATTCCAGAATAAAAGTTCTTCTTTTTCATGGTCTTGATGAGGACAAGAACGAAGATGTGTTGCAAAGAATGCTTGGCGTATTATCCAAGCAATTAAAAATATCTAATGTTGAGTCCACTGCAATTGAGTCTTGCCACAGGCTGGGTAATAAGAAGAACTCTGCCCGGCCCATCCTCATCAGATTCTCTAGCATGCAGCTTCGTTCTAGCATATGGAGGGCAAAAACATATTTGAAAGGAACAAAAATAACTATCACTGCATTTTTAACAAAGTGTCGTCAAGATGTCTTTATTGCAGCCCGTAAACATTTCGGGATAAAGAAATGCTGGTCAGCGGATGGCGTTATTGTCGTACTACTGCCAAAAAAATAAAAAATCAAGATTTCCTCACAAACTGAAATAAAACAACTAATTACACAAAGTTCTACTATGAAATCCACTGACGACTAACAGGTGATCTTTGTTTACACCTATTTAACTCGGTCGATTTATAATTTCATTATTTCTAATTTTGTATTTTTAATCTCATAATTTTTGGGTACATACATATTTTTCTTTTTTTTTCTTACAATAATGTTAAAGTACGTTCTTAAGGTTTTTTTTGTTTATTGTTTAAATTTATACTTAGTTACTGTCAAATGTCACAATAACTATTGTTTACTTTTATTAACACATTTGACATGTGTCACTGATATTTATATCATTTACAGATTATGTTCCGCATTTTCAGTTATTATGTATATTTTATGTATGTTTTGTTTAATATAATTTATATTTGTTTTTTTTAAATTGTAGTGTGATTTGTAAATTCTTCAACTTGTGCACGTGGAATTTTAGCAATTTTTATATCTTTTGTTTTTAAATTTATATTTTTTTATTTCAATATTATATTTATATCAATTTTATATTTGTATACATATATCCTACATCTTGTGATCAACTTGTGATTTAAAGGAAGCTATAGTAGTAGTAAAGTACGTACAAGTATTATTTGTTACTTTATATGAATACTAGGTGTTACCCGCGACTTTGCCCGCGTGAACTAAGAAATATTTTCATTGAATTCCGATCCAGATTTCTCATCTTCGAGTAATCTGAGGAACATACGTATTAAGAACCTCCTCCTTTTTTGTAGTTGGTTAATAAAATGAAATGATAGTCAGATAGATCTCCCAATTGCGTTATTATACGAAAAAAACCGCATCTGTGCCTTTCAAATTTGAGGGTTGCCCTCGATTTCTCCAGGATTCCATCATCAGATCCTGATCTCCTTACCATGGGACCAATTGTGAAATATACCCTCTCGAACAAAAAAAGAATTTTGAAAATCGGTCCACCCATCTTCGAGTAATCGGGGAACACACATAAAAGAACCTCCTTTTTTATGTCGGTTAAAAATCCCTTTAAATTTTAACTTATTATGTTATTCTGATATCAAACCTATATTACCGCAAAGTTTCATGAAAATCCGTTCAGTAGTTTTTGCGTGAAAGAGTAACAAACTCACACACATCCGTACAAACTTTCACATTTATAATATTAATAAGATTGTATTAAAAACTTACCTTTAAATTCTGGTAATTCTATATATGGTAAGTGATCTTTATCCTGATGGTTTAAGTTTATTATGTTTTTTCGTCTAGGTTTGTGCTCAACGTAAAATTCTGCTGGTTACACGTTTCTTCATTAACAGATTCATAAGGTTCCTGTTCATTTGATGAATTATTATAATAGTCTACGTACTCACCTGAATTATAGCATTGCTGCTATTCGTTGAAATTTGTGATGTTCTTCAGTATAGAAAAGCTGCCGACTGCGCCAGTTAAATTACGGAGGGGAGGAAAAGGCTTTTTTTAAAAAAAAAAATACTTAAATTTAATTACAACCTTTCTGTTTAAAAGCAAGTTGAAGACTAACAATAATTAATTATATTTTTATAATATTGAAAAGTATTAAAACAACACATTTTTTCGTTCCATTGTTCTATTATAGTTCATCTTCACCTGCATCACCTTTATCAGGTGTTAAAAAAATATTACGTCATTGCACAATGCACATCATGTTGAACAAATCTTGTTATGACGACTTCTTTTTATTTATTATATTTTAGCAGGTCTATTATATTTCTACGTCAGGTGTTCCATTCTTCGAAATCAATTATAGCCTAAAGCCTGCTCATAGTTATTAGCTTTACAACACAAAAATTTCATTCAAATCTGTCTAGTGGAACGAAGGACGTGTGCGTTCAAACATACAAACGGACAAACAGACAGACAAACATCTTAAAAATTATGAATTCGTATTCTTTTGGTATTTTTGCATCGTCCTGAGTTGATTTTTCTAAAAAGTATTCAATTGGACATTGACACAACTTTTTAACAAATGTATTATATTTAGTACAGATAGATAGATAAAAAAAAACATTTATAAAAGCTCTTCATCCCAACAATTGCTATCGCTATCGCAGTAATTCGTGTTCATATTAAAGTTTATTTTTTCGCACAATATTTTCCAAACCGGAAAACTAAAACAATGGCTAGCGACATAGCTAAGCTACATTTAAACTTTAAAAACAGCGTAATAATTTGCTTTAACGAATGTTTTGTTTACATTCGTAAATCAACCTCATTTATTGGATTCTGGTGAGGGTAAACCCTACGTGTTGGAGTCATCAAATATTTCCAGTAACTGGTTGGCAAAACTGTCACAGTAATGACAACCTCACGCCGTGTGGTGGGAGTTAAAGTCACCAATGACAATGAGTGGCCGAGAAAAACTGTTCAATATAAACTGAATATCAGGCGCTAAGCAAAAATGAGGATGGGGAACGTAAAATGACGCACAAGTAATATTGAAAATTTAAGCAGCAAAAACATTGGTATCTGGGTTGTGAAGGGGAAGGGATACGCGTGAAAAATTTAATGAGTGGTTAATTGAAAGTGTACCTGCGTAACCATCATTCCTATCATCTCTACGACAAGAGTAACCTGGAACACCAAAACGAGTACCAGGTTTTAAGCAAGTCTCAGAAATGACAACAACAATCAAGTGAAGAATTTCTGGTTTTCTAAGGTGAAGACTCTTACAATTCCATAGTATTATTTTTTTATTTCCATTTGATGAGTTAATGGATGATGTCGATATTGAATAATGACAGTATTTTGAGCTGCGTTGTTCGGTGTAATGTGATTAATTGGAAAAAAATGGTTGGTTAAAATGAGTAAAAGAGTGTGTAATAGATGATCAATAGAAGGAGGTGTAGATGTGGATGTGTTAAGGGCACAGCCATTACAAGACTGGATGGACATGATGTGCAATTTTATCATAGCCAGGTAATTTTGGTGGTCGTGAAAGGGGAAATTTCGTGATTGTTTGTTTATATGTGGTAGTGACATTTGATTGACAATTGAAAAATGATTTTTTTTGAATGAGCAGCGGGCGGAGAAAAAAACATTAGATGACTGGTCTTAGGTAATTTCAGAGTATAGTCTCCGAGCACCCGGGAACCGTGCTGATGCCTCAGAAACGAGATATTCTCACGAGACATTGCATTCTTAATTGATCGCTGCCAAAAGTGCTTCGGACAGATATGGTCATTGGCAAAATGGCTGCCTGAGCAGAAAACACTAGAAACTTCATTATTGAGGCATTCTGCTCCAAGGTGCTGCTGGCTTAAAGGTGAAAACTTTTTTAGGCAACACTTGGTCTCTAAATGTAAGAACCACAGATTGGGTTGGGGTCCAATTTATAGTCCCTTCAACAATTTGTTTTCGGTTCAGTCTGCGTTCTTTTAAGATTGATCCACATCCTGTCGGAAGTTTCAAGTTATCTGCAAATAGTTCCATATTTTTATCATTTTTTTTATTGTCATGTATTGTATAATATTTTTTATTATGTAAGAAATCATCATCAAATATATATGTATATATATATATATATATATATATATATATATATATATATATATATATATATATATATATATATATATATATATATATATATATATATATATATATATATATATATATATATATATATATATATATATATATATACATATATACTGGCTGGCAGCCATGTCTGGCTGCATCCCTGCATTGCATTGGGAAGTTCTTCCATCTTCTTTCGGCAGTGACTATTTTCCCATTATTATTTCGAAAATAGTCGTCTCCATCTCCTGTTTTTACCCCTGCCTGTTGCCTTTGTTGCCATACCGGTTGAATAAAGCTAATTGGTCAGAGTTTTCTTTGTTTGTACATTCTTATCTACGACATTTTTCCAATGTTAATATTGACAACACCTTGGCTTGCTATGAGAATTTATTAGCGTTTTATATGCTGCGACTGATTCTAATATTCCACGTAAGCAAAATGGCACTAAGTTATTTTCTTTTCCCCCTTTGGTGGGATGAAAAATGTTCTAGTGCGATGAAAAGGCGAAAATCTGCTGAAGACAACTATGCCCATTGCATGATTACTGCAAATTTTATAGCTTACAAGAAAATTGCAGCCGAAACTAAAAAAACTCTTTAGTAATAAAAAGATACTAGGCTGGTTACGTTTTTGCCAGCGCTTGCATCCCCGTACACTGTACCTCGTAAACTTAAATACTTCTTGTATGATATTTTTCCCTCTAATATAAAGTGTCCTGTTAATGTCAAATGTTTGTTATATCTAGCTTTTAGTCCTTTTATTAGAAAGTTTGATGTTGATATATTCACATCACCTATTTGCTTTCATTAGTTTTTTTTTTATTTTTGTACATTTATATATTATTATAGCTTCTTATTTGTTTTAAGTTTGAACCAGACCAATTTATCATTCATTTTTTACATATTATCAGTAAACTGATATGTAAACATAGCCCTACAAGATTTTCTTCTCCATCGCATTCGTGTTTTCCCTACCATGAACTGACACTGGCAGAATATTTTGCGCCTGTCATCGTAAAATCATCGTAAAATCCAAAAAAAATTTACAGAGAGAAAGACATTTTTTTAAAACGAAACCTAACTAAGCGGGCCAATCGTGGCGCAGTGGCACAAGCGTATGACTGTAAACGACTGGTTGTGGGTTCAATTCCCGCTCGAGGAGTGGGAATATTTAACATTTCCATTTTCTTCGCTTTGGTGTCGAGGCTAAGTGCGGCGTTAAGTTCCGCCACTTAACGCGCAATGCCTCCGAATTCGGCGGAAAGTGGGGAACGGAGTGTCTTAACACTAGGTTCCCTCTGCCTACCCTGCTGTGTGTGGGATACAACGTGAAGCTAAAAAAAAAAAAAATACCAAACAAACGGAAACCTAACTAGATCAATTAGTCTCTTCCGAAACCTCGTATATACCAAATTTCATGAAAACCGTTGGAGCTGTTTTCGAGCTTCTGATTATATATACGAGAATTGCTCCTTTAAATGTATAACATATGTATGTCAATATGACTAAATGATTTGTAATAGACTTTCCTGCACTTTTACCAGTTTCTCTTATAATATGTAAAAGAAATTAGATAGAATGAGAAAATGAATATTACAGGGAATGGATTGATAAGAATTTTGACATAAGTTGGTATTTATTTACTTTGTTTTATAATAATGAAAATTTAAGTAGATAAGTTGAAATCATGTATGTCAGTTCAGTTTATGTCAGGCTACCAAGCTAATACAATAGTTATTATTGAACGCATTGTTTTATTTATGTTAAATATATAATAGTATATAAAATGTTTAATGTTAAGAACATATTATTACATCACAAGGCCCCACACACAAAAGATCTAGTACATTCACATTGCAATACATTTAGTAATTTATGGACTTATTATTTTAAAATATTTTTTTAAACAAAACGCTTTCCTTTCAAGGTGATGATTGCAATCAAGTAGTAAGGAAATTGTTTTTCCTCCGTAGACATAGTGTAGTGAGTTCCGCCATCCAGCTGGTAATGGCATTACGTTGACGGGTGGGGTGAAAAATAAGGTATAAATTATATATATACACTATAAAATATTTGGTTAAAAATGTATATGTATGGAAATACAACGTGGAGAACGGAGTGCTTTGACACTGAATACTCTAAAACTATACGAAACTGAAATATACTGAAATTTTAGCCATTAAAAAAACTACATACATCAAAGACAATAACTGATTCGGAACGTTATTTTGCCTGTAAACGTATCCATGTAATTTTCAAGCGTTCTAAATCAAGTATTTTATGACACCGTAATCATTTGAGTTTGTGACTTTCGAGCTCAGAATACAAATGAACGGGCAGAAATTACGATGCGTTGATCCTGTAATTCAGGGCGACGTGTAATTTTTCAAACTTTAACACCTATGAAAGGAATTTTATTCATAATTCTGTTTTTTTGCTAGCTGCAGGTTGAAATACTTTATAAATTTAATTCTTAACTAAAATATTTGTTTTACTGCTCATTTTTAGTTAAAGCTTAATATTTTATAAAATTTATGAGCGGCAAGTCGAATATATGAACACATAGAACTAAATGTAGTTTTTATGGGGCGCAAGGAATTATATATTTTTATTTAAAATATATAAATTGTGTTGAAAAAATCTAACATTTTAGTAAATTGAATCCGTCTTACATTTGAGAAAGTACGTTTGAGTTAAAGATTTTCTCTTAAATTAAAGTTTGTGTCTTTTAGACAGGAAATGTTTGTTTATGTTAGCTTTTGCAAAGTCAAAGTTAAATATTTTCTTCAGAACAATAATTTATATGCTTCATTTATTGAAAGAAAAGATTATTGTATCATTTACCACCCTTACACAATATTTAATACCTCAGACCTGAGAAGAAAATACGTAAAAATTTCTGCGGTACTACTTTTTTACAAATCCATAATTAACAGATTTGTCTGTGACAATGATACCTTTAAAATACACAGGAGGGAGCATTTCATTCCCTAATCCCGCACTATCATTTTTAAACTAAATAATTACTCTTTAATGAGGTAAAATAACCTTTAACTCACAAACTCTTCTCTTCTTCTCAATTTTTTTTTAAATGTAATGTTGAATAAACTTGAGTGGTTTCTGTAATAACCTTAAGCATTTTACTTAGATGGTATCTATTTATCCAGTATGTATGAAATAGTTTTAAACAAATAAAAAAAACAAAATATAATTAATATTTTCAGAAAATGCAACGCTGGCAGTATAAAATTAAAATGCTTGTTTTTTTATTTCAATGCGCCCATTTTTAAGGAAAATACAGCCACTTAAAAAACGTCAAAAAAATTAAAATATTTTACCGATTCTTAAGAATGGTAAGAAAGATATATGAAGCAACGGTTAGCGGTAAAAGAGGCAGGGGGAGACCTCAGTTGAACTTCTGAATCTCAAAAAGAACTTGTGTTACTCACGAACACTACAATAAATGTCATAACCACGTGACGTTTCATAAGCTAAGGCATGATTTAATTTGTATATTTTTAAACATATAGAGTGATGTCAGTGACAAAAGCCTGTAAATTCTTAAGAAACTCAAATGTTAATTACACTTTGTGTAAGAAGACATACAAAATGAGCACTATGTTACACATAAACACTCCACTCTCTGTTACATATATCATCATACAGATATACATAACCAGCAGTTTTACGTAAAAGCAGTCCTAACCAATACTAATTTTTAGCATTGACAGCTTTTCAACATTGCTCGGCAGTACGTCTGGGACGACGTACATATAGAACATTCTTTAGCAAAAGATTACTGAGATTAATTTGAAGACGAGACGTTATTAGGTTTTCCCCATTAAAAGTTACTGAAGGTAAGTGCTAAATAAATTCCCGTCGTGGTATACTTGATAGTACTTTGAAAGTACTTAAATGTTACACACTCGGTCCTGATTGGTGCACTCGTTACAACTTTAGAATGCCCGTTTGGAATGTAATTGCTCTTTATGTTGTGACCTAATCCAAACGATTTTGTGTTTCTAAAAAAATATGGTTCATAAAAAAATGTCGATCATTAGTTCAGTCATTTTTGAATGTGATTAGACTGTTGTGTGACGCAGTAGAGGTTAGTGTAGCTGGCTATATACTTAAGACTAGTTGTTCCTATAACACTCAAGAGAGTGTCTATAGAATAAAATAGAATATTCCTGTAATATAATAACTTTTTAATAATTATTGATTATAACTAGCCTGCCTTAAAAAACAAGAGTTGAAATCAATAATTTAAAAGAATAGAAGTTACAACGAGCCTCCGGCGCGCAGCTGCGTCATTCGTGAAATTTGATTTCAATTAAGGAAACAAAAGCCAGAAGTTTTATTAAAAGGGAATTTCTCTTGCGGTTCCGCGACGTTTAATATTTAAGAATACATTGTCCAAAATCCGGAGATAAATTGTATTTCACATTTTTGTGTCAAACAATCTGTTCGTTTAATATGCGTGGCGTATTATCGTTTTACTAGTAACACTTTATGTTAAACGATTTATTTAACGAAATTGGCTATCTCTGTAGGAAAGATTACAAATGCCATGAACAAGTGGAATTCACTGTATATAATTGAAACTTATCTTAACAACAGCTAACAACTTAGAAGCTAACAACTTAGATGTACACTAATTTCAGGTTAATTTTTTGAAACGTTTAGAAATTACTATTTCCAATAAAAATAATCGATGTAAAATAGATAAGGTTTTTGATTAAAATAGTTAAAAGATAATTAAAGAAAAGCTGATGTTAAAATACTTCATTTCTCCACTTTCCGTCTGAAATCACTCTCCGAAGTGAGAATTGAACTCACAACCGTAGCATAACGTAAGACGCTGTCCTATTACGTCTTGATAGCCACAAGATAGTATTTTACTATACTAAAAAATTGAAGTTCTTAACATATGTAAATAATGACTTGTGTGTAGTATTTATCCATTTTACATATAATACTAAAAGGTTCTTGTAATAAATAAATATACATTTCCCCAACAATCTTCAATATCAATCTGCATTACGGCAGTTATTATCTTTAAATTTTCTCAGAGGAAATTTTCAAATGAACGAACTTCAAGAATAAAAATAAATTGTCCGTAAAATTTTAAAGGTGACTTAATTTCAAGTGAAAGGAGACGGTGTTTTAATTCCTTCAGTATTGTGAAGGCAATTTTTATGAAAGAAAATCTAAAGTACGCTGTAGGCAAGTGTCGAGTTAGGCAAGTGTCGATTAAATATAATTAATTAATGTTAATAAAAAATATAATTAATTAATGTAAACGAAGACAAAGCGTGGTCTTCCTACATTCAATAAGAAATATCCCGATTTCGGACGGATAGTAAAAACGGAGTGTCACTAGAGTGACACTAAGTTCTGTTTGACTCCCATAATATGCGGGAAAAAGCGTACAGTTGTAAAACAAGTTTCGGTTCTTGATAATTGCGAAAAGAGGATATTGTAACAGCATAAGTACCATAATATTAATATATTTCGTAATCGATTCGTGTAAACTAGGTAAATTTTATAAAAAGTTATATATTTATACCACAATGTATCCAAATAAACAATATTGGAGTGTCTGTTTGTAATAATAAAATAACGTTTTTTACAATTTATGTCTTTCTGTCTGTCTGGTATGGCCGATTTTGACAAAACTTTCAGTAGCAAACTGCTGAAGTAATAACGAGTAATTTTTATGACGTTTATTTCAGAAATATAACTTTTTTATTGAATTCCTCCTGGAACTTAGAGGAAGTCTAAGGATAATATAAGCATACCTATTACCAAAAATAAAGATACCTAATAATTTAAATTATTATGATAGCAATATTCCCTACACAACTTACTAAGAAACCTAAGTTAGAGTTTGCGGCATTAGTTTATGAGTTCACAAAATTTTGAACTCTACATATATCCGTATTTTAGCAAGAGTTATAACTAGTAAGAAGTTATATAAATATATACATATATGTATCACTTGTGTCTCTATGCAACAGAAAATCTAGTGTTAACAATATTCCGTTCTCTACCTTCCACCTGAATTTGAGACATAGCGTGTTGATTCGCAGAACTGAAGACTGATTTTTTTAAGATACCAGAGTGAGGAAATATAAATAGTTTAATATAAAAGTATATATAAACTAGCTGTTACCCGCGGCTTCGCCCGCTTTGCCTATAGGAAATAATAACAATTTCCACGTGACACATAAGTGGCACTACACGGTGTAAGGATAGATAAGTAATATGTCATCAATTTAAAGGTACAGGTAAACAACTCAAGGCAATATTAATCGCAAAGTATACGTAGGTACATGCGATACTATTGTGTTTTAAGCTAACCTGAAACCTTAATGGCTGGTGGATCTATTCAGTGCATTCAGTCCTTTAAAACAGAGAGCGTATATAAGTGTTTCGTCTTCCACATTGGTGTTATATTTTTATACATATATAGCGCTCTGGACACAGAATAGATTTAATACGGTAGTATAAGACATTATATGTCTTTCTACTGAGAATAAAAACAAAAGATTCGGGGAATTGAGAGAAGCGCAATCTTTCTAAGTTCATCCCCGTTTTCTTTGATATTTACCCTTCCGCTTTGTTAATGCTCCAAATATTCCACTTAGCTTAATAGCAAATTACATAATAACATAATTTAAATTTAAATTATAGATCAGTAGCATAGTAGTAATTTAGACATTAGTGAAATTGTCACCTTTTTCTTCTCTTGTTAAGATGCTGGCATTAATTATGTTCTATCCAAGTTGCGTGATACAGTCTCGTGCCGGTACATAATCGAGGGGTATAAAATTTTAAATTTAACTGGGATACAGGGTAGATCTGGCAGCTCAACTGTCTAGTGTGCAACAATTGCTCTTTTCTTTGTCTATAACTGTGATTGTGTATACAATATACAAATACTCTGTTCAAGACATATTTAGAAAACATATAAAAAAATTGAACGTAGCGGGATTTGAAGCATTGCTTTTTAGAGCGGTCAGAGGGCTCAAATGGTTATTCTAACGCCCCGAACGCCTAGCCATGCGTTTTATACCAGCTGTGCCGAAATTCTTATGCGCTTTGATTACAATTTATTTTCCCAACAATTAGCATTTTTGTAAAAAAAAATTACAAATTTCTATTACCCAAAGATTATCCTACGAACAGTCGTTTGGCAAGAGGGAATGCTATTTATTAAGTATTTTTTTGGTAGAAATTTGCGATTAAATTGATTACATATGATTTACTACTCCCCGTAATAAGTGGGAATAAAACTATATTAACCTATAGACTTCGTAAAACACGAAATTTAAGAAAGACTAAAACATTGTTACTTTTAGTATGTATATGTATCCCATACGCATCATAATTTTCATTCTCACTCTCCACCTCCCAAGTATCTGAAGTACTGATTTGGATTGTTTAAATACGCAAAAGAACTTGGACATTAACGTATCAAAATATGAACTTATTCACGAAATTCATCAGAACTATGTTGGGTGGTTTGCAATTTATACAGATGGTTCAAAAATATTTATGGAAATTTTGTATGTTTTTACTATTAATTGGAATAGAATAATTATCTGTCTTATAAGATAACAATAAGCGAGTGGAATGTCAGTGGCGTGCGTACTCGTCTATGATATTAAATGAAATTATTAAGTTATGTGCCAGAGATATAACTGTAAAACTTCAATTGATTTCGTCTCATCTTAGACAGGGGGGAAATGAGGAAGCTGACAATTTGGCAAAGCGGGCTTTGATAGAAGCGAGAGAAGTATATATATTTTCGGAGTTTTCGTAAAGTACAGAAAGGAAGTTAACATTTGGAAGGAGTATTTGAAAGAAAGATCTAAATTGAAAGAAATATAGTACATAATTACTTAAATGAGCTTCCTCATATTTCGTGGTTTAGTGAGAAGGAACTTACATGCCAACAAATTGCTATAAACCTTAGGCTGCGTTCTAGACATGTTCCTCTAAATAAGTTTGGTTTTCTAATGAAAAGAGTATCTACTCCAAAGTGTGATTTGTGTGGAGTGGATGATGATATTCACCATTTCTTGATGGAATGTGTCCGAAATGCCGAGGTTCCTCAGAAACTAATCCGTCGTTATAATTAGAATTTATTAGATGTCGGTATTTTTCACTGTTTATTATCTGAATCTAGCTCTGTAGTGGCTAAAATGCTGTATAAATTTAAGTACAAATAGTGTTCTTAGACTTAAGAGGAAATGTTATGTTTGTGTGCTATAAATAAATAAATATAAAATATATAGCTTCACGCTGTATCCCGCACACAGCAGGGTAGGCAAACCCTATATAATATTAGGATACTTTAATTCGCTAATAGCCTTACGTTTTGTGCACCACGATTTTTTCGATTTTAATTAGGCACATACAGCACGGGCAGTGTAGGCAATCGTTAATACGCGTTTCAAATGGGCTACTGAAGCCTATACTTGTGTCGCAAATTCCAGTGCTCTAGTGCAGTGCACTGCTCTGAACTCCTCTCTCTGTAATGCAACAGCCCAAGCCAGTACTCAAATAGAGAACCTATAGATTACTGAAGAGTTTCTTCCTGTATTTTAAATCTGGATTAGAATACGTAAGCTGGTATTTAAAATTTACTTTCTTTTTTATCTACTTCTTTACACTTTTCTTTCTATAGCAAAATAGTCAAAGAAAACCATCTAGTACAATTCAGCCTGGAATTCATAAATTGCGTCCTAAGCAGCGGGACTGAATGGAGCGTCGTTTTATCCAGTCTAGTTGTATCAGCAAGGGAAAGAAAGTAATTTAAACGTAATATCTTCAACTTCAAATGGAGATCGAACCCACAACCGATCACGTTTACAGTAAGACGCTATCCCACTATGCAGTATTTTGATATTTAACGGAATATTTTTTCTTTAAATGTTTTTATGCTGTTAGTTAAAAATATTTTTTTCAAAAAGTTTTCTGTGCTTTTGTGGATTTGGAGAAGGCATTTGACAGAGTTGTGCGAAAGAAGTTATGGGAGATACTGCCTCGATACAATGTGAACTGACCCTTGTTGCAGGCTGTAAAGTCTCTTTACCGAGATCACTCAGCCTGTGTACAAGTAGGAGCTGGCATGTCGCCTCGGTTTGATATTCAATCGAGTGTCAAACAGGGTTGTGCCATGTCAGCTTGGCTCTTCAATTTGTACTTGGATAGTTGTCTCCAAGGAGTGAAACAAAGTGATATGGGAGTGAAAGTGGATGACTTGAAGGTAAACTGCCTGTTGTACGCAGATGATGCAGTGCTTATTGCATCATCAGAATGCGAGTTGCAGGCATTGGTCACCATCCTGAAAGATGGTTGTGAAAATAATGGTCTAAGCCTGAATGCAAGCAAAACTAAGATTCTGGTGTTTGAAAGAGACGAAGAAAGAACGGAATGTAAGATCATGGTTAACAGAAAGAAATTAGAACAAGTGAATGAGGTGGTATATTTGGGAAGTATGTTTAGCAGAGATGGAAGGTATGATATGGATGTTGAAAGGTGTATTGCTGCCGGTAACAGGGTTAACGGTGCCCTCGCTGCGTCGATGCGACGGCGGAACGTGAGCATAGCCGCACGTTTAGCTGTGCACAATGCAGTGCTGGTACCGCAGCTGCTATACGGCGGCGAAACGTGGGTATTGCTGAAGAAGAATTTAAGAAAGATGAATGCTGTGGAGATGAGATCTCTTCGAAAGATGTGCGGAGTCAGCTTAGCTGACCGAATCCGCAATGAAGAGATACACAGAATGGCAGGTATTAGCGAGAACGTCATAGTAAGAATGAAGAAGGGCGTGCTCAGGTGGTTTGGGCACGTCGAGAGGATGAGTGATGGAAGAATGGTAAGAAAGATTTATGAAGCAAAGGTGAGTGGTAAGCGAGGCAGGGGGAGACCTCGGTTGACCTTCGAAAACACAGTATCGATGATACTGAAGGAAGGTCACGTAAAAAGCATGAGGACCCCCCGGAGGGCGTGTATGAAGAGGTTGACGACTGTGGACGAGGCGAAAGAAGTATGCAGGGACCGTAGCGTCTGGCGCTTCGTTCTCTCTGACTACCCCGCAAGGGATACAGCGTGAAGCTAAAAAAAAAAAAATTTTTTTTCAAAGTATATGTATTGAAATATCTCTTTAAAAAACAATACAATATTACAAAACAATACATTAAAATATGGAAAAAGTAAGTAGTATAATACCGGGCGTTATAAGCTTATGTTCTAGATAACTTCATAATTAAGTAACTCATAGTACAAATTAGCCTTTGTTCCACTAACAAAACTGTGACATTACATTGCTTCTTTGCTGTACAAACATGAACAAACAAACAAACACACTTTCACGTTTATAATGTTAGTGTAGGTATATCTATACAAATAAATATATTGAAAAATGTTCCAATTACTGCTTATTACTAAATGCATTTGTATGTGTACACGGTACATATACCAATTTTGTCCTTGCCAATTTTTCCGGTTCATCTCTGGAATGGACCGATTTCGACGGGACTTTCACTGCATCTGGCTGATATAATGAGGCATAGCTTAGGCTACTTTTGTTTTAGAATTACAATTTTTTATTAAACACAGACGAAGCCGCGAGAAACAGCAAGTTTTAAAATTACAGTAGCCTAAGTTACGCCCTGTTACATTAGCTATCACCATTGTAACTTATGTCAAAATCGGTCCAGCCGTTCCAGAGATTACCCAAAACAAACCGACAGACAGACAGACAGGCAAAATTTTTTAAAAAGCTTATTTTGGTATATGTATCGTGTATATATACATATGCAATCATTAAAAAGTTGTTATTTTAATATTACAAACAGACACTTCAATTTTATTTATTAGTATAGATATAGATAGTATGGAAATATAAAAGTATATATAAATGGTTTAAATATAACCATTTTTTTCAGTGGAAATCGAACCCACACCTAATCGCGTTTATAGTCAGACTGTGTACCACTGCGCCATAATGACATCTATATTTTTATTTAACGTATGAACAGTAAATACCTCAAATATTATTTGGACTGCAAATGGGTGACGAAATTTTAAATGTTTGTGTGTTGAAGTGTAGTTTCGGAAGTGGAGAGTGGAGTTTTGGAACGAGATATAGCATATCAAAGGAGTTTGCCTTGTGACAAAGACATTCACAAATTCATTCAAAGACAACAATAAGTAATGAACTTCGGCTTGAAGTTAAAAAATCTTATATGAATATTTTATGAGATATTACAGTAAAATCAATGGTATGTAAATATGTTGGTATTTGGTTTCATTTTTATATTATAATAATGTTTGCAATGACCGCTAGTTTATCGATATTTACGTTTCATTTATAAATTGAAATTAAAAAGACCTCAATAGATTTTTTCAATTTCAATTACATCAATATGCAATAGATTTTTTTAAGAGTAAACATAAAGTAATTAGGAGTAAATTACCACTGCTTTGTATTTTTATATGATTTAACAAGAACATCGTTCCTATGTAAAATATTATCCTGTAGTAATTGTCTATGACTTCAAGGAAATTTGTCTGATTAAACTTCCATAACAGTTTTTTTTATGGAAAGGACAAACTAGCGATGTTTGGTGAACACCGCCGTCCACTGCCCCGTGTAACATCAGAAGAGCTACAGGGAAGTTACCGGCCTTTGAGGTGTAAACGTGCCTTTTGAAGATATTCATGTCGTATCGAGCTGGAAACACAGCCGCCGGCAGGCAATTCCACAGTTGAGTGACATGTGAAGGGAAAGTCCTACGACACCGAACTCGAGTGCCAAGTATCCAGATGGTGTGGATGGTATTTAAGTCTGGTACGTATTGTGCGGTAAGAGGATTCGGCGGCAGGTATCAAGTCAAAAAGTTCTCTAGAACACTCTCCGTGGTAAATGCGTTAGAGAACGCAAGTGAAGAAACGTCTCTACGCAATGCCCAAGTGTCGAGCCCTTCAAAGATTACTGGGTCCCCAATGATTCGAATGGCTCTGCGCTGTATGCGATCAAATGGTTCAAGCTGATACTGGGAGGCACCGGCCCAGAGATGAGAACAGTACTCCATATGAGGCTGCAGCTGGGCTCTATACAGGGACAATCGGTGTTTGGGCGTGAAGTACCCAGAAGTCTAGCTCGGCCGATGACACGCATCTTCTTTGAGGCCAACTTGGCCTTGCTCTCCAGTTGATCACAATACTGGCACTCACTCGAAACTTTAAGACCCAATAGTCTGATACAGGGCGCGGTTTTAAGAAGGGTGTTCGCACATACTGGCGATACGACAATTTCGGTGTCTTTAGCGACCTACTTACACAAATTCTCGGGAAGCTTATAACATGAAAGTGTCGCTAGGAGCGCCTGATGCCACACCTGATTTAAGGTCTTCGCCATGTCCAAACTAACTGCCAGGCCCTCTCCCTTGCTTTCAATGGCAGCAGCCTAGCGGTGGATAGGTAATCTAGAAGATCACCGGCTGAGCGACCATGACGGAAGCTATATCGACGGTCGTTGTTCAAGCAAAAGTCAGCCCAGGAGCTGACTGTTAATTAAACTCTCCATTACATTAGATAGTAGGGAGGTGATAGCAATAAGCTAAATACAGATTTAGAAGGATCTGAACAATCGCCTTTCTTCGGGATCGGGTGGATCTGAGCGCTCTTCCATGAATCTGGGACTACGCCAGATGAGTAAGAGTGCCGAAACATACGCGTTAGTACCGGCTTTAACTCAGGAGCACATGTTCGGAACACTAAAGGAGAAGTGCCATCCGGTCCACTCACCTTATGGATGTCCAAGGAAACCAGAGCTCGATGAACGGCCTTTTGACTAAACTTAATGTCAGGCATTGAGCTCTGTCACCGCGTGATGGTCGGCGGAGAGTCCAAAGTAGAGTTCGAGGCAAAGAGAGTGCCCAGGAGATCGGCTTTCTTTCTCGACGTATGGACCAGGATGTCATTCTCTGTGCGTAACGGAGGAAGCGAGGGCTGGCTAAAGTTGTAAAGCTTAACCTTGGATAGCGCCCAAAACTGCCTTGTTCCAGACGGGTAGCTCTCAAGCTTCTCACAGATTTTGGTGGTATGCTCGGACTTTGCTCTAGCAATTTGCCGCTTAAAGTACCTAGAGTAACGGTTGTACTTGCCTTTCAAGGCTCTCGCCTTCGGATCGTTATTGACTAGTGCTGCAGCACAGGCTTGATAAGCTCTACGCTTCGCAAATGCAGCTTGTTTGCAGTACTTACCAAACGTGACTTGCTACCGATACGCATCACATAGCTTTGAATATAGAGTTCCATGCCCTGTAGAACCACATCAGCGGCGGCACTGACACTAGGATCATCTAAAGGGAAGCACACCGGCCCATAGGGATAAGATGAATAGAATATACGCATTCCATTCCAATCTGCTGACTTATAGTGCCGGACGCGACGATTTGTAGGTGTTCTGGTACTGCCGTGTTTGATTGGCACTACGCTCTGTACCAGGCAATGATCAGAAGATCCCAAAGTGTCATTAACTGACACAAAGACTGAAATTTGAAGCAGAGCAACTGAACGAATACTTGATAGTTAACAAAAAAATACATTTTTGGACAACATCTTATTATTTTGTAAAATGATTTTCCTAAGTGTATGAAAAATACTTGGCAATGTTAATATTATTTACAAATGTTTTTTTAAATAGATACTTATTCTTGTATATGAGGAAATATTCATTTAAGTTACATCGGGCAGAGACAATCTAAGGATACTTAGATTACTTAACCTACCCTAATATTAGGGAATATGTTAATAATTATAAACTTTAAATAATGTAGGACAATCTTATAATATTTTGTGTTTACGTTTTATTTTTTTAAGTAACAATATTAAATTAAATAACTTTTAAAACTATCTTCTATTTGACTATATTACATTAATATCATAAATAAACTTGCTACAAAAGTACATGTCATTTTAGTACATGTACAAATAACATGAAATTAAACAAGAATAGTATGTCAGTGCCATATTTCCACTGTGAGTTGTTAATGAGAACGCACAACTGTTGTGCTTTCATCAACTGCATTTACAACATTCGTGTACAAATACTAATATAACATTATTTTGCCATTTTCATGTTGTTTCAAAACTGTAATTAGTTCGTTTTTGTTAGAGTATCTTAATACTATGTTCTCCACTCACCCTGCTGTATAAGGAGCTAAAACAAAGTTATACATTTGTAACATATATTTACAATTAAAGATTTAAAGTAAGAAAACAGAATTGTGAGAGAAATATTTTTCTATCGGTTTCTGATATCTTTAATATAAACTCAATAAAACTCAAAAAAAGAAAAAGAAGAACTTAAAGATAGAGCTAAGAATTTATTTTTTATTTATGTAGATACACAGAAAGCCTGACAATTTTAATAAACTAATAATATTTTATAATAATAAATAAATTATCGCGACAATAATCTTTACAAAACAGAATATCCAGTGTCGATTCTTACATATGCCGCTATAAATGTGACTTGAAATTGTGGTAAAAGTAGTTTTCAAAAATATATAATTCCTATAAGGAATAAAGCAAGTAGTTAAACACTTTCATATTATTCCCCCTAATATCTTTTAAAATATTATATATTACTATAAAATATTGAGTATGTTAGAAAACGTTTTCATAGTAAGTTACAAGTAAATTTTCCTGTACAGATTGTTCCATATTTTCCCTGTGAGTTGTCGACGACAACCGCTGTTATGTTTTCGTTAGTTTGTAGTCCTGGTGCGTAGACTTATGGTTATACCTTTGTGTTACTGTGTGACACAAACATAACTAATATATACTAATATACTTTTATTAAACTAATATACTTTTATAAAGACAATGTATTATACTTTTTGATGATGTCATAAGATACGTAATAATAGATATAATACTGTCTACATATACTACTGTTGTTCAGGATATGAGCCTAATCTCACCGGGGAGCAAATTTAAATGTTATTAATGGGAACTAAGTAATTTTAATGTAATATTTATTTTGCTTGCAAAAATTATAATTGGACGAATCAAAGAAACACTTTACTTTTAATAGATATTAAAAATATCTATTAAAAGTAAAGTGTTTGTTTGATTCCACCATCTAGACCACGAAATTTACTTGTGCTCTATATGTATAACTACGTGCTTTATAAGCCAAAATATTTGTAATATTGATAAGTCCAAACAATGGTCTTCATATAAATGTCAACTTAGTTACAATCGCCTTACTGTGTATACAGAGTGAGGTATGAGTATGAGCAGGACAAATACATTGATAATGTAGTAGTTGAGTCAATATCCCAGGTAGCACTAGAAAAGGGTTTTGCATTAGGACCCTCCTATATCCTTATGATTCAATCTATTTGGAGTTAATTTCTTCTGTTGTAATGTAATTAATCTGCGAAAGTAATTATTTATATAAATTAATAAAACTTTATTTTATTTATATAATAAAATGTTTCTTTTTTCAGTTTCAGGTTTTTCCTGCATAGCAAGTTAGGGAGACAAACTAGAGTTAAGACATTTTATTCCCCCCTGGATTATTAGATTAAATGAGATATAAGTGGAGGAAATTGAAACAATTAATATTCACTTATATTGAGAGATTGATTAAAACTATTGAGTTCACAGTCAGATAAAGTCCAACTACGCCAGGTTATCCACGAATATGTGAAACTAACAAACAGTTAAATTAATATTAAACAATAAAATTATTAAACATCCGACAAACCAGGTACAAATTATTAAATAGTATTTTATCAATTGAATGTTTTCAATCACTAAATTCCACTTCTAAACATATCCATATTTTAATATTGTGTTCATAATAATACCATAATACACCTGACCGATATTCAATAAAATTTATTGCTGTATCCTGTATCACTTGACAACTGATATCCCGCAAATCAATATTCCTTCCTATGTGAGGTGGCATTAAATATCTTTTTATAATAAATGTTCACCTATTCTCACAGATTTTATAAAACACTCCATGCCTCTGTAGTTTTAAGTTTTTGGCAGTAGAGATAACCTAGTCTTCTGACCAGACAGTCCGGTCACCACATGATTAGATGGTGAAATTAAAGGTCAAGCTTAGTTTCACTAGATCGGAAAAGATTAAATTTATAGATTTTTATCTGATTGATGTCATTGTAAATTAAGATATATATTTTTTAATAAGTGTCAAATCTAAAACTATCGTAAGTATTTATCACATTTATTTATTTATGAAATCGAGCAAAACATTTCTACCAGAGAAAATTTGTTAATCAGATCGTAGTAAAACTGAGGAAAAATAATCTATGATACCTATGTGGTGAACACATAGACTCAGAGTAGCAATAGAGAAATTGTTAAGATTCTAAAGATAGAATAAATATTTTAATTATTAAAAGTAAATGTGTTTATATAATATTAAGATTTTTTTTGCCCACAAGATATCTTTAATCGTATCTTTAAAGCAAAAAAACAAAATAAACAACAGTTTATTTTCTGTGTCTATTAACCAAATATTTAAAAATATTAAAACATATACTTTCTACATTTTTATATTCATGCTTTTCACGCTCCATGCTTTTTCCCGCATAACGCGGTAGTCAGTAGGACCTAGTGAAGGCAGTCCGTCTTCCACTTTCCGCCTGAAATCGATACGAACTCTAAACTTATACTGCGTTTTGCCTTTCTTACTAGATCTGAAAAAATAAATTGGTAAATATTCCCCTCTGTGAAAATATACGTTACACAACAGGAAAAATTATGCTATATATTTGTAACTCCAATTAATAATATCAGTAGCTAAATCGAATCATCCTATATTATATTATATTATTTAAATTTATATTTACTTGCTCTGCCATAGAAAAACAGAGTTTCAGCGCACAAAAATGTCTCGACTTCGGGCGGAAAGTGGAGGACGGAGTGTCTTGATACTAGGTCATATCTGACTACCTCGTCATAACATGATTTTAATTTATTATTAATCGTTTCTTCTTTATCAGTGGGTTTGTTCAGATTAGTCTCATTAACAACTTCACCGATTTAAACGCGATTTAACCTATTGTATTATGGTGGCCTTGTCTTTACATTTAGTGTTTATTTTACTTCAATCAATTCAAAAATAAAAGGTTACATCGATTCAAAATTTACCTCGACAATAATTTCTTTTCAATAACTATTTTATAATTTAGCTGCAACTTCAATTTCTTCTTCAAAGACACAGAGAACGTCGCGATCAGGTCCTATTTATGCATTTACAACATAATTCCACAATAAAATACAACGCGCATAACGTGACATTATATAACAAAGTACGTTTATCATAGCCGCTAGCATGCCATATAATAACAAATCTCAAACACACGTCCCAAATCTCAGTGTTTAAATGTGATAATGAAGTGGCGAAAGGCAAAGTGGCTACAAGCTTCTGAGACGGCGCGCATGACGTTGAATAAGTAATGAATAATGGTACATTGTAGCGAGATACGGGTGTGGTTGTGTTAAACATATTTTTTTTATTTCAAAATTGAGCGAAATATAGATTTACTATTATTTTAGCTCGCAAATAGTGTGTTAAATTTTAATTGGTTTGTTTTCATTAATTTTCATTATTTCAGTTTTAGAAAATAAGTATGTTGTATATTAAATCTATGACATCATAACATTAATTATTATGATTTGTATATTATACTAATTTTCATATAGAATTTTCAATATGAGGTGCATAAATGGATGTATAAATATTAATTATTAAATATAATATTAATTACACATTTTCACAGCTCTTCCCGCAAAATAGGATAGTCAGAGATAACCTATTGTCAAGACTCTCCGTTCTCTTGTTTTTTTTTTAATTTCATATAAATTATTATAGTATCGCTTTATATTGTATACTCTTCTCCTATGACCCAACTCTTACTCTGTCGGAGTTAAAACGACACTAACTAAGAGAGTATGCGTGTAATTAAAAGAAAATGAGCTATACAGCTTTTGAGTGACTTTCTTCAAACACATGAATTTCGAAATACCTTATTGATATTTTTAGCTTATCTATTTTGTTGTATGCTCATATATTGTTGAATTTCCAAGTTTGTAATATTTCTTTATTTGATCGTATTTTTTTTATGAAGCATAATGTAAAACAATATTTTTAAAAGGAGGCATTAACAGCAGAAATAAGAATTCTAAGAAATATACTAATGAATTAGTCATTTTATTTGAAGAAGTAATGTATTATAAAAACAAAAGAAAATCATATCGTTCTAAATAATTATAATAGTTTACGTAGAAGTAGATAGTAAAACCTACAGTTTAACTAACATTTACCGAATTACTCACGGGTAAGGACTAATAACTGATTAGGAGCACAGCGTAAAATATTATGAACAGATTAATGTACATAAAATAAAAGTTAACATATTTTCACAAACTAAAGTAGGCTTAATATTTTACTTTTATACTAGAAAATATTTCTTAAATATTTAAGAAAACCCTATAGAAATTAACGATATCGTACCGGACGTCACTTGAAGTGGAGCATAGCGTTAAACAGCATTTTGTAGCATCATTATCTTTTAACAGGCGAAAGTACAGCAACAAAAGCTCCACTGCAAAATTCTCTCTTATAAAGGTTATCACAGCCTCTAGAGGATATACCACGACGCCTCCATTCATCTGGCAATGTAATAACGTCTTAACAATACTTAAAGTTAACACATCCTGGCTTACAATAGAACTTGAGTTTTGTCCTTGCGTTGCCTTTATATTTTTTTTAGCTTCACGCTTTATCCCGCATACAGCACAGTAGGCAGAGGGAACCTAGTGTTAAGACACTCCGTTACCCGCCTTCCGTTAAATTCGGAGGCATTGCGCATTAAGTGGCGGAATTTAACGCCGCGATTTTGCCGCGATACCAGAGTGAAGAAAATGGAAATATTAAATATTTCCACTCGTCGAGTGGGAATCGAACCCATAACCAGTCGTTTACAATCACACGCTTGTGCCACTGCGCCACGACTGGCCCCACATTATCTATAATAATATAATAAAGAGATAAAGTTTGTAGCTTTGTTTGTAAGTAAAATTCTTATACAGTCAGAAGGTTGTCAGTCTATTTAGGTGCTATATTTTATTAAGGTTGAATTGGAAATCCAAAATTCTAAAGGAAATAAAAGGTGCAGATCACACGGCAAAACCGAGGGAGTGTAGCTAATAGCTAGTGTTAATTTTTATCTAAATATTTTGTGTTAAGTTTTTTATGAATTCACAGTCCCGTTTTTCAATACGAAATTATTTAAATATATTTTTTATCATATAATAGAATATTTAAAATGCATTTATGTCAATATTTTAGGCCAAAGATAGCGAACGAAATTGTAAATCATTTTGTTTTATTTGGTGGTGAAAATATTGAAGATACACTAGAATTTATATTTTGTTTATTAATTAAATTCGCTTATTTATAGTATCTTTGTTTTTGGACCAGAGAGGAAAAATAAAAAGAAAATCTAATTTCTCCCCCGAGTGGGAATTGAACATACAATTATCATGTCTACAGTCAGACGCTGTGCTACTGCACCTACGTTTATTTACAATTATCAAAAAATATTTTCATAATTTATTAGAATTTATATATATAATTTAATAGTAACATATTAATATTCAAAGCATAGAAATGCTAACTAATCACTTATAAAAACAAAATACATCTAAGATACATCTACACCTACATATGCAAAAAATAACATAAGTATAAAATCTGGGCCTACAATCAGTATTGTTCCCGACGGAGGATGTAAGTTATCCAAAAATCCAAAGTGATTTAATGTGGCGAGGGTTTTAAAAGATCACATCGAACGTACCATCCGAATGGTACTCTAGAGAATCTCACTTTATTCCTTTTAATGTGACTTTCGAATTAGATTAGGCGCGAAGATACGGAAACGTGTTATAATAAACTTGAATAGGTTTCCTATCTGTTTACCGTAAGATATTATACATTTCTTTGAAATCGTGAAATAGCATTCGATGTTGAAATTCCAAAGCGGGGATGACTTTAAAACGGAATAGCGCATTTTAATAAAATTTTACGATAAGATTATTTTCAAAAGTAAAATAAATATTGTACATGTTTATGACTACTTATGTGAATTTAACATAAAACGTGATTCTAAAATAGCCTGGGTTACTTTTTATTACATCATCTATCTACTAGTGAAAGATCCCTTTTAATCGATCTAGTTAATCAAGAGATCAGTCGGAACAAGCAAACAGACTGACAGACAGGCAAAATTGTATAAAATGTTATTTCGGTATATGTACCATATATGCAACATATGTATGCAACATATGTGTTTATTTTTTTAAATCACAGATAATTAGAATTTTATATCCGTTTAGAAGGAATGTAGAGAGATAAATCACTCCTTTCTCCTCATTAGTTTATACTAATGAGGAGAAAGGAGTGATTATATCCTCCTAAATATATAATTCAAAAATAATTATATTATAGAAGGTATGATACAATAAAACAATGATGAGGAACTAGCTAGCACATTAAATATTTATTTTTAATTGACATTTCGGAAAGTCTGGAATAGCGTGTAATAAATACAACATCATATTTGATTGAGTAAATTTAAAATTTACATTTAACATTTTAAGTCATAAATACATACTGTAAAACAGGGATGCTGTGCATAACTTATTAATCTGTACTCTGGGAAATTGTCTCGGGTATACTATAATAATTTTTGTTAATATTTAACTTACAAGTATTAATATAAAAATATGGATACTGCATTTTTAGAAAATATATATTACATTTTTAGAAAATATATAAAAAAATGAATGCAGTGGGATATGAACCCGCGCCTTTTGGAAACAGCCCAAGTGTTAAGCCGTTAATACAAACGCTCTCAAGCGGTGATGTCAAAATTCCAATTTCTTATCATGACTTATTTTCCTTGCTAACATCTCTGTAAAGGGATTTTCAAAATTTCTGCTACCCAAAAGATATTCTGTGAATATGTGTTTGGTAAGGAAGAATGCTAGGTGAACTTAACTAATGTAGAATAAATCATTTAGCGTTCAGAGCACTTGTACTGTTTCCAAGAAGCGCGAGCTTGAATCCCACGGGTTGCATATGAACCTTTATATATATTTTAAAAATTGTTTTTTAATTTCCTAAGTTTATTAATAACATTTTAAAGATGTTGAAATATTTATATATTGTGATTCCTAATAATAACTAAATAATATGTTTGAGAAATGACTTCAACCCAAGTGTGACACATGTGCAATCATCAAATCGACCGGCAGTTATGCAATAGGTTTGCAAGATTTTCTTCTTCTTCTTCTTCTTTCAACCCTTTTTCACCCACTGCTGGGTATAGGTCTCCTCATTGGACTTCCAGTCTATACGGCTGCTAGCTCTCCTCATCCATTGACGGCCCATCGTTCTAACAAGATCATCGGTCTATCTCATTGGCTGTCGCCCCACGTTTCTTTTCCCCTGCCTCGGTCTCCAGTCTAGAACTCTTCGACTCCATCTTCCATCAGTTCTGCGGCAGACATGTCCCGCCCACCGCCACTTGCGTTGTGCTATGGTTCGTGCAATGTCAGTTATCTTGGTTCTTTTTCTAATTTCTATATTTGGTATACGGTCTCTTAAGGAGACACCTAACATAGCACGTTCCATTTTCCTCTGCGTGACTTGCAGTTTGGCTATGTGATGATGGGTCAGAGACCAAGTTTCTGCTCCATAGGACATGACCGGTACGATGCATTGTTCAAACGCACGACGTTTAAGTGTAATCGGTATCTTGCTCTTAAATATATCCGACATGTTGCTAAATGCAGCCCAGCTCAGTTGAATGCGGCGTTGTATCTCACGCGTTTGACTCGATCTATTAAGCGTAATTAATTGGCCAAGGTAAACATATTCGTCTACTTTTTCAATTCTGTTCCCATCTACCATGATATGATCTACATTGATGTCTTTGCACATAATTTTAGTCTTCTGGCTGTTTATTTTTAAACCAATATTAACTGAGGCTGTAGACAGATCTTGCACCATTTGTTGTAGGTCTTGTATGTTATCTGCTAGGACAACTATATCGTCTGCAAAGCGGAGATGGTTGAGTCGTACACCGTCTATGTTTATACCCCTTTTCGACCAGTCGAGGAGTTTAAAAACATCTTCCAAGCATGATGTAAATAGCTTGGGAGAGATAGTATCGTCTTGGCGAACACCTCGTCCGAGATTTTCTTATATTGGTCGATAATTAAATAGAGAAGCTTATGAAAAAATATAGTACTCACTCACAAAAAACAGTATTCACATTATTTCGAAAACTTAAATTAGCTACACACATGCACGAAATATTCATATATTGATGCGATCGTCGCTGTACTAGGAAACCTGTATTGGGCATACAATACAAACCCCTCAGAATTTAAAATAAATTACTATTAGCTTCATAATTAATATAGTACAAAATTTTGACTGTTTATATAAACTGCAATCTAAGGATATTAGTTATATTATAATAGAAATGATTAATATTGTGCAAAATGTCTAACTATATATTATGAAATAGGTAAAGTGGCTAACGAGAGCACAAACCCCGACGTTAAGTCATCATCTCTATGGATAGTACTTTCTGTGAAAAGTTTAACATAGAACAAAAAGTCTCGACACGCGAAAGACGCTGTCGTATATCTGTTAAGCTAATAAATCGATACAGTATTATTTGAAAAGGTCTTCTTTTCTAGAGAACATTTCTTAGGTATTAAAAATGTAAATTTTTGCATGTCTATATCCATACTTATATTATAAATGCGAAAGTCTGTGTGTTTGTCTGTCACGCTTTCACACGCTAATCTACCGGACAATCTGAATAAATAAATAGGACGATTCGGATGAAATTTATAATGAAAGTAGTAAAAAACCCTGTGTCAAACATAGGCTACTTATTTTTTCAAATATCCACCACTAAGGAGTTGAAATAGGGGGTGAAAGTTTATATGAAAAACCTCAACCGCTTGACCGATTGTAATGAATTTCGGCATAGATATAGTTGATGATCCAAGATCAAACATAGGCTACTTTATTTTTAAAAAATCCACCTCCGGATGGTTCCATTCAACTATACAGACACGCAGTTGATGCGGCAAAGCCGCGAGCGGGCCGCTAGTATTTTAACAAATGCTTCCAAAAAAAAGAATATTTGGACGATTTGATATTGGCACAGTGTGTCAGCGTGTAACTGTTAACACGGTGGTTGTCGTTTCGATTTCCATTCGGGAAACGATTATATATTATTTTCATTTTTATGCTCTAGTAACTAAGACCGCGACCGCAAAAAAGTGCGGCATAAAGTCTCGATTTCAACCGGAATGTGCAGAACGGCACTCCGTTCTGACACTTCAGTGAGACACAACATTCTATCTTACTAACCTGCTATGTAGAATAGTGCAACGTGGTTTTTTTATGATTATATATACCTAAGTCACAACGGTACACGTGAAATTTAAATACGAAAATCCGTGAAATAATTCATTTTCTCTCACAAGTGAGTTCTTTTCGTTCGAATTGTAGATTGTAAAGTTTGAAACTAGTCTCTTTATGGCCGTTCTCATCGTAACTGAATGATTGTGCTCAGTTTCACTGTAAAATACAATAAGCTGAGAAAGAAACGTGCTGTGAATGACCTATGATGTACGAAGTGGGGTTACGTGATGTATATGTAAGCTTAAATTTTACGACTGCTCCCTGTCATAATATTTTAGTTTGTTTTCTTATGAATCAAACTTCTATACTAGTTTATACTATGACTACTCGGGTAGTGGATAATTATTTTAAAGGATATATTGCGTAAAATAAGGTTAAGAAAAAATATAAGAGGAATAATTTAATTTGAGTTAGATAGTAAGCGCAATTGGATGTGGGTTCGATTTTTATTCTGGAAAAACTATATGTAGAGGGACAGCATTTGACTGTAACTGCGATTGGTTTGATTCTCATTAGAAGATATTCACTTGTCCGCACTGGTATGTACCAGTACGGAGCGGAACTTAACGCCACAGAAATTACTTTATGTAAGTAATTTCCGTGGCGTTAAGTTCCGCTAAACTATACAGATTGTCCTAATATCGCGCAGAAAGTGAAGACCGGATTGATCGGAAGTGTCGGATTTGTTTTATAGTAGGTTCTCTAACTACCCCTCTATGCAAGAATGCACAAAATAAAATATTAAAGATTTTTACTAACTTTAAAATAATATTGTGTTTCTAATAATAAATTTTGTAACTCATATTTGCCTAGAATAATATTGAAGTTAATAAATTCAATATAGCCACTAAATAACTGCTTAACATGAAACTTATTATTACTAGCTTACAGCTATTCTTTAGTAGTAGACTTAACTATAGTTCCTTTTTAACGTTTAACTGAGCCGTGGCACAAGACAGGTCTCTCGCTCAATTATTTCGGCTTTCATGACTGGCAACTTAAAATCACTTTTGATTTTCCAAGTTTTTTATTCATTTTTTTACATCTGAATATATTTTGAAGCGTTTCTATATATTTTTATAGTACTTTAAATGTTTGGATTCGTTTTAATTTTAGTATAGTCTATTTTATCGGCTTTCTTTTAAAAATAAACTAGGTAATATTTAAGCTGCAATGTTTTTCTTTTTAAAAAGTGTTTTACTCTGTTATCGGTGACAGATGTAGTGTGCAGGATGTGGTACCTTAAAATGTTGTGCATTGATTTATAACAACCATTGTGTGTCCAATAAGTAAATAAGTGACATCAAATAGCGTTTCGATATTCTAAGTATAAGGTACGCTACCCTGTTCGATGTACTACCGACGGTAACCACATTGTTAACAAGGGACTTATGGACGATGTACTCGATGCCACCTAAAGATTGTTGGTTGCCTTCTCGGTAGCATAGTAAGTTACCAGAATTGAGGATTATTGTGTCCTCCCCCTCTCATCGTCCCTCGGATAATTATAATATAGAAAAATAAGATTAGATTCTTGCATTTGCTACTGCGCCTATACATAACAAAATTTGAAACTCCTAATATGTGGCCGCTCACTAAACAATATTACAGAAAATACTGAATAGCCACTCTAACTGGTCCGGTCTTAGTCACAAACTATTATTCCACATTATGTTGTGAAACTTGGCTGTTTGCGCCTGACGTTTATTGCTTTTATATTTTACGATCTAAGGAAAAGTTGCTAAATGTAATGTAAGTGAATCAAACTAAGTTTTTGTAATACAATACGAGTCGATACGATAGAAATCAAAAACGAATTATTGTGTAATCAATAAAATTAGATTTCTTTTCAAAAACTAGTCAACTCAAGCCTAAAAGCATTACAGATAATGGTTTCCAGTAAGAATTCTGCTTTGGAATGGTTTACATGTTTTAAATACTTTCGTTTTAATTGTCTCACTAAGCGAACTAAGTGTGCTGATAGGTCCACACTTTCTATCTACCTAAATGTATGTAATGTAAAAAATATATATTTTCCGAATTACTTTTAAATAAAGTTTGTCTCAAAAAAAAACTATAAATGTAATGAAATCAAGGGTAAAGACTGATATAGTAAAGACGACGTCTTTGAAGAGCTCCCCTTATTTCGGACACAGCAGTTTACTTATTTATTTAAACCTATACTTTGCTTAGTTAGAATTAATTTAGTATATAAAGTTATAATCGTAAGTATTCAAATTAGAATTTGTATAAATCAACAACTAGTAAAGACGTCATATTTTCTCCTAATATACTTAACTATATAACTACAAAGCCATAATTTACAGCGTGTCATAACGTCAAATCTAGCTAAGTGAATATTTGACGGTCTTTTTTAGTTTCTCATTACGAAGGTTATATCTACAAACTTGACATGGGGTTGCCCACACTGAATCTAAAAGAAACGACAAATATTGTTTTTATAGCAAATAAAAAGTCTCATTAACATTGTTCCGATATTAAGAGTTTTTAAGAGAGAGTTCGGTCTTAGGGACCCTTAGATAAATCTACAAGGAGTTTTCACTCACATTGGGCGTGTTTAGTCATAACAATAAGAATGCATTATAATAGTCTTGTAACAAAACAGTAATAATTAATCTTTATTAACTGAATGTCATACTTATTGTAACATTTACAGACTGCAATATATTACTTAAAACTATAATTTTACTTCTTTTAAAATTTGCACAATGCTCTACAACAAACAAGTCATCGCGAGCATGCCAGCTTCGCGAATCATACTTTATTTATATTTAACTTTCTCACTGTAATACAAGTGACAAATTATAAATTTAAATTTAAACAAGCACAGTAAACGTTAATAATTTATACATTATCATTTAAACTAATGAATAATTGAGAATTCAATGGTTCATTATATTACCATTACCATAATACACTAGCAGAAATAATTAAAGCATCGGAAAAGTTTTTCAATTTTTTGGCGCGAACACCGAGAGAGAAAAAAAATCTAAATTTTTTCAGTTCTTTTTTTGCTCTATAAAGTTGGAACATTTTTTTTTTACTTAACCACTCACTATATGTATCAGATAACTTATTTATCTAGCTTCAACTTGCTGTTGTTAAAAATTCGTTACATATACTTCTCGCTGAGATATCGAACTTTGACTGGAAAACGATCTTTTTGTTTTTAATCAAAAATATCTCAGTAACCGTTAATCGCACAAGAAATATAAGGAGTTTTTTAAAATTTTCAGTAAATTTCCCATAAAAACCAGCTATGGATTTTTTAAAAAAATGTATATTTTCTTCTTTATATTAATTTTAAAAATCATTAAAAAAGGACTTTTTCTAGCTTTTGGGAAAATCAGGCGCTAAGTTGGATATATCAAGAAAACTGGTAATGTCGACTGTATGTTTTACAGTTCAATATATTCACAAAAACCTCACAAGGTTTCGATTAAAGCAAGCAAGCCGTTTTTTTGTTTCATTTGATCAAACTTTTGAAGAAATTTAGAGATTAGATTGCGATTTCGACTTTGAAAAATGACATTTAGCGAAATTAAAAACGTGATGATTGGTCAAATCTTTCCTTCCTTTTTTATAGATAATAGTGTTTTTATTTTACACTATAAATTTAAACACTGTTATTAATAACAAAACATGAAAAAAGCTGAAATATCATTTCGTTTTTTAGTTTGATTAGGTGAGTTTGCAACATCGCAATCGCGATCCTTTTATTTTCTAGAAAAGTTTGATCGAAACCTTGTGAGGTTTTTGTGAATATATTGAACTGTAAAACATACAGTCAACATTACCAGTTTTCTTGATATATCCAACTTAGCGCCTGATTTTCCCAAAAGCCAGAAAAAGTCCTTTTTTTAATGATTTTTAAAATTTATAATAATGAAGAAAATATACATTTTTTTAAAAAATCCATAGCTGGTTTTTATGGGAAATTTACTGAAAATTTTAAAAAACTCCTTATATTTCTTGTGCGATTAACGGTTACTGAGATATTTTTGATTAAAAACAAAAAGATCGTTTTCCAGTCAAAGTTCGATATCTCAGCGAGAAGTATATGTAACGAATTTTTAACAACAGCAAGTTGAAGCTAGATAAATAAGTTATCTGATACATATAGTGAGTGGTTAAGTAAAAAAAAAATGTTCCAACTTTATAGAGCAAAGAAAGAACTGAAAAAATTTAGATTTTTTTCTCTCTCGGTATTCATCAGGATATAGCGGAACACATTGCTTGAAAATAGATTCTATATTAAGATCTCAAAACTAGAAACTTTAAGCTTTAAAGTGCTTGTTTTTTATTTCAATGCGACCATTTTTGAGAAAAATACAGCCACTTAAAAAATGTCAAAGAAATTTGAATTTTTTTTCGTATCCTTTAATTAATTCCGCTAGTATATAATGAATCAGTTAAATATTTTAATATTTTGGATTTTTTGGTTTTTTATACTTGATATAAAATGAACAATTTGGATTTTAACCCGCCCATGAGTAAATGGTAAAAATATTTGTGTGTAAAGGCACAGTTGAGTTCTGTCAACCGTGCGCTTGGTTCTGGGGTCATATATAGTATAGAGGTCTACAGACGGTTATATAGACAGTGCATGCATGAAATTAGCAAAATGTGGTTTACTTATACGTAGAGGATATTATTTCGCAGTACAGAAACTACTGACGGCGTTTAATGCGATGGGTGTAAGCTCGATCCCTCCTGAAAGTATGTTATTAAGTACATTGAAATTATGACGTAGTACAAAATAGCGTTGGATTCCGCCTCCCAATCCTCGCAACACACGCAGTGTGTTGATGATAATAAATTGAGGCGGACAATGAAGAACAGCGTGTCATTACATTAGGCTCTCTAGATACCTAGTAATGCGGCAAAAGGTGTGAAGCTTCTACTTTTCTCTGAGTAGTGATCTGAGGGGTAACGAGATCAACTTAAATTGTATATAATCTGACTGCAAGGGCTATGATTGTAAATTCAAATTACACTCGGGGAAATGATTACATTTAAATTATAATTATTAGTACCTAAGACAAAACACAGCGTTGAGATCTGGAAGTCAAAACGTAATGTCTCGATTTTTGGCAAAAATAGTGGACAGAGTGTCTTGACACTAGCTTCTCTTTGGCTATCACGCTATGCGAAGTGGTATGCTGTGGAAAAAGTGTGGTTGTACAAAAAATATAACCTTACGTATCTATATTATCATATGCTTAGAATATTAAAAGGCTTAAAATTAGACAAGTTTATAAAATCGGATCGTATACAATATTCTACCCAAAACACATTTCCAAAATAAATTCACGATGAAGACAAAACATAAAACCTGGATATTGATTCCTTTAAGCATTCACTCCAATTGACCTTGTAAAGTATCCATTTTGCGACGGCTCAAAGACGATAACAAGATTTCTACTCAAATTTTGACGACTTAGCGAAAAGACATGTATATTATTTTATGAAGTACTAGGTGACTGTAGTTTTATATACCTAAATATATGTATGAATGGAGAGTAATAAAATCTTTTTGTACAACTGGCTTTCTATTTTTTTCTAATTTAGTTATTTCTTTTAATTTAATATAGGGTACAAACAAAAAGGAAAATATGAAACATGTACTATACTTTCATTTAAAAATAATAAATAAAGCGCTAATCATCATAATGTCAAAATAATTTTATTGTTAGGTATGCTCGTGAGGTAGGGTAGGGTCCACTCGTTTGAAATTTAATACATACAAAAGTTGCAGTTCTATAATAAAAGTAGCCTAAGTTGTCATCAACTATTCGCCAGTGACAGTATTTTTCATTCAACGTGACATTGGCGAAGTGATATGTGCTCTACTGGCACGTTCGAAGCGCCATAATTTAAGAACTGAACTGAACAAAATAAAAATTGTATATCTCAACAGCAACAACAGGCACTCCAAATTTATTCCATTTACATAGATTTTATACTGTTTATAAGCAAATCTATACATATACAACACAATATCTAAATTATTTTGGCCTTTTACGTTTATCGTTACGACTAATAAAACCCAGCGTCACACTTTAAATACTCTTTCTGCTTTATGGAATTGACTTTATACAAGAATATTCCACGTAATTTAATAATAGTTATAATAATAATAATTATGAAGTATTTGATCGAAGTAGTCAAAAGTGATCATTTTTCGAGACATTTTTCTTATTTCCACAATTTTTCTTTAAACTAAGGTAAGATTATTTTGAAACAGTCACAATATATTTTATACTAACAGATGTATAGTTAACTGATTCCTTTCTCTGACTCCATTGTATCAAAATATAGATACGTTCCTAAAATTACTAAGCCACATGCGAGTATATCTGATCATAATTAAGTTTTAATATTATATTAATTTCATATTGCTGTATATATATATATATAATCTTTATATAATATATATATATATATAGATATATCTAATATATATATATATATATATATATATATATATATATATATATATATATATATATCATATATATATATATATATATATATATATATATCTATATATATATATATTATCTATATAATTATTATAGATTTTTTATTATAGATTTCCTGACATTAAAAAAAAAAAAAGAAGGGTAAGTCAACAGATGATGCTGTATTTGTATTGACTTATCGTGTTAGTTTTAACTTGGATAAGGGTAAAAAAGTTATTTCTATATTCTTAGACTTAGCTAAAGCTTTTGACACTATTTCGGTACCAATTCTAATTGATAAGGTAGAGAATATAGGAATTAGGGGGACTCAACTTAAAATGTTCCAAAGTTACCTATCTGAGCGTTCGCAATGTATACACATTGGTGATTGTGTTAGTGATAGCCTTCCTATTAGTTGTGGAGTTCCCCAGGGTAGTATCTTGGGACCCACATTGTTCCTAATTTATATCAATAATTTGTCTTCTCTATTCTTACCACATATTCTTGCTGTATCTTACAGGTAGGGTTCGGAAGTTACTACATATTTTCAGGAACCTCAGAAACTTTATTGCACCGATAATTTTAAAACGTATTTATTTAGTACTGTGTCCATTTTTTATTTCTTATCGTATATCTTCATAGGGTAGCGCATCATAATCCATTATAAAATCTCTTGACATTGCGCAACGTTAAGTCCTCAAAATCTGCAAATTCAAACCATTAATATTTCCCACTTCGGAATTATATCAGTATTGCCAAGTCCTTATAGTGCGACAACTATTTTTGCTGAGCATTTTGTTAAAACAACACGCAGAGGTTAAGTTTAAACCGTCAACAATACAAAAACGTAGAAATTATGTAGTATGCGTCAATTCTAAAATGTTTAAAACTATGTTTATACACAAATTTTACTCTTACTTGGGGCTACAAACTTATAATATCATAAACAAAAAACTAAATATATATTCTGCAAATAACAAAACATGTAAGATTAAGGTCGTTGATTATTTACTAAATTTAATATATGATGAAACAAAAAGACTTTTTTGCTTGCAATAGACACACACACACACACACACACACACACACACACACACACGCACGCACGCACGCACGCACGCACGCACGCACGCACGCACGCACGCACGCACGCACGCACGCACGCACGCACGCACGCACGCACGCACGCACGCACGCACGCACGCACGCACACACACACACACATACACCCTATAATACACATACACTTTCCAAATGTTTACAATGTAAACTTTTTTTAATTTGTTTTCTTCTATAAGCCGTTAAACTAATAGTTTAAGCTTCAAGTTTATTTAAACAGTCAAAATTTTTTGCACTATATTATTGAAATAGCTAATTTGTTATTAGTTCTAAGGGGTTCGTACTGTACGTCGTAATACAGGTTTGCTAGTACGGCGACAGTCGCATCCATAAATATTTCGTGAAAATTGTAGCTAATTTAAGTTTTAGAAATAATTGTGAACACTGTTTTTCTATTTTCAAGAAAAATAAAGTTATTTATTATTATTATTATTATCTGTTAACAGAATGGAGAAAAAGATTAATGAAACGTCACTTTTTGTTTATTCATCTATATCTATATTCTATACTTCTATATCTATATATTATATTATACTAATAAATAAAATTGAAGTATCTGTTTGTAATATTAAAATAACAACTTTTTAATGATTACATATGTACATATGCACGATACATATACCAAAATAAGCATTTTTTAAATTTTTGTCTGTCTGTCTGTCTGTTTGTTTTAGGTAATCTGTGAAACGGCTAGACCGATTTCAACAGAATTTACAATGATCATAGCTGATGTAACAGGGCGTAACTTGGGCTACTTTTAATTTAAACTTATACTTTTAGTCTCGTTAGCTTTTTTCCATACTTTTTCCAATTACTAACAGTTGCTAATTGAGTTCAAGTTTCATATACATGTAATAAAAGTCTCTCAAAAGGAATAATCAAATAATTAATTTTCCTGCAAATTTTTATTCCCTAATCTACATGTATCATTTATAGTAAAATTTTTCTTAGTATAATCTATCCCCATCCACTATTTTTGCGATTTCGTGATTTTTTCGCTCCTATTTGATATTAATAAAAACATAATTTTCATAAGCTGTTGGCGAAAACACATCATATTATTAGTTAAGCTGTACTTAGCGGTTACAAAGCATAATGTTTGATCGATCAAATCATAGAGTGCATTTCCATAGCAATCAATTTCACGATCCTATCAGCTCAACAAAATCATCCCATCCAATTACTTATATACATTTTGGATAATTTAATAATGACCTACAACGACTAGTATTTAACTATTTTATAATCTGTATACATTTATTTTATATATTTAATAATATGTGTATACATATACACTATAGTAAAACAGTAGGGAAACTTTGTCTGTGTATTGAATATTTACGATAAAATCATTTAGTATTTTAAAATCTAAATTTATAATCGCATAGAACCCGAAGTAGAAATGTCAAAAGCCATGTAAATTACTACCTTAACAAAAGTTTTTCTATTTGAGGCTAGTCGTGGCGCAGGGGCACTCTGTGTGATTGTTAACACGACGTTGTGGGGTCGATAACCACTCGAGGAATGGAAATATTTAATATTTCGTTCACTCTGGTGTTGAGGCAAAGCGGGGCTAAAAGTTTATTTTTTTATTTTAAAAAGCGGGGCTAAAAGTTTAATTTTTCTTTAAAAAAAACGCCATTTAAATCATAATTCGGCGGAAAATAGAGACGGGGAGCAACTTACCACTGGTTTCCCTCTGCCTCAGAGTGAATCTAAGAAAAAACAGCTATTCTAGTTTTGGATCAAAGTTATCAGCATAGTATGAGAGAGTCTTTCGGATTTTACACTTACAGTTATAAATATTTTAATTATTTTAGTAATGAAATATGAAATTGCGGATATAACTAAATTTTCTTTCCCTTTTTAAAACTTCTACTCTATATTATATATAGACTTTTTGTAGGTGATATATAACTCAGTGAGGCTCTTATCGAAGTGGTCTTTATATAAAATATAGAATACTATAGTATTACTCTGATTATTTATAATATACAATATTCAATAAATGATTGATGATTTATAACTTATTGCAGTTCCCAATAACAAGAATACAAGATTTTGTTACACTTGAAACTAAGGTGTGCCAATTTTGGTACAGTGGCCACAAGTATAGCTTTTTTATCTCTTTTGTTTTCAGTTTTCAGTTCCAAAATGAGTCACAGGCATATATATACCGCTAATAACAACTTTGAAGGATTAGAAGAGGCTGTAAATTCCATAGAAGAATACAGTGACGGCTTGGAGTATAACTTGCCTATAATTCGAAGAGGGTTTTGACGACGATGTTCCATCTTACATGCCAATCAATGTCCTCAGAAATATTGAGGTATTTGTCCGCAATTTTGGTGTTCTTTCAGATTCAGAGAATAGCAGCGACGAAGAGCCTTTAGCCGCTAAAAGAACCAGATTTTCATCTGTCGTATCCCGAACAGACGATCTTCCGTCTAGACCTAGCCAATCTACACCTTCCTATTCAACATCAATTAAACCAGTTTGGCGTAAGTGTATGCCAGATGATACAAAGTCTAACACAGAATCCAACACCCGAGTACTAAATAAAAGTCGCATGAAAGAAGCAGTAAGTGGGCTTACAGCCGTTTAAATATTTGAATTATTTTCTGATGATGAAGTTTTTGTCATGATTACCGACTTTAGCAACTTATACGCAAGTCAAAATAATTGACACAACTTCATAGTCCGTGCTGAAGAGCTAAAGATTTTCTTTCGAATACTAATTTTGTCTGGTTGTCATAAACAATTACCCCAAAGACATTCTGCTCGTCCTGCAACGTCTTATGTGGATAGTCTGCAACTGTATTTTAGGTGCTGTTTTTCTGCATGGTGCAGACCACTTCCCTGAAAAGCTTCCGAAACAAGTACGCTGTGTCGTATGCCATAACAGGAGCCGCTGGAGTTGCAAAAATTGCAAGAAAACGCTTTACATACAAAAGCCATGTTTTAAAAGTTTTCACTCATAAGTGACCACTGTACCAATTTGGGTACACCCCCTTAAAATGATGAAAAATAAAAAAAAACTGTATTTTTTCCTTCTCATTATTTTTTTTTATCCCTTATAATAAGCAAATAATAAAAAAAGAACAATAATTTCTTGTCATTCTTATTTAATCATTAATGGGTTAATATAATATTCTAAGTCATTTTTTAATATTTTATATTAAAACAAAATTGTATATCGTACTTATTCAAATTAAAATGAGCTTGGGCACTATTATTCTATTTAACATAGTAACAGTTTTTTTATATATAAGCCAAGAACACTAAAGCAATTAAAGATCCATTCCTTAATTCTTGAATTGTCAAAGAGAAAGAAAAAGATATTACCGTTGCAAATTTTGGCAAGTTTGATTTTGATCGCTACTTTAGGAAGGCCAATGAAACAAGATTGCCTCAAGTCGTAGTTTGAAGTGCGTCAAATGCAAATTTAGTAGGATCTTAAAGAGGAAATAAGACGACGTTACGTTACCTTTAAGTTTAATCTTGAGATTAATTAACATTTTAATTCTATAATTATTAGACTACTATAGATTTTTAAATGTACTTAAGTGTACTTTATGTATTATGCCATTATCCGCGGCTTCACACGCGTCGCTCATACGAAAAAACAGTAATTTCATACATAAAACTAAGTATAGTCCAAAAAGGACCTGGTGTAATGATGAATGAGTAGACCCTCACAAACCAAAAGATATTAAGATGAACTTGAGCCTTAATCTAATCTCAGATAACTTTAAAATGAAGAGCCTTATAAGTGTGACTTGTCTTTTTTGTAAGTTCTATGTCTTTGTATTGGGAAAAATAATTGAAGATTCTAGGAATTGTGAGAATCAGAATTTTTCTTAGCCCAGCCTCGCTATCTGTAACAATTACCCTTGCGCTTTGTTAATGGTTATAGTTACACTAAGCCTAATAGGAAATTAGTTTATTACATTATTTACATAATTATTATAGTTATTAGTGGAATTTCGAGACGATTTCTTGTTTCGAACATATAAGAGAAACATCAAAACATATTTCACAGTTATAAACACACCGACACAGACGCGTAATTTTTTAATTAATTATTTTCATACTTTTAAAATTTTTAAAATGTGTACTTAGGGAATTGAAAAAGATATTTAGAAAACGTATAAAAAATTAAGCCCAGCGGGATTCAAACGTCTTGAAAACCGTCCAGGCGCTCTAAGCCATGCGGTCAACTACCAGCTGCGTCGACGTTCTTATACGCTTCATGCAACTTATTTTTGTTTTTATTCGTTTTCTAAATGTCCTTTTCAATTTCCTAAGCGTGTGAATAATACTTTTAAAATGTTAAAAATACTTAATAAATAGCATTCTTTCTTGACAAACTATTGTTCGTAGAATAATCTTTGGGTAGCAGAAATCTGTAAAAATCTCTGCCCGCGCAAAGCGCAAAGGTGCAAAGGTGCAAATTATACAAGTAATATTAATATCTAGTTATGGGCCTACTCCACATTTTTATAATAAAACTTTAAATTTTGTGCATTTTAATTTTAATATTCTAAATACTACTAAAATCCTACATATGGTCCTTTTACGAGCCTGGATGTGTGGAATACAGTTTTCGTTATTGTAATAAAGGATTTGTTAATAAAAGTCATTGGATATCAAGAATTTATACAGCCGGAACTCGATGTTCCTTTTTACTACATTTTACGCAAGATTAAAGAACGAAAAGATTGTATAGTGTGGACATTCGGATTATCATATTACATACTGGTACAATACAACTTGCTGATTAGTTTCCCCAATAATCTTAAGGTAGTATTTAAAATTGAATACATTGTTAAAGATTAATATCAAATATTTTGTAAATTTTACTTTTTAACTAAACGTTTATACAATAATATAATTATAATTTATGTAATTTGAGTAGCATTAATTATGATTGAAGTTTACATTAATTAATAAGCTACAATTTAACAGTTTTATAAATACAACATGTGTATATGTGTTTAACATTATTTCTAACGGATATGACTGGGGAATGACGTTTTATATATTGTGATATGATATTAGATGACAAAAAATTCTAGGATTCATGTTATGTACATATAAATGAGTAAAAAATTACTAATTTTAACGATTGGCTTCTTTTATTTTCTTGCCTAAATTTAAAAAATTATAATTTCTCCTAAAATAAAAAGTAAAATGACTGGCCTTTTTAGATATGAGATAGTTAAACAATTACATGTAATAAACGCTATTCACCCAAAAGCATCTTTAAAATGTTTAGAAAAGTACCACCAAAAGTATTCTAATTTTGTAAAATGACCTACGTATATTTATGTATAATATGGGTTGTTACAATCCTCACTTCAAGTGATCAGCATCCGCTGCTGTGTTAGTTAACTCGATTCAGTTTTCGGTCGGTAATTATTCGATAGCACGAAAGCTTCTTTGTGTTCGATTTGATTACAAACATTTGTTAACACAACACCACGTTTCATCATTATTTAATATAGATTCAATTCACAGAGTCGTCAGTTATTTTAAAGAACTTAATTGATCAGAACCGGTTAATCTATGAGACACCCTCCTTATTTATATTATAACACATAACCTAGACAGTAAAGCGCTCCGTTAATAGGAGAAATACAAAAGCTGTCTTGATAAAAATTTGAAAATATTATTTTCAACATGTTTAAATTTTATACGAGAGCGTGGTGATTTAATGAAAATCTTAGAACTTCCAAATTCTATCCATTTCAAATAACATTCCATTACAAATAAGTGTAAAAAGGCAGGCTGTAAAATATGCCATCGTAAACACCACACGCTTGTTCATGTTACAGATCTCTTTAAGTCTAAAACTACTTCAGTTCTTCAAACCGTTGTCAGCAGTGCTGATAATATCAGTTGCAAGAGTGCAGCCTATACTTTGGCGTACGGTGTGAGTTTGTCGTTATCTACAAATATTAAGCAAGGTGACATTTTACTTTCAAAGGCATCAGCTCGTCCTCTTCTTGACAGTGACAGTACATCATGTCTTATGACTGGCCATTTTTATAGACGTATAGGTTTATCTGTTTCTGCTGTAAGCAACACTTTCTAGTAAATTTATAATTCAAAGTCTATACTATTAACAAAATATCAAAATGTCAAAAAAATTTTCCCGTGGGGGGACGGGTTAAGAATACAATTCCCCCCCGCCGCTGGGTAGCGTCCCGTAAAAGGCGGGTAACCCAGTAGTTTGGTGGTAGGAGATTCGTTCTCCGACTGGCTCGCGACCACTATCATGTCAAAGACGAACCGCCAAATATCTTATGATGTGTTCCGGTTCGATGGTATGTAAGCCAGCTCTCCCTATTCCCACCATTCCCATCCTTCCTCCCTCCTTTTGTCCTACATTCCCAAGGCTGGCAACGCATCCATAACTTGAATGTTGTGGATGTCTATGGGCGAAGGTAACCACTTAACACCAGGTGGGCCTTCAGCTCGTTTGCCTACTTTATTCCATAAAAAAAAAAAAAAACAAAATATCAGCTGTATTTTTTAGCATCGATGAATAGTTGAACTTTAAGGCAAACATTAACTGTTTTATTATAAATTCTATATCAGATAACGTTTCTACTAGACATATAAATATGTTAAGCTTTAATATTTCTTCTGAATTTTACTTGGCTGATTCTAATTTTAATACATCCACTCCTATAGATACACTACTAGATACGCATCTCTACATTCACTTCTCAGATATGTTCGAAAACCGACGAGTTGCAAATCTCTCTAAATTATATTTAAAACTTTTACGCAAAATTAACCATTAAACTTATTAAGCAATAAGCAAGACGTTGGTATATCCTCTCGCAAATTAACTTCGATAATAAACTAGTTGTCACCATCCTCGCTGCGTCCGCGCTTGCTGAGGTAGGCTCTTCCTCGCCTCGAGGTAAAGAGATGGGCTGCGCGAAGAAATAATTCATCCTTGTCGCACCACTACACCTCGTCTCATCCGGAGCCGTTACTAGTGAGTCACTACAGCATTGTTTAAAGTTTAAAACAAATACAAACCTGCATTATTTGTATAAAGTTCAATTACGCGTACAAAAATTAACTAAAATGCATTGTTTAGCCTGTCAGTCGCCTATTGAAGATCATCTATATTTGAAATGTCGGTTGTGTTCTTTACACTATCACAATCTTTCTATTAGTATGTCTACCAAAGACTTTCAAAATCTTTCTAATGATTCCAAATCGAAATGGGCATGTCCGGCTTGCCGCAGTAAAACTCCTAAGAATGATAACTCAAACACGCCAGTGTGGCCGATAGTGTCGCCTAGCTCGCGATGCTCGCCTAGCTCGCGTTCTAACATCAATATGACTAAACGCGGTACTGCGGAACCTCGCGCCAGTAAAGATGCGAATACTTGCTGTTCACCCTCTTGTTTATCACGTTCAGATCTACGTAATATTATCAAAGAAGAACTCCGCGCTAACATATCTGCTTGCGTTGCGGATTTTATGAGCGATATTAATAATCAGTTGCGTGAAATGAAAAACGACATTAAAGATTTTCATGAGTCGATTAGTTTTATGAATAGTCACTTTGAAAAATTAAATGCTGAAATAAAATCATACAAGGAAGATATTGAGTGTATTAAGAAGGAGAATGAATCTCTTAATAATGATCTCACGGCTATCTCTTCTCGATGTATCGAGTTGGAACAACTTATGCGTTCATCAAATTTAGAACTTCAGTGCGTACCTGAACCTGCCCTATAAATGATACAGACATCTTGTACTGCAGTAGGATTGCTAAAAGAAAACCAGAACGCCCACGGCCCCGTGTTATTCTGTTTACACTGAGTAGTCCCCGGTTACGCGATACGCTCTTGGTAGCTACTGTAAAGTGCAATAAAGTACATCCTAATGAGAAGCTGGACTCGGGCCATCTAGGTTACAGCGAAAGTAAGAAATCATCGATATACGTTTGCGAGAACTTATCACCAGAGAATAAGTCTCTTCACGCAGCAGTACGTTTCAAAGCCAAAAAATAAAATTACAAGCATATTTGGGTGCGTAACGGTCGTATATACATATATATGTTCGCAACGCAGCCACTTTGGAAAATTTATGTAATTAGTAGTTATTAGTTTTTTGGTTAAGTTAATAAATCTTTAGTTAATTAATATTTTTTGGTTAAAATTCTCGTCGTTAAATATATATTATCAAAACGTAAGAGACTTACGCACTAAAACATTAGATTTGTATACAAATGTATTATGCTGTGATTATGATGTTATTGTATTATGCGAAACATGGTTAAATCATACTATACTTAATTCTGAATCGTTTAATGATCGTTATACCACATATAGACGTGATCGGGAGACTAGTGAATTTCATAAAAATAAATCAGGCGGAGGCGTCTTTGAGTCGCGTAGACTAGCTGAACTTGAGAGCGGTTGTGAAGACCTCTGGGTGGAACTAAATATAAGTAAAGGGCGGAACTCTCTGTATAAATTATATATTTGTGCAGTCTATATACCACCACCAGTTCAAAAACACATTCTTAATAATACCAACCGGATTTTAGAATCTCAAAATAATACTTTAATACTAGGGGATTTTAATTTAAGTTCACTAATATGACCCAACAATATAAATACCGTATCCTTATCTACATCGTCACCTAGCCCGCTCGGAAATAAATTACTAGACTTCATAGCTCTTAACAATTTAAGCCAAAAAAATACAATACTTAATAACCAAGGAAAGATTTTAGACCTGGTACTTTCGGCTGAGACAATTGATCATTTACAGGCAAGCAAATACGTGCTTAGCAATGTTGACCCATACCACCCTCCTCTGGAACTGACTTGTAACATGATAACACAGATGTGTTATCATGTTACAAGTCACCGGGTCTTTCACCCAAAATTCCCAGTGAAAAGTTCAACTTTTATAAAGCTGATTTTAGCAAAATCATATGTGAACTTAATTCTATTTCTTGGATTGAGGAACTCTCTGCTTCGACGAATGTTGATGATATGGTGGATATATTTTATAGTTTACTCAAAAAAGCTATCATTAAATATGTAAGTCAGTAAGTAAGGCCACGCAAAATAAATATCCATTTTGGTTCACTAAAGAACTTATAAGGTTACTTCAGGAGAAATATAAAATACGTGAAAGAAAATCCTATGGAGGAATTGTCTTTCTTGTTGTTGAGAAAGCGTTGTATGTTACTAATTGAGGCATGTCATAAGAGGTATATTAGTAATATAGAGGACTCTTTAGTCAAAAACCCGAAGTTGTTTTGGACTTTCTTAAAAAGTAAGCGTAAAAATAAGAGTACATACCCATCACTAAATGAATCTAGATGATAAAAGAGCCTCTAATGGCTCTCATATCTGTAATCACTATGCGCCTTTTTTTGCATCTGTTTACAGGGTATCTTCTTCCAATTCAACATATCATCTTCATACTACATCTCCAACTTCTTCGCCTACAATTTGCTTAGCTGGGTTATCCTTTTCGCAACATGATGTACTAATTGGTCTAAAGCACTTAGATGGTAGTAAAGGAGCCGGATCCGATGGTATACCATCTCTATTTGCAAAAAAATGCTGTGATGCGCTCTACTTGCGATGCGATGCGGGTACTTGTGTCAACCATTTTTAGCTCAGTCAGGTGTTCCCCAAGGGTCAGTACTGGGGGCCAATATTATGTAATATGTATATTAATGATATTGTACCACTAATAAAAAATAGTAAATGTTTTCTTTACGCCGACGACCTAAAGATTGCGAAGCAAATAAAATGCGAGCACGACGCTATTCTTCTACAAGAAGACTTAAACAGCCTGGTTGACTAGTGCGGGAGAAACAACTTGGCACTTAACACAGGCAAATGTAAATATATACGATTCACACGTAAAACTCACGCAAACTCACAGACTTATGCCATAAACAGTGACACGCTGAAAGAAGTGTCTGTTATAAGTGATTTGGGCGTCACTTTCGATAATAGGATTAGATAGATTCAACACTCACATAAATAAGATAACAAATAAGGCATTTCAAATGTTGGGATTTGTCATAAGGAACACAAGATACTTTAAAAAACCACAGACTAAAATTAGACTCTATTCGGCATTGGTTCGACCAGTTCTTGAATATTGTGCTCAAGTCTGGTCACCAAATTACGAGGTGCACACTAAACATATCGAGAGGGCCCAGAAGCGTTTTTATGGCATCTCTCTTACCAATGCTATAAAATTAAGTTGTTGCCAAATTATCAGAGTCGACTACAACATTTTGGTCTTCAAAGTTTGTCAGACAGGAGACAGTTGTTGGATCTGATCTTATTATATCGATTGGTTAATGGATGGTTGGATTGCCCGTTCCTTCTTGATAAGCTTTATATAAATGCCCCCTCACGGTTGCCCTGATCATTTAAATATGCCCCTTTCGCGGTTAAAGCAACCAGAACTAAATTAGGGCAAAACCAGAACTAAATTAGGGAATATAATAAAATTAAAAAAAATCGTGCAGTCGATATCGATATATTCTCTGACAGTGTCCCTAAGTTTAAAGAAAAATTTAAGTTTAAATACAAAGATAAAACTTGCACCGATCATGTTCTCTTATGTACCGATCATAATATAAAGTGGATTTTTTTTGATATATTAAAACTTTATATTCTGTTTATAAATAGAATCTCTAATGTGATTGCGTATGATTTTGAATGTGACTATGTGTATTTTTGTTACGTATTTTTTACAATATTTAATGTGTTTATGTTTATTTATTTTGAATGTGATTATTTATAACTTTTTTTTATTTTTATAATTACCTTGTATGTAGTTTAAGTACCGACGTGCGGTCTCAGAGGCCCCGGCAGGTATTAGACTTGTTAGTTTACCCCTTTCCTCGCACAACATCGATCCCCGCTTTTAAGTAGCTGCGTGGTCAGTGCCCACGTCGACGTTAAAACTGTAAGTATTATCGTCGCGAGCATATTTAGTGAGTAATTACGCTTTGAAATTCCGACGCGGCCTCTCAGGCCTCACGTCGGTACTTACGTAAGTTTTTTGTTTATTTTTTTGTTATAGTAAACTATTATTTTCATAGATATTATGAACTACGGCTACACCAGAGACTTTCGGCAGTAAAGGAAATAGTTGTGTGATAAATTTAGAGAATGCAAAAAGATCTCGAATATATATATATATATATATATATATATATATATATATATATATATATATATATATATAGATATATATATATATATATATATATATATATATATATATATATATATATATATATATATATATATATATATATATATATATATATATATATATATATATATATATAAATTTAGAGAATGCAAAAAGATCTCGAGAGAGAGAGAGCTGGCTTGTGGATGAAGATTCCAATGGATCAGAGTTTGATGCTGTTGGTAAAGATTTTTGTCAAGAGCACAGTGCCCATGATACAGATACTAGCACTAATATTTCTGATACTGACGAGACTCAACCTGAACACAAAGTAGCGCCGTAATCATCATCAGATGAAGATGTTCCACTATCCAAGCTTGGTTAGTTGCTTTTGTAAAAAAATTTGCTCGAAAGTTGGTATTGGAGCATATAAAGAGAAGGTTTTAACCTAAGGTTGCCCCGTAAACTAAGAATGAGTTTGCAAGAGTATTCGGTTCTGATAAGCCAAAAACATGTGAAGATGAAGCTGAGGAAGTCAAGACACGAAAGAGTTGTCTTTCATGTTGGCATGAACCTCAAAAGACAATCTACTTATAGATGCTATTCGTGTTCAAAAACACGTATGTTTGCAGTGCGCGAAACAAGTGTGCCCTGACTGGGCTTAGAATTAATGAGTGATTGGACTACGGATAGTTTTTTTTTCAGAAGGTTTATGTTCCTACAATATTTTTTTTCTAAGAGTTATATTATTCGTTAGTAAGAAAAACTATTTTTTTTAATTTTGATAGGAGTATTTTTTTGTTTTTGAATTTTTATGTAGAACAACCTATTTTTTGCCAAAATTCATGTCAAATATCATTTTAGTGCTTTTTTTCAAATGTTAAATAGCGTTGATTATCCTTCTATACTTGTTTTTTCTCTAAACCCTTTATTTTTCATCATAATGCAAGGACAAATATTTAACTCACACATTTCTTAAAAAAAACTATATTTTATATGCAGCCTCTCAGGCCTCACATCGGTACTAACGTTACAAAAAATGCACGTCGGTACTTAAAGGATATTGTAGTTTAGAAAATTGTAATTAGTAGTGATAGTAGAGTCATAGATTTATTCAAAACTTGTATGTAGGATTAATATTAGCGTATTTAGATTTTTATTTTTTACCGTCCCTATGCATGCCGTATTGACTTATAATAAGTCAACATTTAGCATATATGTTATTTTTATTGTGTTTGTATCTTTTATTAGTGTTTGTCTTGTTAGTTGTCCATAATAAATAAATAAATAGATGCAGATGTTTCTTGTGCGATCAGCGGTTACTGATATATTTTTGGTTAAAGACAAAAAGATCATTTTCCATTCAGAGTTCGATATCTCAGTGAGAAGTGAACGTATCAAACTTTTAAGAACTTTTAAGCAAGTAAAAGCTCGATAAACAAATTATTCGATCTATATAGTGGTCAAGTTTAAACAAAATTCCAATTTTTTAGACCAAAAAAGGAACTAAAATATTACGATTTTTTTCTTTCGGTATTCATTAGAATTAAGATCTCAAAACTAGGTACTTTAAGCGTTATAATGCTTGAAAGATCAAGCATTATTTCTATGTGACCATTTTTAAGGAAAAGAGCCACGAAAATTTTGGATTTTTAATATGATCCTTTTATTTTTACGCCAGTATATAATTTTCTTCTCTGTGTAGTAATAATGTTTTGACTATGAATAACCACATTAAATTAATTAATTACATCCAATAATATTGGACGAAATTAAATTAAATTATTTATTGTCTTAAAAAAGTACCTTTTACATTTTGATTTACAATAAATCGTTAATCAAAATATAAAAGGTACTTTTTTAAGACTTTCCACCTTGTTTATGTAGGTGTTTATGAAAAATAATAGCAAAGATCATTATATTTCACATATTTACTCCTAATGGAATTAAGCCGCATTTCACTTCAAGCAGATTCACGCGCTAGAATTTAAGTTACACGAAGAGCTCACATTAAGTGATTACAAAAATGTATGCAAATTAATATGTCTACAAAATCAGAGAACGAAAGTAGTATACTGCGAAAATATACTGCGCTGCATTCGATTCCCTTATAGGCTTATTTATTAATATATAAAAGCTTTTAAAACCATACAATGAGGCGCAGTCGGTGGATATACACTCTACACAAGATAGTATAGAACACAGGTTTTATATTCAATTATTAAAAACACAACTACGCACTTTTTCCTGTATATATAGTCATAGGGTAGTCAGAGAGAACCACATCGTTTTTTACTTCTCGTCCGAAATAGAGAAATTCAAATGTTAGTATTTTAACTATTTACATTTCCACATTTAGAAGAAGTGCGGTATCTAATTATATGAATTATCTTAAAAATATTACCAGAATGGGAAAACCTTCTTTCTTACCCTAAAATATAAGAAAACTTAAAGGTATTTCAATGTACTTACATATATACATATGTTCATGAGAAGTAAAAAATAAGAAAAACGTAAATCTTTTTTGAAATGCTTGCGTTTATGTTTAAATAATGATACTGTAATTAATCAAATATTATAATTTTAAACTATATTTTGTAAGAAAACATCATTTAATAAATTCATGAAGTGAGACTTACAATAATGGCAAAGCTTCCTAATTAGGGCGGGCGGTACTTGCTTATCTTTGACTAAACATTCCAAAGTAACTCTATTTGTAGTTGTAAAGTGTATTAAAGATCAAATAAATGAGCTAACAAAGAACAAATAGTTAAAACACTATTGTTATATAACTAAACAATAGTATATTATAAAATATACTATTGCTTAATATTTTAATAAAAGAAATTGACATTTTATTTTATATAATTTGTAATATATAATAATGATACTTTTTTTTAAATTATGTTACATAGGTGTACATGTTGTAGTTTTTTTTTTTTTTTTTTTTTAGCTTCACGCTATATCCCGCACACAGCAGGGTAGGCAGAGGGAACCTAGTATCAAGATACTCCGTTCCCCACTTACCGCCGAATTCGGAGGTATTGCGTGTTAAGTAGCGTAACTTAACGCCGCGCTTTACCTCAACACCAGAGCGAAGAAAATGGAAATATTAAATATTTCCTCTCCTCGAGTGGGAATGGAACCCACAACCAGTCGTTTACAGTCACACGCTTATGCCACTGGGCCACGACTGGCCACAAGTTTTTTATACTTTAAATATTTCTCATTCATGGATATTCAAAAGAAAAAAGAGCTGTTGCAGCCGTCAGATAACCTAGTGACAATGCATTCTATCCTCTACAGCTATTTTAATAATTGGCATATTAATAAAGAGTGACGTATGAGATTATTAATTATTTATATAAACAATGTAACGCATATTTCATAATTGTACATATATTAAGCACCACTATATTTAACGTGAATATACTTAACAATTGATAAAACAGGTAAAAGTTTTTATCAATTATAATAATATTTCACACAGTCCACTACAAAAGCTTGAAAAGATCATTTTAGTTAAGCCATAAAAAGATTAATTAATCGCGATTATTGCAAGAGCTCAAGTGTTAAGATAAAAGTATTGTAAGCAGTGGCAAGTAGAAACGTGTGGGGAGCGGGGGGACCCCCCGCGCCCATGCTACGCCCTGTGAGCCATCAGTCGCCCCTAAGTCACAGGTTTGTACGCAGCATCCGATGCATTCGCTTTGATATTCATACGAAATATGTCGTAAATACTATCGCGATCTCTCACATAATTACCATGTGATGTTGTTATATAACATTATTAACTAAAGTATGGCCCAAATTATGAATATGACGCGGAAAATACACATTTTTACGTCCGCCGGCGTATTGTTTTCAATCCTCGGGGTGTTGTCGGCGCAGTCTTTCCCCGTCGAAAAGATCGCTCTCGGTAAGTTTTTGAACATCGTTTAATTATTATCTTTTTTCTTATTTTTTAACTATTTGTTTTATGAATGAGATTGCTATATTTAAGGTTAGATTTATAATATTATTTTCTGAAGTCGTAGATTTTTTTCTTATTTTGCGTATTATTGGAGTGTTTTGTTGCCATCTTGCTCGCACCTAATGTCTTTGCGGTTGGGAACGCTATCGATCTTCTCTTTCCCTCCACAGCATCCGTTTCACTCGCTGCTCAAATCAAGTGGGATAACAGCTTTGGGCGTTTCAAAATATTTCCAATATATCGGCGTAGTGTTTTTTAACTGCTCTTAAAGCCACGCAGTTATAATGTTCAATCTTCGAAATGCATCAGACGTGTTGCGTCAAGGCATTTAATATTTATTTTCGTTATATTTATTTTTTATTATTTAAATTTTTGCATACTAATATTGTTATACTATTAGAGTAAATAAATAAAATAAATAGTAGAGTTAACATTCTTAGGAGAAGATATTAAGCTCTTACATTTTAGAAGGATAAAGACAAGAAACCAATGCCTTTTTTAAAAATAATAGTAACCATATGATAATTAAATACAAAAAATAGATTTAAAATAATATGGAAATGCTGATTTATTTTTTATAAAATGCATACATATAAAATAGTGCGTACTAGAAACATGCTTCAGTTTGATTCAATAACCCTTCAAAATATGAGCTTTGGAAATTCAATTTTTTTTTCTTATATAATCAATTACCTATTTATGATCGTATTCTCATAAATTAGAAAGTCAATACAGCAAAAAAATATACTACGAATATTGTTATTATTTATCCAAATTTTATAAATATATGGGAAGTTTTCATTGAGGATCTCACTTTTAGTAGAGGATGTGGCCTATCATGTAGTAAACCAAAGTGGGTTGCAGCCCAATAAATCAATTAAATATACTCGTCTAATTATTTAACGTGTTGATTTCGTATGACAATATTTTGTTAATTAATCGACTTATTAATTGATTAAGATGATTGATGTAACGAAATAAATGAAGTAATGGTTATTTTAATAAAAGAAACATAATATAAAAGTTAAGGTAATAAAAATTAAATTTTAAATTTTTAATTGTAAATTTTATCATTTTTTTCTGCATTTCCCTCCTCTGGTATGACAAAGAACCTTTGCTGTACCTCTCTATCTCCGGCGGCAGTTAAACGACTACCAGGACAGAGTGGACTTATGGACGGGGCGTGATGGAAAAATCGGTCGGTGAGGAGTCGGTTGTGTGTTACTGTGGAATCTTGGTTACGATTGGCTTCTGTGCTATCGCCTGCTTCCCGGGATAAGCGTCATCTGTTACGCCAATGACACTCTCATCATAGCCCGGGGGACTAACTATCACGAGGCGGCACGCTTAGCTGTAATCAGCCAGCCACGCTGTCGGCTGCATTGAGGCGCTGGGTCTCAGGGTCTCCAGGTCAAAAACAGAGGCCATTCTGTTTCATGGCCTACGCATCCAGGAACAGGAAGTGGAGGTTCAGCCTCAGATGAAGTATCGGGGCCTGACCCTGGATGGCTGATGGACATTCGTCTCGCACTTCGCTCTACTTGCGCCGAAGCTTGTGAACGGTCATAGCAATGAGGGCGATTCGGGGATACCGTACAGTGTCATGGATGGCGGCTACCCTTCTGGCGGGCGATCCCCTTTGGAATTGCAGGCGGAGGTGCTCGCCAGAGTTCCCGGTTTCCGCATAAGTGAGCGGTTGTGAGGCGAGCAACCATCGGTTGAGAATATCGTGCGGATCGCGAGAGTTGCGGATGTCACCCTGATCCGACCATGGAAAGAGGACTTGAGGTCCCCGGTGGCAGGCTTAGCGACGGTGGAGGCGGTCCGCCCTCACCTAGTGCGCTGGGTCAAGAGGAGTTTCAGGGTCCTGACGTTCAGACTAATGTAGGTGCTGACAGGCTACAGTTGCTGTAGTAAATACCACCAGATTGCACGTTGGAAGAGGTCGCTGGCGTGCCACGAGTGTAATGTGCCTGTCGATTTGGCGCATTGCACTCTGGCCAAATGCCCCACTTGGGCCCCACAACGCCATACCTGGCTGTAGTGCGTAGAAACCTTTCATTAACCAGTGTTGTGGGGGCCATGCTGGATAGTGAGAAGAACTGGTCTTTGATGGTCTCCTTCTGTGAATCAGTCATCGCACTGAAGGAGGCCGGGGAGCGACCGCGTGAGTCCAGTGCTAATGTTGACCTGCTTCGCCGTCAGAGGCCAGGGGGTAGGAGAAGGCGGTATGCACATCTTCTACTCCCCCTACCCTAGAGGAGCTACTGCAGGAGGGCTAGAATGATCCTCCTGCAAGTCATCAAGGCTGCGGGTGCTCTGAAAGAAACCCCGGAGCACCCTAAAGGTGACGGTGGTCTGCAATAGACGAGGCGTCGTAGTGGAATGAGCGAGTGAACCTTCGACGACTCAGTGAGGGTGGAGGGGGCTTCCGTTGGGTTTTAGTGCGTAGGCTCGGACTCGTCGTTGAGCCCCACAGTATCATCCGTATATAAGGCAGTTTTGTCTTCCTTGTGAACGGCTGATCTGCGTAAACTGCAGCCCAGTTACCTTACCAGCGAAAAAAGCACGCCGTCTCGCTCATCAACACATATTTTTTTGGGTGGTAAGGGTAGAACCAGTGTCATAACAGTAAATTTAGGTTCTCTCAATAAATAGGTAGGCAAAGTTAGCCATCTTTTACTTAATAAAACGTAAAGTTGAAAAATACTATTTATTGAAAACTAGGTTGCGCAACTTGATTTGCGTGGACTTTATTACTATATATATATATATATATATATATATATATATATATATATATATATATATATATATATATATATATATATATATATATATATATATATATCTATATATATATATATATATATATATATATATATATATATATATATATATATATATATCAACAAAGGTGAACTTATCCCTGAAAGAGATCTCTTCCAGTCAACCTGTGGAAGGGGATGAGAGTATTCATTTGCATTTCATTCATTTGGATTCAAAATTAGCAAAAAAGAAAAAGAGAATGATAAACAAAGGACCAAGACACAAATATATAAATAAAAAAACATACAAATAGATACTACACATACATAATAATAAAAATAAAATAAAAAAATAAATATAAAAATAAAAAAAAAAAAAAAAAAGGAATAAGTAAATATGCGAATAATTATGTGCGTAGTCAGTATTAACACCTGTTACAGCTTTCAAGTAGATGTCTTTTTACGTGAGATTTAAAGGAAATGCTTTTCTGGATAGATTTATGGAGTTCCAAAGGGAGGCAGCATAGACGGAAAAGAATTTGGTGTTGCTCTTCGGTACATCAAGCGTCGGAATGACACATGACCGCCTCGAGCGTGTGGGAAGAAGAAGCACGTTGAAGCAAGAACGCAGGGAGCAAGGAAAGTGTTTATAATTAAGAATCATAAAAAGGAATGATAGGATGTTCATGTCACTTTGAAGGCGAATAGGGAGCCAATTAAGTTGAGTTCGAAATTCGGATACATGGTCATATTTACGCAGACCATATGTAAAGAGTAAATCGAGATTCGATTCGAGAGAGGGAAGAATCATCTCGAGGCTGAGATTGTCACTTCCAAAGGCTTTAATGGAAATGGACTTAATATACTTCTTGACAACATCATCACAGTCACAGACACAGTTTTTAAGAAAAAGGGAGTGGAGACTGGTAGGACAATATGCGACAAAAAATCAAGGGTATCAGATTTTATTTGAGGATTAATAGTTAAAATTGGAGTAGTAAAAAAGTATTAAGAGTAAGAAGATCCTCAGATACTTGACAAGTATCAGTGGTTTTGCCTATAACAAGGGACTCCCAAGAATCTCCAAAGTTGTGGTTGACAGAGACTCTTAATAGTACAGTGAACATAGCGACGCTTTGCATCCCTACACATTCTGTTGCAGATGTTACGCAATTTTTTATATGCAATAAGATGTTCCGGACATAGAGATTTTTTGTATTTGGCTTTAACTCTATCACGCTTGGCCATGGTGTTCCTAATAGTTTTGCATAAGCTAGGGGGCAGGCCCATGCTTCATACGAACTGGTCTAATAGGAGCATGGATATTGTAAACACTAATCAGTTCAGCAGTTAAATGTTCTACCATAGTGTCAATGTTGGTTGATGACAATATGAAGGACCAGTCGATGTTCCTCACATCCTCCCTTAAGCGTTCAAGATTCATATGCTTTTGTTTTTAATCTTAGGAGGACGTTTCATTCAAATCTGTCCAGTACATCAAAAGACGTGCGCGTACAAACAGACAAACAGACGGACAGACAAAAGTTTAAAAAATGATAGATTTGTATTTGTACTATTTTGAAACCCTTCTGAGTTGGTTTTTCGTAAAAATATTCAATGTACAGACACAACTTTTTTACAGATTTATTATAGTATATAGATTAAAATTGATTGATTGGAGAACAGAGTTATTTGGCATTAGGTTTTTCCAACCTATCCTGGGTTCGATGTGAGAAACAACGGTAAGTCGTTAAATTGTTAAATAATATAATTTTATGAATGAAATGTGTTTATATAACCGCGTTAATTACATTTTTCATCCTTAACTATTTTATTGAGAAAATTTATCAAAAAGGGTCAAGCCATTTAGATTGTTCGTACAAACGTTATTTCCCTATCTCAAACCTATAGAAACCGATATTTTTTTTTAAAAAATCTTCTCTATTTTTTAAATTTCATCCAAATCGGGCAAACTTTTGCCCGATATTGATATGAACTGGTTAATTTCAATTTTTTTTTTACTTCACCTATCTCTTGCATTAGGGCTAAGTATCTAGTTTGAAATAAAAAGCGGGTCGCTTATCTTTCGAACTAGGTACCCGTCCTCAATAGGACCTGATTGCTGCCACGTGCTGGATATAAGATCTAACATTATACGTACTTTGTCGCATCCCGCTAGAAAAACGTGAAAATACATAATCAGTCATGTTGGTCGCATTATCGAATGGTGTCTAGTTCACTAACACCCATCAGAAAATTTAAAGAAAAAATCCTGGACATCATATTCAAATCCACCAGGGGGGAAAAGAAACAAGCTTTGAGTAAAATAAAAAAAAATAATAGATGCCCTCAAATAGAATTCTTAATTGTCATAATATTCACGGCGTAATTTTACGCGTCTCTGGCTTGCCTTCGTTGGCTATCAGAGTTGAGCGCCAGAGCTATAGGCTCGGAAGGGTGGAAGTGCTCAATCTGCGTAATAGCGGGGAAACCCGCTCTCGAGCTTGCTCGTGATGGTGCAACCTCTCGACACCCTTAGGCCGACCACGCCGGTGGTGCGCCCGAGGCATTACGCCGCTTTGTGGGGGCCCATCTAGTGGGAGGCGAGTCACCGTCCGTCAACCACTCAATTTGAGACTGTTGAAATGGCGGACGTCCGTTAGTCTCACTCAATAGCCCAGTACTCAGTCCATCCAAACTTCATTCCATAGTCTTAGTTTAGTTTTCCATATTTTCTATAGTTAATACGCATTAGCCGGTGACATCTCTGGGCAATTTACTCTGGTTACTCAGAGATGGATCCCGGCTGGTGCGTCACAGTAAAACATTTTATTACTTTCTTCAAACCAAAAATTGGAAAAGCCCTGGACCAGACGGCTACATAATTTTTGGTTGAAATACCTAATATCTTCACACGAACGTTTGGCTGAGCATTTCCAGGAAGCCATTGAGCATGGGACACTCGCACCCTTTATGACAACTGGAATCACCTTTCACTTACGTAAATCTGGTAGTACCACGGATCCTAAAAACTTTAGACCAATCACATGCTTACCTACCACCTATAAGCTGCTTACATCCATTTTGACATCTAAATTAAATGAACATTTTGAAATAAACAACATTTTAGACACTGCTCAAATGAGGGACTGGATGTAGGGTTGGGTCACGTGGTACTAAAGAACTCCTGCTCATTGACATGGCCGTTTGCAAGCAGGTTCAACGCAGTAAGAAGAATTTCTCCGCCACCTGGATTGACTACAAAAAGGCTTTCGATTCGGTGCCACATACGTGGCTCAAAAGGGTGCTTGAACTGTTCAAAGTTGATATAGATTTGTGCACTTTTCTTGAGTCCTGTATGGGGCAGTGGACCACGTCTCTTTGTTTTTCAGGTGTTGGGGGGAGTCTTCATACTTTAGAGCCTATAAGGATAGAGAGAGGAATTTTCCAGGGAGACAGTCTTAGTCCCTTGTGGTTTTGCCTAGCTTTGAATCCACTAAGTGCTCTACTTAGGGATTCAAAACTAGGTTTTCAGTTTCATAGAGCGAATGAAATCATTTCTCATCTCCTGTATATGGATGACCTTAAGTTATTTGCATCAAATAAACAGGACTTGGTATCATTACTAAATATCACGCAAATATTTAGTAACGATATTAGGATGGAGTTTGGTGTGGATAAATGTGCGGTCATACATGTACAGAGAGGAAAAGTTGTAAATAGCGAACATTGTCAATTTTCCGAGACTATGACTTTCAAATCTCTCTCTGAAACTGAAACCTACAAACACTTAGGAATGTCGGAATGTCTATGGTATACATGGTAGAGACATTAAACAGATGGTGACAGAGCGTTTCTTCGGTTTAATAGTAATTGAAAAAGGATAAAATAACTATAAATCCCCCGCCTAAAAGAATATATGTAACGAGATGATGGGGACAACTTCGTCGGGGGCTGCCAGTTGCAATCTTTATTTTAAATATAGTAGCTAACAGTATAGATTTTCTTAAAGTTTGTAAAAGGAATACCAGTTATCAAAACTGTAAATTCATATTAATATTTTAATTTTTTAGCCAAACCTGTTTTAACAACATGAAAACCTATGAGAAGGTTTGTGCAAACTTAAAGTAATGGCAGCCCCCGACGAAGTCGTCTCCGTCATCTCGTTACATATATTCTTTGAGGCGGGGGATTTATAGTTGTTTTATCCTTTGTGAATTTCAATTAAACCGTCGTGGGTTTTTTCAAAATTTTTAATTTTGCTTTTTAATTTTACATCCCCCTTAGTTGGTTTTTCGTAAAAATATTCGATGTACAGACACAACCTTTTTACAAATTTATTATAGTATAGACAAGAAAAGGCTCTTTCTGCTGACTAAAGTTCAGAGGTTTAATTCCAAAAACTTACGTAGAGTAAACATTAAAAGTAGCAGAAATGCCTACTTACCACTTACTGACTTACCAAACTCAAGTGTATATTTATGAATTTATTGTTCAATTTCACAATAATAAGTAATCACAAAGTCAAAGTCAAAGTCAAATAATTTTATTCAAAATAAGAAGTTACAAGCTTCATTTTTTGAACGTCAAATAGTTTTCAACATCTAGTGATATACGAGTATGTATATGAAAGTTATATTATTATATTTTTTTTATATAGCTTCACGCTGTATTCCGCACACAGCAGGGTAGGCAGAGGGAACCTAGTGTTAAGACTTTCCGCTGAATTCGGAGGCGTTGCGTATTAATAAACGCCGCGCTTTACCTCGACACCAGAGCGAAGAAAATGGAAATATTAAATATTTCCACCCCTCGAGTGGAAACCGAACCCACAACCAGTCGTTTACAGTCACACTCTTGTGCCAATGGGCCATGACTGGCCACTTACTTATATTTAATTTTCATAATTTAAAAAATATACTATTTTATATGAGTATAAATTAGCAAACAAAGTAATCTAGTTTTCTCGACGTTGTTTGTTTAATACTAGTATCCTTGTTAAAATACGAGTATATCATATGTAGGCGAGATTCGGGTAGCCCCGGCCGGTGGGTGAGCCCGGGCAATTCTATTTCTAAAAAACTAAACACTATTTAGACAAAGCGATATGATAAAGATACCTCCCTAAGAGTAAGTCTCCGTATATCTCTGTTACTAGAGATTGCCGTCATCACATTCAAGCATCTCCTTGTAAAATTACATCGTTGCAATACTGGTGTTGGTTCTGTTATTATTCCACTATCATCCGAAAGCACCCCTTTAATTCTTCTGGTTGACAAACAATATCGAGATTCAATAAGTTATTTTCAGAAAAGCTTTCCAATTTTGTCTTTTAACTCCTTTGTTCTCTGACTTTCCACGTTTCATTTTAAGTGTTTTCGTTTGGAAGTTTTTCACCTTATACGCTTTCTTCTTAATTTTTCTCATATTTATAATCTTACTGGAAGCTTTATAATCTTGCTATGTTTTCTTCTTGCTTTCATACTAAAGATAATAAGATGCTATTAAATAAGCCCATGAGGCCACTGTGTGACAGCCTGTGCTTGTATACACAGTGGTTGTGGGTTCATTTTCCATTCAGGGGAATAATTATATAAAATTATTTGTATTTCTCTAATCTGTTCACAAGAAAATACCCAACATCAAGTTGTATGCACGAAAATGCGTAAAAAAGTATCTTGATACTAAGTTCACTCAGCCTACCCTCTTATATAGGAAAAGGGCTACCTGAACTAAACGCATTTCATAAATATTTTATTATATTTCATTAAAAACAACAAATAAACCTTCATAAAAATGTGTATACGCAATTTTTTTTCAACAGCCATAACTCGAAGAAATCCATAAAAGTCCATAGTACGTGTATGAATTATGGAATGCCGCAACGTCAGTTAAGTGCTATAATTCATTACGGTAAATGAAAACGCTCTTACCCTATTATTTACACGGCGATGCACTCTCGTATCAGGCAATGCTTGCGTAACAAAATGTTGAATATTATATACTGGTGATGTAGATGTGTATGAGCGTTACGTGTTTTATTACCTGGATGATTGTAGCGGCCAGATATCTAGAGTTCAAAATAGTTACCAATAATTACACAAATTAATGAGCAATATGCCATATTTGTGATTTACCGCCACATTTATGTTTAATTTATCTCAGAGACAAGATTTTACTTAATATTTAGTATAGGTACATAAAATTTTATTCGAAAACTCTTCATTCTCTACTTTTTGTCCATTTCAGAAACCACGTATTAGCTACATTAAAAAAAATAAAATTTATGGGTTTATATCGCAGGTAACAAAATATATAATTTTAAAGTTAAACATAAAGCAAGCATAATATTAATTAACATTGAAAACAATGAGTATATTACCAATTTTATGGAATCTCATTATATTTTCACTTCGACAGTTAATTGGCAGATTGACATTGATACTAAATTAAAAGAAATTGGTGTTTCGTATATGGAAAAAAATTTGGACCTAATTGCTCTATGGAATGTCAGTTATTTTTTTATGTGTTTGAAAGTGACAAATAATTTAGCATATTTAATATTTAGTCATTTTCTTCTCTAGTTTATTACGTCATACCGTTTTCAATGTATTTTTAAAGGCATCTAAGAATTTAGTCATAATAAAGTTAATTAGTCTAGTTAGAGCAGAATCATCAACAGACCAGTCATATTTTCATTTCGAACAGACATATTGTTGATACATAAGGCTAGCAACGTAGAAACCAGCTACGTTCTTGTTCTACAGACTGTGCGATTTATCTAAAAGATTTCCTGGATTATCTCTTTTGTAGGTGAATATTTTATTTAAAAAACATACCTAAATCTCAGTCTATCTGTTTAGACTAATATTGGAAAGTGAAGGTATGTGTTTTAGAAGAGACTAAAAAAAATAAATAACCATTTCAAGACAACTTCTTTTTGCAGCTCTACGCTTTTGCTGGGTTCTTCATCTTTGGTTCGAAATCGTGACATTGCATTAAGTGGCTTTTATGTAATAAATCTACATAAAATGTAATTTTCCTTTGAACATCATATAAACATTTATCACATAACTTATTATTGACCTTCTATGACAAACCATACGGTGATCCATACTCTGACCACCTCGCTAGGAATACAGTGTGATGCTAAAAAAATACAAACCATTGAACTATATACAAATTACAATCATAATATACCGCACTTTGTCTTAAGTACTAGAAGAGAGGCATGATAACGTTATAATATATTATTCCTTCGAGTGGGACACGAGCCCACACCATCGCGATGAGAGTTTATGCTGCCTGACAGGCTGCCTTGTTAGTCTTAGTAATATCAAAATCAAGAAAATAATCCCTCAATACTTTGTTGTTTATCTTTAAGTTCACTAAAATAGAACGTCACCTTTGATGTATACTCGTAATAGAAAAGGGATAATTAAAACTTACATTTCATAAAAGCGAACCAATTCATTTCACTAAGTCCATAGCAAAGTCACTTCAGTTTACTTCATGGTTTATATTTAAATAATATTTTGCCGTGACTCATTTGAACTTTTGACTCTCATGTTGTAAATATAATATAATAAACGCTAAAATTTATTTCAAGTTGTCGTAGTGTAGTTGGCTTGGGTTGGTGTCTATACACGACCCTACGACGTATGACCGATAACTATGGATTTTATTATCCAAATCGTCGATCGACCCAATTAAAACACTATGTATCCAAAAGCGTGGATAGCAACAAAGCAACCTGAACTGAATATTAAGAACTCATATTAAAATTTGTCACTTATGTTACGACTTAAAAGTTTAATATAATATAAAAATATTATATTAAAAATGTTTATTATAAAATCTTTATATGTCTCTAGACTGGCTTACTTGAGTCTGATTAATACGCACGCACTCCACTGAGCATCTATGACTTAGACGCAGAAAATATCACTGAAAGCGATTCTTAACTCACTTATATATTAAATTTAAAATTCAATTACACACAACCACTATCGTTGGAAAGCAATAATTTCTACGGATTATGTAAGATATTTATTGCGTTAAAACGATTATTGGATAAATAAAGACTTCAATTATTTTTATCCAATCATTACAACGTGCTTATGCAATGCGTTATTTGTGTTTTGACAAATATTATGACAGTTAACGATGATCTACAAACGTAATGTCACAACAGTCTTTTAATTAAAATATGCAATTTGAATTGAATTTTTAATAGATGAATTTTTTGCGACTGAAATTATTTACAAGGAACTGGGTCTACCGTATTATCATACTTTGTAGATTACTTTTCTAATATATTTTTATTTTTTTAAATATGATGCTAACTAATTACATGAAATAACAAATTTTCAAAATATTTTTTTTAGAAATCCTATTAAAATTTTCAACGCAACGGGATTCAAACCTGTGTGTCATGGAAACGGTCTTAGACCATTTTCAAATTCTTAAGTGTGTTTGAATAAGCTTTAAAGCAGGTAACAAGATTACAACATTAGCCAAAAAATAATATTTTAGAACTATGAAGTCATATATTTCGTTTAATACGAGTATGTTGAGAAGGCTTAAAATTGGAATGGAAAGGCGTTTGACGCTAATATAGTTAGCAGTGCTTTGTCTACTCAAAGCAGAACGTACACCCACGTTCGCTTTGCACAAGCTTACATTACAGATACAGGTACATGCAATAGAAACGTTGCTTTTGTAAGATCGCTAAAGGTGAATATTTAGAATCAAAAGAGAACGAATGTTATAAAGCCTAGCTTTCTAGAAAAAGTGTAGTTAAGAGTAAATGATAGTAAGAATAACACATTTTGTCAAGTATTTTTTTGTAATTAGCACGAATGAAAACCTTCATACGTAACCACGTATGCTGCAAAATATGAAGATTTAAACGTGAAGCAACAGCGTCCGAAAAAAAATGTTTATGGTGGCTTCTCAAGAAAAACTTACTTATTAAAAATTTTGAAAAAACCCACGACGCGACGGTTAAATTGTAATTGAAAAAGGATAAAATAAGTAAAAATTCCCCTCCTGAAAGAATATATGTAACGAGATAATAGGGACGCCGGTTTTTTTTAAATTTTTAATTTTGCTTTTTATTTTAAACTTTTTAAAGTGAATAGATACACATTATATACTATTACATAATATCGAAATACTTTATTTTAATCTTCATGCAAATCCAAAATATTATAAACCCAATGCTTGCTGATTATCAAATGTTTATTGCAGCGCCTCCTGGCAGAGTGTCACCGTAACATTTCCACGAAACTTAAATCAAACCAAATCAGTGAAAATCACAAACCCACTAGTAGTTTTGATTTTGAACAAACTAATGTATACTGAAACACCCCGTGGTAGTTCGCAATATGGTATATAAAACACGCAGCAATTAAACCTGAACCTATCACAGAAAACCGCATCTAAATAGGTTTCACACAAAAAATACAAGCAAATGCTTACTGCAGCGCCCCCTGATGAGGTGTCACCAAGACACATATACGAGAACACTCGCTAATTAAGCCTAATCCCATCTTCGATAACTGCATCAAAATACTTATAGTTTTAAATTTGCATAATTAAATGTTAAATGCAGCGCCACCTGGTGACTTCTTTACGTAAAAAAAACCTAAAAACCTACACCAATTAAAGGTAAATCGAAAACTGAAAACTCTGTCCAATCGGACTGGTAGTTGTGGTTTTACATTAAATATTACAAACAAATGTTTACTGCAGCGCCCCCTGGTGAGTTAACACGATAAAACATACCCAAGAACATGCACTAACACAATAATTGAAGTTAAAATCTATTATGATAAACAATTGAGATAATATGTAAGGATAGCAAAACATTATGATACTCTACTATACTGTCTATTTCGTTAAAAGCCCCTAGATAATATGATAGGTTTTTTGAAAATGATAACTCTTGTCACAATGGATTAATAATAATAAAAAAATACTAAAGAAATGAAAAAATAAACCAACTTTTTAAAGCTTCGGTAATAATAACTTTGAAATAGAATTCCCTCCAGTATAAATTATAGTATTTTATTATATTTTTTATATATAATCTTTATATATTTTGTATGTACAAAATTGAAAATTTCGAACATACAAAATATATGAAGACTTTACCTTTAATGTTTACTAGAAGCCCCCAGGAGCTTTGCTCATGGAAACGCATAAAACGATGTACCTAACTCATATTTTTGAACGTCGCAGCTGTCTGAAACGATATAAGTCTTTAAGAATGCTTACTCTCTCGTCACAGAAGAAATACAGATGAAGTTAACTTTATTGTTTAAATATTTTATATAATGTAAATTAATATTTATTTTTAACACGCTTTTATTGAATCTTCTTCTGAATATTTTTATGTATTGATCCAATTTGTTTGAAAAAATTGCACAAATATTTCTGTTTTTTCCATTTAGTAAGTTGCTTATTTAGTGAGTGTTCATTATATTTAAAATTTTGCTATAGGAAGATTGTAATTATAACAACTTACAATACGCAGTGCAAAACACTTAATTTTATTTACTATAAAGTTTACCGGATAATATTTGTTTACCTTTTTTATATATATGTAAGATGAAAGATGAAAATGATATAATATATCCCACTTCTGATGTAAGATTATCTAAAGAATGATGGTATAGCTCACTTATGATATAAGTAACACATAACGAATACGTATGTAGATTGATAAACGTCAGGAATGGTTCTTGGGCGTAGGCAACGGGCCAGAAGCGTATTATAACATTACACTCTACACGAACGTATATTAATTATGACACGTAATAAAGACTACGGGGTGCCGAACCCCTCACGACTATAGGGAGAGGAACTCTAAAGCAGTGCCTGGGGCTTGTGACCCAAGTGCAGGCTTAAGAAGCTTCTTTATAATGCATAAACACTCACCTCCACTGCCCGAGCTCCTCTCACCACCGAACTTACACTTAATCACCATTATATAATAAGCCTTAAAAACTAGACATCACACTTAATATTTTACAATATTTATTAATTTAATGCTTGCATTTTTTTTTTTTTTTTTTTAATTAGTTATTTTTCTTATTTTCTATAAATTTTTTTTTTTTTTTTTTTGGTATTTTAATATTTTTTAATTATTTATTATGGTAATTTGGTTTTTTTTTTTCATTTAATTTTATTTTATTATTTCTTTTTTTTTTTTTTTTTTTTTTTTTTTTTTTTTTTATTTATTTATTTAAATTATAAATCGAACGACAAAGATTTTGGTTAGTGTTTGTCTGTATGCCTATTACTGGCAAAGGCCTCCCCCAATCGCCTCCATTGCTCCCTATCATTCGCTACTCTTGTCCATTTGCTGCCTGCCACCGACTTTATTTCATCTACCCATCTCCTGGGTGGCCTGCCTCTTTTCCTTTTCCTGTCGCGTGTGAACCAGAACATCATTGTGCGGGACCATTTCTCTTTCCCCCTTATCGTATGTCCTATCCACATCCATTTCAATTTTTTGATCGTTACGGTGACGTCCTTTGTTCTTGTTTGTTTTTTTATGTCTTCTGTTCTTATTTGATCTGAAAGTCTCTTTCCCAACATACTTCGTTCCATGGCATTTTGGCATGACTTTAGTTTTTTGTAATGGTTTTTGTTGAGGGCCCAAGTTTGGCAACCATATGATAGGACTGGCAATATACAGGTGTCAAAGAGTTTTCGCTTGATAGATATACTAACTTCTTTGTTTTTCATGATCTCTTTATGACTCCAATAAGCCTTCCACGCGTTACCTATACGTCTACTGATTTCTTTGGAAGTCATATCTGTTGGCGAGATTATTTGTCCTAAATACACATATTCTTCAACATAATCGATTATTTTTTTATTAATAGAGATCGGTTCTTGTTTCCCATTAGTCATGGCGTGAGTTTTTTCCAAGTTTATATGTAGTCCTACTTTGCGACTTTCCACGTCTAGTTGGTTCAACATTGTCTGTAACTCGACTCTTGATGTTGAAAAGACAATTAAATCATCTGCAAATCTAAGATGCGTTAGAGTTTCTCCGTTGATTTTTAAACCACAGTTCTCCCAATCTAGTTGACGGATGACTTGCTCTAAGACGGCAGTAAATAATTTAGGTGAGATTGGATCGCCCTGTCGCACGCCTCTTTCTATTCTTATTTCATTGCCTTCCTTCTCTAGCTTTATTTTGGCTCTACTATTCTTATATATGTGTCCGAGAATTCGTATGTATTTATTCTCTACGCCTTGGTTTTTAAGAGCTTTCCATATGCTGTTGTGTTCTATTGAATCGAATGCTTTACTATAGTCAATGAAGCAACAGTAAAAGATCATGTTAAATTCTCTGCCTTTTTCGAAAAGTTGTTTTACGACGTGTATATGGTCTATTGTTGAGTATCCACTTCTAAATCCGGCTTGTTTTCTAGGTTGGTGTTCATCTAGTGTCTTAGTTAGTCTGTTAAGGATTATTTTTGAGAACACTTTGTAGATATTCGACATTAGGCTGATGGGTCTGTAGTTATTTATATTGGTTTTGTCTCCTTTCTTGTGCAGCAATGTTATTGTAGATGTTGTCCATTGGTCAGGTATGGTCTCACTCTGCAACACTTCATTAAACAGGTATGTGAATATCGGTACTAATTGGTCTAAGTTTTTAATAAGCACTTCATTGATAACACAATCCGATCCAGGAGATTTGTCCTTCTTTAGGGTTTTCAGTGCATTTTCTACTTCAGCAGGTAGTATTTCTGGTACTTGATCACCACCTGTAAGGTCTGCTGGATGGCTCTCCTTTTGCTTTGCATACAAGTTACGGAAAAAGTTAGTGGCTATTGACATAATTTCTAGACGTCTTGTTTTCTTTTTCCTATTCTCATCAGTAATATTTGGTATCCAGTCTACTTTTTGCGTTAGTTGTTTTATAGCCTTTTTCACACCTCCTGTTTTCTGAATACTTTCTTCTAATAACCGCAGTCTGTGTATTCGTCGATCTCTTCTTATATTACTGCTAATTGCATTACTAAGCTCAGCAATTCGACGTCTAGTGTCTTTTGTCTTCCCAACTGTAGATATTATTTCTGCCCTGGTTTGCATTAGATCTATTGTTTCACTTGTTAGCCATGGTGTGCTGTCTCTCTCTTTTTCTGTTGTATTTACCTTATTAGTAGTCAAAATTTCTTCAAGTTTATTATATTTATTCTGTATATTTAAATCTTTAGTGTAGTCTACAAAGTTTACCAATTTTTGTTTTATCCTGTCATTATCTTGAATATTTTTGGTGGTTTTCGTGACTTTAAATGGTCTTGCTTTTTTACACGAGTTCAGTAACATTTTGGCCCTCACCATTCTGTGGTTGCTATTAAAGTTTAAGTTGTTTATAACCCGGCAATCCTGGAATTTTGTGCTTTGGTTGGTAAGAATATAATCAATCTCATTTTTGTATTGACCATTTGGAGATATCCAGGTCCATCGATTGCTATTCCGGTTTTTGTAGAGGCTATTAAGTATTTTCAAGTTGTTTTCGTATGCCAGATGTAAAAGTTTTTCGCCATTCCTAGTCCTTTTACCTGAACAGTATGGGCCCAATACTATTTCTTCGCCGTCTACCCTGCCTCCTGTTCTTGCGTTGAAATCTCCCATTATTAATAAGTTATTATGAGTTTGTAGTTTTATTGCATTTGTTACCATAGTATAAAAATTATCTATTTCTGTGATATTAGATTGCTCAGTTGGAGAGTAGACTTGCATAATTGACCACATTTCGGAGTTTGGTAACCTTATATTAAGTATTGTAATACGGTCAGATATTCCGATAAATTCGTCTATGTAAGGGCTTAGTCCTTTTTGGACTAGAAATCCTGTCCCAAATTGCCCAGGTGTAACTCCTTTATAGTACAATATGAAATTACCGTGGTCCTCTATAGCCTCTCCGTAGCGCCGAACTTCACTTAGTCCAATAATTGACCATTTTACATTAGATAATGCATTAGTCAATTCTGCTAAGTTGTCATTGGTTCTTAGAGTAAGGGCGTTGAAGGTTGCAATGTAGATAAATTCATTGTTTTTGCGAACTGTTTTTGCACGCGCTTTTTTCTGCGTTTCTAATTGTTTATTTGGGGGGTAGTGGTCTTCTTCCCCCACGGTGACCAGCCGGCTTGGGGTGCTTGTTAAAAAAATTTGATTAGTAATTAGTTTTGAATTGTCTAAGTTTCGGGTGTAGATATTATTCAGTTTTTTGAAGTTCCATTTTTTGAAGATGGTCTGTTGCGCTTAACATAGTTAAGTATTCCTGGTCTAATGAAGTCTCTTTCTACTGTTTTGGATGGATTTGGTGATTTATTTACTTTATTAATCTTGTTTTGTGCTGGTGACAAAGAGTTCGGTGATCCTGAGGTATCTCGTTTCCTTTTCTCTCGATTTTTATCCATAGGATCTTTCACTACCAACTTGTCCTGTACTAAGAATGCTATGTTCCCCCTTTTCCTTTCTTCTTCGAGTTGTGGCTGTAGTTCTTTTCTTTTTTCTAGCACTTCTTTTGTATAGTCTTCCATAATATATATTCCTAATGGAAGCTTAGATTTATTCTTTTGGACAGTTCGTTTTTTCCAAGTTGTTGTGAATGTAACAATAATTGGCCTGTTTTTATTATCTTTCCACTTTCCGATCCTGTAAGCGTTGCTAATCTCGTGACTCTCCAAATTAATTCCCGTACCTACAATCAGTTCCCTCATGTAATCTACAAGTTCACATTCTGTTTTCTTCATTTCTTTAATTCCAAAAAATATTAAGTTATTTTTCTTTTTCTCTTTTTCTACGTTCTGAAGTTTTTGTTCCAGTTCCATAATTTTAGATTTAAGTAAAAGGTTTTCTTCTACAATCAACTTCATCTTTTCGTCTAGTGCCTCCATCACATTTTTTGTTACCGAATTTGTAATAGCAACCGTTTGATAATTAAGTTTTTCATCCAATTTCAGTAATAATAATTCCATGTTTTTTTCCATTTTGGTTTGAGTATATTTATATACAAATAAATAATATTATTTAATTTAGTTTCTTTTTTTTTTCTTTTTTTTTTTTTTATTTTTTATTTATTTATTTATTTTTATTTTTTTATAAAATGTGTTATTTCTTTCCAACTTATATTATTTTTTATATTGTTTAGCCTTATTTGTATACTTTATATACTATATTATTTCAAATAATAATAATTTGTTTTATCTTGGTATTTTGTAGTAGAATTTTTATATTAGCCCTGGCAACTCTATTTGGTAGTAGACTTACGGTTTATTAGCTGGCAACACTATAATTGTCACTTGTCATTTGTTATTTAGACTTTCTAGTTGTAGCGTTAGTATAAGTCACTGTCACTTAACAATATGGTCATTACGCTGATCAATGTTTATTTTTATCTTTATTTTTAATGTAATAGTTCCATCTACCGATAATTTAGTGCACAGTATGAATTACGAATAGTCGAAAATGCACCGAAGTGTTATAGTTAAGGATGTTTTACAACAGGTGTCAACAATATACGTTACGTCGTTACCTTTATGATGTTTTGAAAACTTGAAGTTCACTTTTTATGTTATTGTAGTATTTTTTGTTAGCACTCAATTTTTGTTTCTATAAATAGTTTATTAAGTGGATATATTTGGTTACAGAACTCACTCACTCACTATTTACATGCGAATAGTTATTACTGGTTGTATTAATGTCACTGGTGTCATGTAATTTTAAATTGTTATTTACACTAAGCCACGATACTGTTTTGCTAGGATAACACTCACACGTAATAATCACTTTATTAACTTTGTTTTCGTCTATAATTTGCACTCGAAACTTCACTTAAATAATACTTTGAACTTACACTTAATCACCATTATATAATAAGCACACAGGGACAGGGCGTCCCGCCTAGTAACTAGCACTACCGCGGCTCAACGTCAACTATGCAACAGCCAGTCCAACGGCTGCTTTATACCTTTTCTTACTAACAAGTTTATGTCACTACGCATTAGTCGTCCCGACCACCTGACACCTGACAAGTTGAGTCATAGACGGGATTATAGAACTATAACAGATGGCGCTATGCCTTGCGCCGACATATAAATACATATTTTGTATAAAAATAATTTAGTAGAACGCATGGCTTAGTGGTGAGAGCGTCTGCACGGTATTCAGGAGGCGCGGGTTCGAATCCCGCTGCATTCAATTTTTATAAGCTCGATTCGGTAAAAGAGCACTGCCGGAAACTCTCCAGTAGCTACTTCGAAAAAGCAGCTACGCATCCGAACCCGCTGGTGGTAAGCGCCTGCGACTATACGGTCAGTAAAAGACGCCCCGCGAGGCCTAGGGAACTTCTCACCCAAACTGACGCCATTACAGAAGTGTTAGGTAAATTCAAACACACACGCAAACGCACACGATACACACACCGTCCCCGCCGGTGGAGACGAGGTCCCAGTTATTCAACGGTCCGATACCGCCCCGGGCACCAGCGCCCCTAGCTAGGCCTAGCTCGGACAGAGCAAAGCAAAGTCCCCCATTAAAACGGTGTCGCAAGTCGAGGTTCGAGTCTCAACTGAGACGCCCTTGCCATGCCGTCGTCGTCATTTAAATGGCTTCCTCACAAGCGAGGATTCCAAGCCAAGGTCAGAGCTCATATAGCTCGGCCTCCCCCAAAGCCCGGTGAAGCTGTCGAGGCCGCTCTGGCCAACAGCATACTACACATTCGAAAAAAAAAAAAAATAAATAATTTCATCATGTTACTAGCATCCTCAAAGCACTGTCTATTGATATTTTAGGGAATTTCTAAGAATTCCTCAATCATATAGAATTACCACCGGATTTGTAAATTTATCGTTTCCGCCTCGACCTTTTACCTTTTCGTAATTTATTCGATATAGTATACAGATATTGCTTTGTTATTTATATTCAATGATTTGATTTCAATTATTTTACAATAAGTAAAAATGAAGTATTAAATTCACATTTACTCATTTTAATATTTTAATTAATAATCTACCTCAAATCTGATCTATGTGTTTAAAGAATATCTTAGTAAGTAAAGGAAGGCAATAAAATTTTACCCTTACTAAATCACGTACCCACGTTACAGAATTTAATATAAAATATTTTGACATCTATCATAAAATATTTTGACAAACCTATAAAACAATATTTTTTTATACGTTTTCTAAATGTCTGTTTCAATTTTCCTAAGTGTGTAATAACACTATGAAAATGTTTAAAAGTATTTAACAAATAGCATTCCCTCTTGCCAAACGTTTGTTCGTAGAATCTCTTTGGGTAGCAGAAATTTATAAAAATCTGTCTACAGAGATGCTAATAACAAAAAAGTAGTTGTAATAAAGCCTATAAGAATTTCGACGCAGCTGGTAGTAGAACACATGGCTCAGTGGTGAAAGCGCTTGGACGGTATTCAGGAGGCGCAGGTTCGAATCCCGCTGCGTTCAAATTTTTCTACCTTTTCTAAATGTATTTTGACATCGTCTATTTAGTGCACAAAGCTCGTCCTTGATGGCTTCTTAACCTTTAAATATCGTCGACAGAAAACGTATTTGCTGTAAGTAGAAAAAGTACAATTTGAAATAAAGCCGAAAAACGTTTTTAAATTTGAAAAAAAAATCATAGCTTTGTTAATATAAGCGGTATAGACATGATTTTTGGTACGTGAACAAATTTTAACATTACTAATATATTGAAAATATCTACATGTGTCTAAAATAAGTGGAAGTAGACTTTTCATTACTTACAGCAATTCGTTTTCCATTTATGGAATATAAAAATGTCGTAAGTAAGAACTGAATTTGTATGGCGAGTGAGGATTCTGATTCTTTTGAAAGGAATTTAAATACTGTAAACGATAAATAACACTAAATAAGTATTATCTTAAAGACTTGTATATGTTTTTGAAATGAAGTTGACATAAATAAGCTCTAAGTAGTAGTAGGTAATAAGGGCAGACTGCGTAAGTCACAATGGATTCTTAACGTCGTCACAATTGCTGTAAGTTAAAAAAACACCGCCGACACCGCAAAACGCCGGATTTTCGGGTAGTTACAACAAATTGGATGAATATTTTTTCAAAATTGAGAACGCGTAAGTAATTTTTTTTTAATCTTAGCAAAAAGCTACCTAGATCATTCGACGCAGTTTTTTTTTCTGATTCAAATGATATATAAAACCAAATTTTGATATTTTCTACTTACAGCAAATACGTTTTCCGTCGTCGATATGTTACTGAAATATTTAATATTTTCATGAATTTGTAAGAAAAAAGTCGTATTTTTAAGCGAATTCCAAAACATTATCAATTCGGCTGTATTTTTTTATGAGTGTTACCACCGAACTTTAACTGAGCGGATCGATTTTGAGGATTCTTTTTTTAAATGATCGGAAGTGGTTGGAACTGTGGTCTCAACCACACACTTACTGAATACTTTTTTACCAACTTCATAAAAAGTGGAAAATTTACAACTTGACTGTATTTTTATTTTATGTATCATGTCACATATCTATTCAATTTCAATTATTCTTTTTTTTATATGATTTTAAAAAAAAAAAATTATACTTGCTGTGTGGTTTTAAATTAAGTTAAGATCTTATTAGTACTTTTTAACCGACTTTAAAAAAAGTAGAAGTTGAAGTTTTCAATTCGAGTCTTTTGTTTACGTACTTTACAGCATATCTTTTTACTGAGTAAATCAATTTTCATTGTTATATTTTATACGAAAATTATGTAGTCGCATTCTACATCTAGTAAATATCCACGTGATCAGAAGTAACAAGGAGAAGTGGTCAAGGGACGTAACAGAGTGGTGCCCGAGATATATTAAAGGAAAGAAAGGCAGACCACATTGTAGATGGAAAGACGATATAAGAAAAATTGCGGGCATTATAAGGACAAGACTTGCATAAAACCGTACATTGTGGCAAATCCTAGGAGAGGCCAATGCTCAGAAGCAAGACAATCTTCGCGTACTGGTGTCTGATAGTTAGAAAAAAATAAGAGATTTAAATGTTTTATTTTTGCTTAGTGTAAGATTGTAAATATAGACTTTAGAGTACTTTGTGACATCATTAAAAGAGAGATTTTAAATTAAATTGCACTTTTTAAGTACTTTACAACATATCTTTGAACTTAGTGAATTAATTTAGATGGTTCTTTTTTACATGAGAGCATATACCTCTATTTAAATTTAGTTAAGATCTGACCTAGTAGTTTTTGAGTTATTCCTAATGATTACTAATATTATAAAGCGCGAAAGTGACTTTGTATGCTTGTACTGTATTTAATTACGCCTAAACTACTGAACCGATTTAAATGAAATTTCGTAAAAAGATAGGTTAGAGACTTAGAAAGGCCATAGACTTTTCATACATAAAAAAATGATGAAATTTTGTATGGAAATTACGCATTTTTTTAGCTATGATGGCTGATGATGATGATGATGATGACTAAAACGTGAATAATGTAACATAAGGTATAAAAAAGTGGCAATAAAATGTTTTTCACAGCATGCGATGCGAAAATCATAGATGATAGAAGAAAACAAGTACCTACAAGAAAACAAGTGTACATTTCAATATCTACAAAAAAGTCATCGATGGCATATACCTATCTCCGATTGACTTCTTGTAATACCTATTTTTTTTGTTAAAATTGTAGATTGCAAAAAACGAATTAATCCTATTAAAGTATGTCTATAAAAATGTGTTCGTTAGACACCTAATATACCTATGTTTTGAAAAATGATATACTCGTATATCAATACTAGCGGCCCGCTCGCTGCTTCGCCGCGTGGACTGCTTGCTTGTTTCGTTATGTTGCAACCCACGGGGTGGATTTTTGAAAAACAAAGTAGCCTATGTTTGACCTTCGATTATCAACTATATTTATTTCAAAATTCATTACAATCGGTCAAGCGATTTAGTTTTTTCATATAAAATTTCATCCCCTATTCAACCCTTTAGCGGTTAAGTTTTGATAAAATAAGAAGCCTATGTTAGACTCATGATTATTTACTATTCTTATACTAAATTTTATCCAAATCGGACCGGTAGATAAGCCGTAAAAGCGTGACAGACAAACGCACAGACTTTCGCATTTATAATATAAGTATGGATAAGTTTATACAACGATATCAGAATCATTCATATTGTTAACTTTTTTTGATATCCTTATGACAAGCGAGATCTAAAACATAACTTTTAACTATTATATTCTTTCTAAATCACGGTATATATTGTATTGATTTATTTGGCTTAGTAAAATATATATACATATAAAAAAATACAAAAGCTACTTTATATGTTTAATTCATAATATAAATTTAATTTAATTAAAATAATAACTATAAAGGTTTGCCTGGTATTATTGAAATAAAACTATTGTATAAATTACTTTTGTAACTTAAACGTTATTTTAGAATATTTAATAAAAATATGAATTTAGCTGGTAACTGACGTAAAAAAAATACTTATTAATGAAATTCTTGTGCGCCAATCAATATGTTATTTGAAATCGGATTTCTATGTGATATTTAAACTATTCGTTTCAAAAAAATAATATTTCAAAAGCCAAACAAAATGTTTCAATAAACACGAATGAAATTCTCTTGCATGCATGTATGCAATGCAATTTAACAACACTTAAGAAATAATGTTAAATTCATTGTATTTGGTCAAATCAGTTATCCTAATGGCATAAGCTGCTTGGGATACAAATCAATAGGATTAACTTGATGTCGAAGTTGATAAAGCAAATATTTGACGTCGTTTGCTGCGTAAGCCACAAAATAGTAATTTTCTAATTTTGATAAAAAAATATGTTTATTTTAGAATTTATAATAATAAAAATAACAGAAAATATTGTGATCAAATTCCTCACAACAAATATTATATATATACTAGCGGCCCGCCTACGGCTTCGCCTGCATAAACTATACTACTGTAATTTTTTCGCATATTCGGCTTTCCGTTTTCCCGCTTAAATTACAAACTATGCTTTTGAGTAATTTTCGTATTTTAGGCGTACATGATTTTCATCAAATCAAATCATATAAAGTTTTATTTAAAAAAAAGTCTATATTTGAGATCCATGTGAAGACCCAGGGGTCTTCAACCAATTTCCAATTCCACAACCAATTCAATCTGCATTACGAATTTCATCTAAATCGGGTCAGCAGATTACCCGTGAAAACATAGCAGATAGAGGAGATGCAGATTTTAGCATTTTTATAATAATAATATATTAATAAGTACGGATATATCTAATACAATGTCAACTATATAATGATAGATGGAGCTACCCGTTCCAGAAAGCGTAGTGACATCTGCTGTCATATAAATGATATAAAGTTTTATGCAAATTAAATAAATATTATGCAAGTTATCTTTAATAAATGTTATGCTTATTTTATATATTTTGCTTAGTGATATTAAAACAAATTTAGCTTCACTCGCGAAGTATCAACATAATTTGAATGTATTTTTTTTTATTTTATTTTTCTGCGGGATTTGTATTCAATACCAGGATGAAAACTATCCTATATGTTGCTCTAACCTCGAAGCTAACTCCATGCAAAAATCATTAATTTCTACCCGGTTTTTTTTTTATTTTTTCCAAAAAAACTACATCGAATACCGGGATAAAAACTATCCTATATGTACCTCTGGACTATAAGCTACCACCATGCTAAATTTCATTCATTTCCATCTAGTACTTTTTGCGTGATTGGCGAACAAATTAACAGACAGACAGACAGACAGACAAAAGATCTACTGAGTGGATTTTTGGCCTCTGTTATCGATATATTAACGCACCCAATTAAATTTTTTCTGAATTTTTTCAAGTACAGAATTGACTTTTCTACTCTTTTATTATATACTAGCAACCCAGCCGCCGCTTCGCCTTCATAAACTACACTACTATATCAATTACGTATCTACAGTTACCCGTGTTCACGTTTAAATAACAAACTTTACTTTTGAGCCTAAGAAGAATCTCATCTTTTCTAATGAATACATATCAAAAAAATATTTCAATGGCACATTTGAATAATTTTTCATGACTTATTCAATCAAGATAGACCACGACCTAACGACGGCTGATAACCCTATAAAGCGACAGTTTTAAGTTCTTCAGGAAGTATGATGTACTGAGCATAGTATTAAAAGTAAAATGTCTATTATAAGGAAACTTTTTTCAACAAATATTACCATTTTTAAAGATATAAAAGTATTAAGTTAAAATAACGTATAGTGACATGACAATGCTGCCATTATAAAAAAAAATAAAACGTTATATAGATATTAAATATATCCATATTTATTTTGTACTTCCTAGTTTTATAATTATTATATGAGTAAATAAAATTAGTATTTTTTTTTTGCCGAAACTGTATTGAATACCAGGATAAAAACTATCCCATATAGTGTCCTAGCCTCTAAGCTAATTCCAAGCAAAAAATCATTTATTTCTATTCAGTAAGTATCAGTGTATGAAGAAAATACTTATATCGGCTTTTTATTATTTCCAAAAAAAACTACATCGAATACCGGGACAAAAACTATGCTATATGTACCTTTGGACTATAAGCTACCACCATGCTAAATTTCATTCATTTCCATCCAGTACTTTTTGCGTGATTGCGTGAACAGACAGACAGACAGACAGACAAAAATCAAAAATTCTACTGAGTGAATTTTTGGCCTCTGTTGTCGATATATTAACGCACCCAACTACTCTTGTATTATATATATATATATATATATATATATATATATATATATTATATATATATATATATATATATATATATATAGATATATATATATATATATATATATATATATATAGATATATATATATATATACTATATATATATATATATCTATATATATATATATATATATATATATATATATATATATATATATATATATATATATGTGTGTGTGTGTATATATATATACCGTACAAAATATACGATAATATATGATTTTGCCCCAACATTCACACACGCGCACAAAAAATCATAAGATCATCGGAATCGTAACCTGTACAACTTTCATGGGCCGGACCATTACAGCAAGTACCCTGTACCTTGGTTTCTGACAGATTCAACTTTGGTTTTATAATTTCCCGCTTTATTATGACGTATATTAATTACGATACGTAATTGAGACTACGGGGCACCGAACCCCTCGTGATTTCAGGAAAAGGAACTCTAACTAACACTTAATCACGTTATATTAGAAACACACAGGGACAGGGCGTCCCGCCTAGTAACTAACACTACCGCGGCTCAACGTCAACTATGCAATTGCCAGTTTTTTTTTTTCGAATGTGTAGTATGCTGTTGGCCAGAGCGGCCTTGACAGCTTCACCGGGCTTTGGGGGAGGCCGAGCTATATGAGCTCTGACCTTGGCTTGGAATCATCGCTTGTGAAGAAGCCATCAAATGACGACGACAGCGTGGCAAGGGCGTCTGTCTCTGTTGAGACACAAACCTCCGCTTGCGACACCGTTTTAGTGGGGGACTTTGCTTCGCTCTGTCCGAGATAGGCCTAACAAGGGGCGCTGGTGCCTGGGGCGGTATCGGACCGTTGAATAACTTGGAGCTCGTCTCCACCGGCGGGAACGGTGTGTGTAGCGTGTGCGTTTGCGTGTGTGTTTGAATTTACCTAACACTTCTGTAATGGCGTCAGTTTGGATGAGAACTTCCCTAGGCCTCGGGGGGCGTCTTTTACTGACCGTGTAATCGCAGGCGTTTACCACCAGCGGATTCGGATGAGTAGGTGCTTTTTCGAAGTAGCTACTGAAGAGTTTCCGGCAGTGCTCTTTTACTCTGTCTGTCTGAAGGTCTGTATCTGGAGTCTACGAAGGTCTGTATGTCCGAATACAACACAGGTGTACGCGAAGATGGGCCTAACATACGTTTTGTACAGGCAGATCTTGTTTCGGAGGGACATTTTACTTTTGGCGCAAATTAAGGGATACAAACGATTTAATACAGCTTTGCGGCGGACGGAGAGTTTCCTATCTAAGATTACGCCGAGGTATTTCGGGGAATTAATCTTGGGAATCGGTTTGCCTAGCAGACGGACGGTTGGTTTGTCGTCGGTTCGGCGAAGAGGGAAGTACACGAGGGAGCTTTTCTCCGAATTGACTTCTACGCGCCATTTAGTTAGCCATTTACCGAGATGGTTCATGGCTTTTTGTAAGTTATTAGCTATATTGACTGCCACTCTGCCGGAAGCGCAAATTGCGGTATCGTCCGCGTAAAGGGCGAGATTGCTCCCACCGACTTTCGGTATGTCGTGGGGGTGTGTGTATATTGTACAGAAGAGGGGATAATATGGAGCCTTGCGGGACTCCGGCTCTAACGGTGCAACTGCCAGTCAAACGACTGCTTTTTATAACTTTTCTTACTAACAAGTTTCTGCCACTACGCATTAGTCATACCGACCACCTGACACCTGACACGTAACGTCATAGATACGATTATTCAACTATAACAGATGGCACCGACATATACTTTATTGAGCGATAACTTTGACAATCAACTTATTAATATTATTAGTCTTCAATATAATCTAATCGATTTTTTTATAAATACAAACCTTACTCAAAACAGACAACTATTGTGAATCATCAACCATCTATAACTTTTACTGTATATAGAAACATAAATTATTAAATACACCTTTCCTATCACACTATCACAGAAGTAATATTGATGTTATTATTATGATTGACACGTAGAATATTAACATTTCCTTTATTACCATACCTACATATACTATATGTAGGGCATAGTTCGATTTAATTCAATATGTTACACACAATAGGGCTGTGATGCATAGTGAAATATTGTCTTCAGCGAACCAATTCCATCTCCGAAGCCTTTGGCATTGCCTCGACGTGTTAATTTTCTAGCAAACGTTAATATTATCGTTAGCGGTTTCTACTTTTTTAGCGTAAACCGTCTTTTCGTAATTTATAAGTTGAAAAAACCTTATCTATTCTTTTGAACACTTTAATAGTCCCTTTTTGTTTCGTTTCACCCTCTTATATAAATATTATTTTAGATGCACCAGTATGTTTATATTTTTAAATAGAATCCACACTAATATTATAAATGGGAAAGTCTGTCTGTTTGTCTGTCACGCTCTCACGGCAAATCTACCAATCCAATTTGAATGAAATATAGTTCAAGATTCACTGTTTATATAGGCTACTTTTTTAAAAGAAAACAACCCGTTATTGGTTGAAATAGAGAATGAAAGTTTATATGAAAAATCTAAACCACTTTATTGATTGTAATGAATCTTGGCATAAAAAATGATAACACTTTTATTTTATCGCTGGGAATTGCAATTTACGCAGACCATCCGTGCGTAAGGCTGGCAATCTGCCTTACGGACGGATGATACTGTGGGACTCATCGATAAGTCCGACATTACCCTTTAAATCCCAGCGGAAACCCCCTCCACCCTCATGAGACGTCGAAGGTTCGCTTGCGCATACTGCTACGACGCATCGGTGGATAGCCCGCCTTTTGCGGTCCACCGTCACCTTCAGGGTGTTCTGGGGTTTCTTCCAGAATACCCGCAGCCTCGATGATTTGCGGGAGGATCAAAAACACTCCCGCTGTAGCTCCTCTAAGGTAGGGTTAGTACGAGATGCGCATACCGCGTTCTCCCACTCCCTGACTTCCGACGGCGGAACGAATTTATATTAGCGCTGGACTGACGCGCCCACTCCGCTGTCTCCTTCAGTGCGATAACTAATTCGCAGAAGGCCAGTTCCTCTCACTATCCATGGCCCCCACCACAATACAGCCATCAAGATGTGGCGTTGTGGGGCCCAAGCGGGGCATTCCGCCAAAGTATGATGCGCCGAATCGACAGGTGCATTACATTTATGGCACGCCGGCGACAACTCCCGACGTGTAATCTGGTGTAGGTATTTGCCAAAGTATCCATGCCCCATCAACACAGACTAGTGCAGACCAGTCTAAACATCAGGACTCCTTCTGTATTGATAACACTGAGTTAAGCATTACTTACTTATATTGTTACCATAATTCACCGAAAAAAGGTTGACAACATAACGAAATAGCAGAGTAGTTCACACGGAGAAGCGGTGAGTGGGCCGCTTGTGTGTTATATGTAAATGTAGTTAATACATCCGCTTTACAAAAAATATTTTTAATTTTATGCCGATAACAAGAATATATCATGACTAAGGGAGACCTGTCCAAAACCGTATTCCGGGGTAAAACCGTATGGTGGCCTTAGAGCTGCTGGTTGTTTGAATTTACCGCTCAAACTTCTGCCAATGGGACCTATCATTGAGAGCCATTGCATTTGGGAGCCAAAAAATGTTAATGCTGCCACGCTCGTTACAAAATGAAATACATTTAATATTTTTCGGGAGTTGTAATCTTATTATTAACTAAATAAGTACTGCAATTGTATACTGTAAACGGAATTCAATGTAAGTACGAAATTTAGGATATCATTGTATGTGTTTTTACTATTATTTTCAGTGGTTGTCTAAACCGATTTTCCTTATGTTTGTCGTGGTGAGCAAAATGTTCTTTAGAGAATACCTTGGGGCAAAACCGTATGGGGTAAAATTGGTTAGTATACAGTTATACCCCTATATACTAATGTTTTTTTATCAAAAAATATTTAATAACGACTACTAGACAAAATTGGGATGTCAAACAAATGAAAAAAACCACAATAAGTATGTCTGAGGAAACTTTTGGTTACCTCAAAGCATCTCAAGTCTACGATGTGCCAAAAACTACGTTGCAAGACAACGTTATAGACAAAATAATGATCTAATACCGGGCAGTAGCCAATCAGTCAATTCAAATTATCTTGTATCACCGTCGGGTATCATGCCTGTGTCTCGAATGGAAAACAACACTAAACGCATCACCCGTCGCAGAGGTAAAACGAAAATAATTACATAATTTCCATATTACTAAAAAAAAAAAAAAAAAAACATAGCTTCACGCTATATCCCGCACACAGCAGGGTAGGCAGAGGGAACCTAGTGTTAAGACACTCCGTTCCCCACTATTACTCATCTTTATAAACGAGCTACTAAGTAATTCGAAGCGGAAAATTATAAAACCAAAGTTGAATATGTCAGAAACTAAGGTACAGGGTACTTGCTGTAATGGTCCGGCCCATGAAAGTTGTACAGGTTACAATTCTGATGATCTTGATGATTTTTTGTGCGCTAAATGTTTGGTGTGAATGTTGGGGCAAAATCGTATATTTTGTACAGTTTTGGACTGTATATATATATATAGAGGACATATAGAATAATTTATATCATTTTCTGAAAAATGAAATTGAAAAGAAAATTACTGTGATTCAAAATTTCTAATAAATAAATACTTTCATTTATGTTACTTAGTCTAATATATTCTACAAAGAAAAAGAAATTTGTTTTACTATTGTTTTTTCATAACTTAATTTCATATATAGACCTACTCTAAGAGGCTACATTACTTTATATTTATGCAATGGTTGTGAGATTTAATACTTACAACAGGCATATAAACTTTTATAGAAAAAATAATATCACAAAAACATTATTGCTGAATTGCTGAGTAGAACGGCCACCTGATGGTAAGTGGTTACCTTCGCCTATGGGCATCCATAATATTAGAAATGTTGTGAATGCATTGCCGACCTTAAGGGCGGAGCGGAGGAGGAAGGGAAGGTGGAAGGGTGGGGAAGGTTGGAATAGGGTGAGCTGATTTACATGTCATCAAACCTGAACACATAATGAGATGTTTGGCGATCCGTCTTTGACATGATAGTGGTCGCGAGCCAGCGGAGAACGAATCTCCTACCACCAAGCTACTGGGTTACCCGTCTTTTATGGGATACTGCCCAGCGACGGAGGGGAATTGTATTCTAGCCCGTCCCCCCACGGGTAAAGGTTATGTAATAGACAAAATATAAAGCCCCAATAATATATCTTTTTTTTTTAAATAGTCTCAAATACCTCGACGTTATTGATTTGTCAAATAAATTATTTAACCGCACTTCAGTGGTTGATAATAAAAATACCGTCGTAAATATCATAAGCAAAAAGGCAGCAATACCCATTGTTGGTCCGTTGGCACTCGCATTGTTTTGCTAAGTGTGAACGAAATCAACTTTATGGCTTTATAGCGTAATAAATCTACATGATGTGCTATGCTTGTTATTGATATTAGTTCTGTTTCATTAATATATAGATAGTATTTGTCTGAATGGATATCAATTGGGCTTTAATGTATTGTAAAACTCAATTTGACGCATTTTATACTATGATTTAACTATCGACTAAGTAGTGTGCTTTACAGGTCGACGTGTAACAGACAGTATTAGTTCAATTCGTTGTGGGTTCAATTCCCACTAAGGAGAATGATTACATTTATATTGTATTGTTTTTTTCGCCCTAGCAGGGTCTAAAACAAACCGCGACGTTGAGTTCCCTCACTTAGCATATCTTGAATTATCTTGAATTCATGTATAAAATGGATTACAGAGTGACTTGAAGCTATGTTCTTCCTGACTATCCGGCTATGCAGGAAAAAACGTGAAGCAGCCTTTTTATCGACATTTAATATTTAAATATTTCAATTTCCATTTTTTATACGAACAAGATAGAGTATTAAAATTTATATAATAGGTCTACAACTTTGCTCCCGCCGTTTCTTTTTTAATTTTAAAAATTATATAAAAATAAATGGTATTTTATTGGCCCATCTTTCAGGCAACAAACGAATCCCGCGTCGGAAAAATTTGTCATCCTTTGATAAGATCCAAGAATAAATCCATTCTTTCACTTTTCCAAAAAAATCGAAGCACTGGCCCGCCAGGCCGTGTGCCATCGACCTAAATAAATGGTAATCATATGAAGCAATATATGGAGAGTATGGCGGGTGAGGTAGAATTTCCCATTTCAGTGTTTCGAGGTACGTCTTGACTACTTTCGCCACGTGAGGTCGAGCATTGTCGTGTTGCAAAATTACTTTTTCGTGTCTGTGAGCGTATTGTGGCAGTTTTGCTTTTAATGTCCGACTCAAACGCATTAATTGCGTTCGATAAAGTGCACCAGTAATTGTTTCAGAAGGTTTTAGCAGCTCATAATAAATTACGCCGAGCTGATCCCACCAAATACACAACATGACCTTGGATCCGTGAATATTCTGTCGAGGTGTCGCCGTAGGAGTGTGGCCGGGCAATCCCCATGATGTGGGTCGCTTAGGGTTGTCGTAGTGCACCTATTTTTCATCCCCAGTAACAATACGATGAAGAAATCCTTTCCGTTTTTGTCTTTCAAGCAGCTGTTCACAAGCAAATAAACGTCGCTCAACATCTCTTGGTTTCAACTGATACGGTACCCAGTATCCTTGTTTTTGGATCATCCCCAGCTGTTCCAGGCGTTTTGATACTGCATGCTGATTTACTCCCAATGCTTTTGCCGCTATGCCGATCTTCAACAACAAAATCACCGCTTTTAAAGCGCTGGAACCACTCGCAACACGTTCTTTCACTAATAGTATCATCACCATAAGTACTTGAAATAACCCGATGAGCCTCAGCCGCCGATTTTTTCATGTTGAAATGAAAAAGTAGAATCTCCCGCAAATGACTATATGACGCAAACAAAAATAAACTAATATCGATGTAAATAACCTTACATAAATATAAATTTATAGATGTCAAAAGTGGTGAAAAAAACAACTGTGATTTATTTGTTTGAACTACTAGCGCCATCTTTTGGAAAACGACGGGAGCAAAGTTGTAGATCTATGAATTAAATTCCTTGAGTCGAAATTGAACTCAATGTGCAATAGCTGGTCTCATAGGCCTCATAGGTTTTAAAGCCATAAATAGAGCACGTAACTATAAATTATATATACCTAGTACAGTATGGGCTATTATTTAAGCAATATTTCCAATTTCATAGCTGGTCACTTGGGCCGCATTGTTTTACTAAATCGAATAACGTACGAAATCAATTTTACGCTCTTATAGCATACTAAATCTGAATAGTATTGACGATAGATAACTGATTTAGAGATATGGAATAATAGTATTGTGATAAGTTAGAAACCAATTTAGAAACTATAAGCTTGGCAAATGCTAGTATATCTATATGATAGCAGATTTCGTACATATATACCATCTGATATATATGTACGAAATCTGTAGATTACCTGTGAAAACATAAAAGATATATATATAGATTTTTGCATTTTTATAATAATAATATTAATGAGTACGGATAAATCTAATACAATGTCAACTATATAATAACAGATGGCGCTACCCGTCCCAGAAAATGTAGATACATCTGCTGTCATATAGATTATATAAAGGTTTATAGACCAGTCAAATGTATCTTTAATAAATGTTATGCTTATTTTATTTTATAATTATTTTAATTAGTGATATTGAAACAAATTTAGCTTCACTCGTGAACTATCTACATAATTTGAATGTTAATTTTATTTTTCTGCGGGAGTTGTATTGAATACCAGGGTGAAAACTTCATAATCCAATATGTTGCTCTAACCTCTTAGCTAACTCCATAGAAAAATTCATTTATTTCTACCCGGTAGATATCAGTATACAAATAATTTACTTATATCGGTTTTTAATTTTTTTCAAAATAACTACATGGAAAACTGGGATAAAAACTATCCTATATGTACCTTTAGACTATAAGCTATCTCCATACCAAAATTCATCCATTTCTATCCAGCAGTTTTTGCGTGATTGACGAACAAATTAACAGACAGACAGACAGACAGACAGATAGGGTGGATTTTTCATGTACAGAATTGATTATTCTATTATATATATATTTAATTACACTTTTAAAGTGCATTATATAAAAAACACATTTAAAATTGTACAAAGGATAATAAAATAGTTTTATACACTACGAAATAATAATATAATGACATAATAAGTAAACGTAAAAACTGGTAATATACGAAGAACAAAGAAAACAAGGGAATAATAGCAAGTGCATCGAAAGCGAAGTAACGACTGTTAGGCCTTAAATATTAGCCGATACGCAGGTGAAAGGATTCACAACTTCCGAATATTATTTATAAACTAAACGCTAATACTTATTATGCTTAAATACGTAAATATGATATTGTATTATGTTTAGTGAATTAATATAATAAGTGTATAAGAAAATATAAATAATAAATAAATAACGTATAATGTTTTGTTGTAATAAATAAACGTACGAATGAAATATACTAAATAAACAATAATTATAATTATAAGTAATAGTTCCCTACAATTGGTATAAAATAACAAAGGAAAAAATACTAATAAATAAAAAACCAATTCATTGTTCACTAAAATAATAAATAAAAATTATAACTAAATAAATAACTAACTTACGTTTTGTCTATAGAAGTTTCAATAACCAATTATTAATATTTTCATGATAAATCACTTTTTATATAGACCCTTAAATGATATTAACCGGTTTTTACATGTTGATAACACGAGCCGCTAAATTTCGATGAACAAACACCATTTAGTTGGTCGGTTTGTACCATTTAGTTTGTCGGTGTCTACATAGTTAATCTTCTTGATTTCAATATATTTCTATACCAATCTATATATTGTGTGCAGTTCTGCAACACGACGTCGTAATGGGTTAAAAATAGTTGTACCTATATAGCAAAAGATTTAGGCGACTACGAACAGTATGATTGACTTTTACTCGCGCCTTTTCTTCACTTCGAAATGATACCGTGAAATGAAATTTGCTACCAATTGCTGTCTTTAGAATGGCGTGGCAATCGTGTTATATTGTCTGACATGGCCCCTTACTGGTATTTGATTACTGATAGTAAATATCAGTTCTTAAAGTGTCCCATAAAACAATATTTGTGTTTTCTCTAAAGAAGAATTTCATGTTTTTTAATATATGAACTTAATAATTATATATCTATTTAATATAATAAAGATATTATTAATATAATTCATAATATACTCACAGGCACAATTCACCGCCCACCATGTAATTCCTTCAATTTACAGATTGTCAAATTTAGACCTCATTTTATGAAAGGTACACTAAGCATTAAGCTACCTTTAAGGTTTTTGAAAAACACCAAAATTCTTAAAAAAAAGAGATTTATTAAACGGTAAGTTCCAAAAATCGTTTCTAAGGAAATTGTCGATAAAAAGTTGACAAATTCAATTATGATAAAAGTAATCTAATTAAGAAGAAAGTTTAAAATTAACAATAGGTGTTGCTGCCTCGGACTCTAATGACTTCTTGGAGACGGTTTTGCATTCCATCCATTATATCTTGGATATCCGATAGGGGAAATCTCTTCTACCACAAGCGTCTTGAGCTCTCCTAGTGTCGTAGATGTTGGTACTCTTGCTCGGATACATCTTTTGAGATTGTCCCAAATGTAATCGATTGGGTTAAGATCGGAACTACGTGCCAGCTATAGTAAAACTTCAATTCCGACCTCATTAAAGTACTCTGTGACGGACTTTGTGGTATGGCAATGTACATTAATCTAAAGATGTCACCAATTAATGGTGCAAAAGGTATGACATGGTCTTTCATGACTGTTTCCAGGTTTCTTTAAGTACTTACACTGCCTCTCACGAACACAACAAGGTTAGTACGAGCCTCATAAAAGATACCTGCCCAAATCACTACGGATCCTCCTTGGTAAACCATTGTTTCTGTTACTGTGCATGGAGCAAACCTTTCATTTTGGTGCCTGTAGACAAGTTGACGTCCATCTGGACCTATTAAGGCTATTCTGCTTTTATCTGACAACAGTACGTCCTTCTATTCCTCCACAGACCAGTTAGCATATTCTCGAGAAATAGCAAATCTAGCTCTACGACGTTGTGGGATTCCTTTCTACCAGTCTTTTCCTAATTGACCGTTCAATCACACTGACATTTCTCACCTCAAAAAGACGCGTCCGAACTTCAGTAGCAGTACAAAAGCGATTTCTCGATACGTTGCTGGCAACGAAGTGGTCCTCTCTAGCTGAAATGTATCGATATCAGCCTTGACCTGGCCTGCAGGTGTATGAGCCTGTCTCCCGAAATCGTCTGATGGCATACCGTACCGTAGTTCGAGGTGCACCGAATGTACGGGCGATGCGACGTTAGTTGCACCGATTGTTAGCTCTAGCTGTACCAGTTGCAAGGAGTGGTATTTTTTACAGTTACAAACAATAAGCGAACACTAGAAACTTAGATTTAACAGTATTCACGCACTATAGTAGAAAATAAGTGGAAATGTTAACACGAGAAAATAACGGCAACAATGTCAAATAACGACTAAATTCTAAAAACTTGTCTGCGACACAAAATTAGGAGACGAATTAATTTATTGCTAAAGTACCCACTTAACAAAAAAATGAAACTGTTGTTATCCATAATACGCGTAAACAAACAGGGCGACGAATGATAAAGGTGGGCTGATAAATTCGCCGGTAAGTGTATATTTAAAAGTTTCATTTGGTTTTTTATGATATTGTTCAGAAGTCGAAAAAAACAAAAAGAAAACATTGTGTCATATTTGCTCTTTGAATTGTAATACTGGCATAAATTGTCCAATGATAACACCTAATCACCACAGGTTTTTTCCCGTGGGGGGACGGGTTAAGAATACAATTCCCCCCCGCCGCTGGGTAGCGTCCCGTAAGAGGCGGGTAACCCAGTAGCTTGGTGATAGGAGATTCGTTCTCCGACTGGCTCGCGACCACTATCATGTCAAAGACGAACCGCAGAATATCTTATGATGTGTTCCAGTTCGATGGCATGTAAGCCAGCTCTCCCTATTCCCACCATTCCCATCTTTCCTTCCACCTTCTGTCCTACATTCCCAAGGCTGGCAACGCATCCATAACTTGAATGTTGTGGATGTCTATAGGCGAAGGTAACCGCTTAACACCAGGTGGGCCTTCAGCTTGTTTGCCTCTTTTACTCCATAAAAAAAAAAAATCCGTCATCTATGACCAAGAGTTACAATGTTTTTAAAAACAAGAAAAATTACCACTTTTCATCCGTTACTTTATTGTTTACAAATATTGAGTAGTGGCACAATGTCTGACTGTAAATTTGAATGTTTATAGGTTCTATACTCGCTTGATGAAATTATTCCGGAGTGACCAGCCATTAAAACATGTCTGAGTGCATTCACGGGCTGTGAGTTTTAATTGTTTGAATATTTAATTACCTTAGTACACAGTGTACCTAAGGAATTCGCATTTCAACGTGCAAAGTTGTTTTAGTGTAAATATGCGAATAGATAATATAGATGACCTAAAATTTCAAAAAAATAATACCTGTTACTGTAAACTTTGTATTTATGTAATACAAAGTATGAATCGCACTGGATGCAAGCTTAAAAAAATAAAAGTTTCTCCGATTGAGCCATCCGATACTGCAGCGTAAAAACTATTGCCAATGTATTTTTTATATGTTTTTTATAAATATGTCGCTTTGGAATCCAGCTAGGCGAAACAACGGCATTCATTGTGATAAAAAAACTATTACACGTGCAGTCATCGGCGCAAAATATGGAGAAACGAAATATTTTTTGTTGAATGCACGCAAACGTGACAGTACCGCTGTACCAACTTTAATAAAAATACAAAATCTGTGTAGAGCTTCTTTAACACTCTAAGACAGAGTTACAAAATTAACATTGTTATTACATAGTGATATTTTTCAATTTATTGACACTATGGGGAAATGACAATCATATTTCATTTTTTACACAAAATACCACACAAACATACAAACATACAAATTGTCATATATAATAGTACTTTATTACAATATACATAAAAATATTTGTACATACTTTAACATACAAACTATAATTACTATTTTAAATAAAAAGGTTCTGTACGTTTAAGCTTAGTAAAGTTTCGATAGTGACTCATAATAATTACCTTTTATAACAATTCGCCACTACATACTGTGCCGAACACTATATAAAGTATATTTATTAAAAAATGATTTAACATAAATATAAAATATTATATTTTTGTATAAATAATAACAAAAAGTTTATGTTATTATTGATGCGAATAATTTGAAATAAAACTAAGAATTTTAAAACGGAGACAGATAAAAACATGAGCGTTTTATTTTGGCAGCTTATTGATTAATGTTTTGACAAAAAGTGATAAAACATATACTGGTATGCACGAAAAATAAAAATAAAAATTTAAAAAGACATCGACAACAATTATATAATAAAAGTTTTAAAAATTTTCGGATAGTGCTTGAATCTTTAGGAATTATTGTTTTATATGTATTTTTACAATAAAATCATTAAATTAAGACAATAACAAGTTCATCGTTGCAAAGTTATGTCGACCAGAAAAAATGATATCTATCAAATAAAAAAAAATAGTAAAGTTGGCAGGAACTATATAATCCAGACATCCGAAAATTTGTTTATGTATAATGTAAATTCTTTATAAATTTATTTTCTTTTTTAAGCTTCACACACACGGCAGGCTAATAATATATTATTTACTAGCAACTGCCCGCAACTTCGTTTGCGTGGACTTTATGACTATAATATTAGGTATATTATTACCAAGTTTATTTTTTTTATTTGTTTTACCACGTTACATTGAAATTTGGAGTCAAAATTATAATAGTTTTTAACATTTTGTATTAGTCTACACTTAGGAAAAGTTGGCGAGTCCCTTTAAGGCCGAATTCGAGACACTGCGCAGTATTACTGAGCAGAAAATGAAAATTTAAATGTAATCGTACCATCGAAGAAAAACCCAATAATCAATACATTTAGTTCAAACGCTATCTGAACAAATAAAAATTAAAATATAATTATTCCCCAGAATGGGGATCGAACCCACAACCATTGTGTTGCAGTCAGACACTATCCCAGCGGCCACGATGGCTTAAAGTACCAAATAAAGTATTTCTCAAAATATAAACATTGCTTAGAATAAAACTTATAACCTTTTTTATAGTCAGACTACCACCGATCTACCGACTACCGAGAAGCTACCACCGATCCGGCAAGAAACTCTGCGGTTGCTCTTTTTATTATATGTAATTTACAATAATTTCTTAACCATCATAAAATACCAACAACTGCACATTAAGTACATTTCACAATCACACAACGGTTATAATAATATACATTTATACTACAAATACACATAAAACATTTAAATAACGACTCAAATAACTATCAAGTATTATATACGTACGTACCTAAAACCCTCGTCAGTTAGTTCACAAACCACAATAATTCCCGCCATTTTAATATCACTCGGCTTCTATACATTTTCATGACAAGTCAAATCAGTATCTCAACAAATCAACTTATTGATTAAAATAATAAATTTTACAATAAGCTTAACATTAATATAAACTTAATATTATACAATTATTTTGTAATTGTTTAATATATCTTTTTACAATTCTTTATAACCATTTAAGTTTCATTATTAGCCGATCCGCGTCAAGATATTTAACAATGTCAACTTCTTAACTAATAATAATATAATACCAATTTAAATAGCAAATATTAATACCAAAATTACTTACATTGTTTGTTATAATTAAATATATAATATATTTAAATATTATTTCAAAGAATTACATACATAATAATTATAATATCTAACATGCGCGTTCAAACAGACGAATTGAGAAACGGAGAAAAAGACTAACAGACAGGTTAAATTATTAAAAATGATAGAATTGTATTCCATTTTAATTTTACACCCCCTGAGTTAGTTTTTCGTAAAAATATTTAATTTACAGGCACAACTTTTTTACAGATTTTGTGAAGTATAGACAATATTTCTCCTTCAGGTGCTCCAAATTAAAAAAAAAGATACGCCATTGCAAAACACACTTCATATTGAACAAATTTTATTATGGCGGCTCCTCCTTATATATTTAAGCAGATCTGTTATGATTCTACGTCAAATTTCACTCTTCGAAATTCGTTATAGCCTAAAGCCTGCTCAGGGTTAATAGCTATATATAAAAAAAAGTTTCATTCAAATCTGTCCAGTAGATAAAAAAAAGATGTGCGCGTACAAACAGACAAACATACAAACAGACAAACAGACGAACAGACGAACAGACGAACAGACGAACAGACGAACAGACGAACAGACGAACAGACGAACAGACGAACAGACGAACAGTTTTTATTAAGTCCGACGCTAGCTGTATGGTTACTCGCCGATTATAGAATTAAAATTTTAAAATTTAAAAAAAAGAATGGAGCTTCGCGGGACCGTGGCGTGAGAGAAAGTTACGCTTAGAGTATTATTGATGTCTAATTACAAATAATATAAATTTAATATATGGAAGTGGGTATTTAATTAGTAAATTGGATAATAAATTGTGAAACTGGAAATACGAATTATTGCAGCTGGGAATTTAAATTAAAAATGGTCTAACTAATCTCATGGACAATGATCTAACCACCAGCTGTGATCAAGAAGTTGCATGTATATTTGAAAAATTCTTCACAGATATTCCAACAACTAAAGCACTTATATCTTCCACAACCGTCACTGAATCATTGTTTAAGGATAGCGTACACAAATGTAATATAAACTTTAAATTTAAATCAGTTAATGCAAGATATATTCTTCAGACATTTCATTCCCTAGATATCAAGAAAACCATGAGATCTATGAGGTATCTCTATCAAATTGATTTGCACAAAATACAAAAACAGAAGAGACGAATGAGGCAATCATTTAAACTAAGAAAAAGCAAAACGCTTTATCTCAGTCGCTCATATAATAACAGAGTTCGGTGTGTGACAAGTAAATAATTTATGTCGAACACCTCATTTTGTGCGATAATATTTTGTATGAACGAATTTCCTTCAATATTGAATTTTATTAAAACAACGGCGTGAAAAGTTTTAACAATATTTGGATGAAGTTCGTAAGTCTAAGTTATCTCGATGCTACTTTCAGATACACACCTCTTATATTGTATAAATTCTTGCAATCTACTTCTTATTCGTTTAATCACTATCTCAACTTGGAAGGCGTAACTTTCGGAAAGTATTCGAGAATTCAATATTGTACTGAAAACTTTACTTATTGTAAATATTACTGTTCCTCTCGTCCGTTCAAGTTATCATTCTTCGTGTTACATTAAGTAACTAGATGCACACGAACGTATTTACAATAGGTGGTAGTTTCTTTATTTTATACTAGCGACCCGCTCGCGGCTTCGCCACGTGAACTATCACTTTCATCCTCTATTGCCTCTTTAGAATTGGTTTTTTTATAAAAGGGGGTAGTCTATATTTGACTTTGCGTCACTAATTATGTTCTTGAGAAAATCATCGATACATCTAGTACAATGTCTATTCTATTTTATAATATATAGTGATAACTGTTATAGTAAGAAAACGTACGAAATCTGCTATCATATATCTATATAAGCAGATTTTGCAAATATATACCATATGGTATATAGTATTATAAACCGGTCACAATATCTTAAATAAATTTTACGCTTTTTATTTTATTTTACAATTGTGTTACTTATTGATATTAAAGAAATAGCTTTACTTGCAAATAATCAATATAATTTGACTTTGCCAGTTTTTTATTTTTCTGCGGGAATTGTATTAAATACCAGGGTAAACTAATAACCCGCTCGCGGCGTCGCTAGGTAAACTACTACTTTTTTACCCTATTTCAGCACGTTTCGGGTTATTTTAAAGAAAAAGAGAGATAGCCGCCTATGTTTGAGCTTGCCTCATTAACTATTTTTCTGAGAAAATTCATTCATTTCAGTCAAGGAGTTTAGATCTTTCATTCTCACTATATACTAAACAAACATAAGTTTCATCTACTGTTCCAACCTCCTATAGGGTTTGATTTTATAAAGGGATACCTATATATGACCCCACGAATCCCATCTAAATCGGGCTAGATTACCTGTGAAAACATGGCAGATAGAAGAGATACAGATTTTTGCATTTTTATAATAATAATATTAATGAGTACGGATATATCTCATACAATGTCAACTATATAATAACAGATGGCGTTACACGACCCGTTCCAGAAAACGTAGTGACATCTGCTGTCCTATAGATTATGTAAAGTTTTATAGCCCGGTCAAGTGTATCTTTAATAAATATTATGCTTATTTTATTTTATAATTATTTAATTTAGTGATATTGGAACAAATTTAGCTTCACTCGGGAACTATCGACATAATTTTAATGTTTTTTTTTAAATTTAATTTTATGCGATAGTTGTGTTGAATATCAGGATGAAAATTATCCCATATGTTGCTCTAACCTCTAAGCTAATTACAAATTTTTACCGTTTTCATTCATTAATTTCAAAATTCATTAATTTATACCGGGTACTTCTATCCAGTAGTTTTTGCGTGATTGACGAACAAATTAACAGACAGACAGACAGACAAGTATTCTACTGTTACTTACACACTACGATGACAACACACTTATGACAAATATACTACTTATTGGGTATGTTAATATATCGATAACATTATTTTTACTTAATGTTATCGATATATTAACATACCCAATTTAAATTTTTCTGAAATTTTTCATGTACAGAATTCACTTTTCTACTCTTTTATTATATATAAAGATATAGGTACATACCTACTTATGAAACAATTGAAAATATCCTTTGTTTTCAATATTTTTACATATTTTTAAATAAAACAATTTTAACCGGATTAATCGAGTATATATATTATATTTGTATTTTCGTATAAGGAAAATATCCGTTTATCCGCTAAAAATATTTTCATTTTAAAATACGAAACTTAATTTTATTTTGAATCAACATATAAAATCCGCAAATACAGAAAAAATAAATTTAAATAAATCGTTGTGCGTTGTGATATGTTTTATATCACAACGCACAACGAATTAAAGAAGTTTTACTAATACTTCGTTTTCTAGTATCTCTAAATTGCTCTGAAATTTATTTTTTTCTTATTTTGGTGTCAATGAGAACACGTATCATGTAGACATTTCGCCTTCTTTGTAAGACATATTGAGGTGCGAATTTCAAATAGCTTTTGATGTCAGATTTCAGTCAGAACTTTTATCGTATTTACCATACAAGTCTGGTAACTGCAGATTTTATTTTATTTTATTTGACCTGCAAGAGAGATCAAAGGCCAATACACATCACACCTTACTCTTTATTTTTTTTAATTCAATACAAAAAGAAATCAGATAAAATGGATGTAAGATTTCATGAATTAATGCGAAAAAAGGTGTTAAATGTATCAATCTTCTATTAAATATTATCGATGATATTTTTATATTTCATTTCAATGAATATATAACAGCCATACCTATGACAAGTTAAATATATATATTTATATGAAACCAACGCATTACACATTTTAAATCAATAATAATATTGTAAATATGAAAGTATGTCTGGTTATTACGTTATCAAGGTTAATTTACTAGACCGATTTGGATAGAATCTGGAATAATCCCTGAGAAAATTCATGGAAATGGAATTGAACATACGTATTTTAAAAACCGTCGAAGCTCTCCGCCCGCTAAGTCTTGCGTTCTACCACAAATTCTTATACTCTTTTTATTACAAATTAATTTCTTTATAACATCTGTGTAATGAGATTTTTACAAATTTATAGTTTCGCGAGCGAAAATTTTCTATTAATCTATTTAAAAAAAATACTTTTAACATTTTTAAGTGCTATTCACACACTAGTAAATTGAAAAGTTGTGGCTTTGAATTTCTTAATTGTGCGAATAATACTTTAAAATGTTTAAAGTATAAGAAATCTATTTTTCCCAAAAATTAATAGATAAGACTGAAAAAGGGTTAATGAATTGTATTGAATTCATCATTTAATTTAAGAGAGAACATAGGCTGTCGAAAATGCGAAGCAACTATAGTTGTGCAGTTCAAGCGGAAAAGCCTCGAAATGGTTGCTAATATGTAATTACATGTATATTGACAAAATATTACACACCTTAAAACTAAATATGCAATATGTTTTATAATTCTATAACATTTTTTTATTAGGATTTGCCCAAACGTAGCAGTCCTTGTAAGAAAACTATACTCTATCCACTTTAGCAGTTAATAAAGATAACTATTATCGTGCCCATTAAAAAAGATACCAGAAACCTCATTTTAAAATTCTTTTTATATGTAAAAGTAGTAAATGCTTACAACTCTAATATAGATTATGTTACAAAAACCAGTACTTTAGGCTTATGTCAGTTTAGACTGCAGTAGAGCGACGCGTACATATTATTATACCAATACATGCTTCAAGTATATTAAAGGTGGATCACTGTAAGTCTTTGTCACTTAGATGGATTCACTGATTTCATTTTGCGTATAATATTATCTTCTGGCTTTATTCTGCGGTAACGCAGATCTTGGTAGTGTTATAGGAGAATGTGTATATGGAAATTCTATATTACAAGAAGTTGTCAGATTTTATTCATATATTGTAAAGTGAGTCTCGTGAGTCTAATAAAGCAATCTGTTTTGGTTGAGCCAAAATATTGTATATTTCAATTTATTTAAAGTGTTATTCACACACTTTATTTTTTCAAATTAGCAAAGTTTCCTAACAACAAATGTAAATTGTAACAAGTGTATAAGAATTAGACCCAAATATACACGCAAATTTAGCCCAGCTTTGTCTCAGTGCACTTAAACGGCTCTTTATATTGGAAGATATAACAGTCGTATAAATATGAAACGATTTTCCGAATAAAATGAGTTACGCAAATGTGAAATAATATCTACTCCAGAACAAATTTTCTTATAATTTTTCGCTCAAGTTTTAATCTATACTATATAATAAATCTGTAAAAAAGTTGTGTCTGTACATTGAATATTTTTGCGAAAAAACCACCCAGGGTTAATAACCCAGGGTAAAAATAGTAATAGAACACGAATCTATAATTTTTAAATTTTTTGTCTGTTTGTCTGTTTGTCTGTTCGTCTGTTTGTCTGTTTGAACGCGAACATCTTTCGATCCACTGGACAGATTTGAAACTTTTGAAACTTTTTTTTTGCATAGCAGGCTGTAGGCTATAAATGATTTCGAAGAGTGGAACACCTGATGTAGAACCACAATAGACCTGCTAAAATATAATGGACAAACTTTTTTTGGATTTGGAACACCTGATAAAGAACTATAACAGTTCATCTAAAATTGGTATCTATACTAATAAATAAAATAATGATTATATATATATATATATATATATATATATATATATATATATATATATATATATATATATATATATATATATATATATATATATATATATATATATATATATATATATATATATATGTATATCTATATATATATATATATATATATATATATATATATATATATATATATATATATATATATATATATATATATATATATATACGATACATATATCGTAATAAGCTTTTTAAAAATTTTGTCTGTCTGTCTGTCTGTTTGTTTTGGGTAATCTTTGGAACGGCTAGATCGATTTTGACAGAATTTACAATGATGATAACTGATGTAACAGAGCGTAACTTAAGTTTTAATTTTAAAACTTGCTGTTTCCCGCGGCTTCGTCCGTGTTCAACAAAACAAAAACATTGTAATTCTAATTCTCGTGAAAGTGTGTTAGTTTGTTTGTTCATGTTTCACAGCAAAGAAGCAATGTAATGTCACAGTGTTCTTAGTGGAACAAAGGCTAATTTGTACTGTGAGTTACTTAACACGTTCTTGGCGTTAAGCAAAAATTATGCATCTTTCTGTTCGGGCTACGTCGGTCAATGCTGGTCGACAATGAGACTTTCTGTTCGGGCCGCGTCGGTCAACGCTGACCGCATCATCGGATGCTTTCGGAGTTCGGATTCGGATGCACACAGCAGGGTAGGCAGAGGGAACCTAGTGTTAAGACACTCCGTTCCCCACTTTCCGTCGAATTCGGAGGCTTTGCATGTTAAGTGGCGGAACTTAACGCCGCGCTTTACCTCGACACCAGAACGAAGAAAATGGAAATATAATTTCCACTCCTCGAGTGGGAACCGAACCCACAACCAGTCGTTTACAGTCACACTCTTGTGCCACAGGGCCACGACTGGCCACATAAGTTTATAACGTCCAAGATTGAGTACTGCTTACATTATTGATATTTTAATATATTGATGTGTAATATTGTATTGTTTTTTAAAAAGATATTTCAATACATAAACTTTGAAACAAATCTTTTTTACTAACAGAATTCAAACATGTAAAAGAATAACATATTCTGTTATGAATTAAAAGCTATCATGGCATGGGATAGCGTCTTACTGAAAACGTGATCGGTTGTGGGTTCGATCTCCACATGAAGCATATTACGATTAAATTAATTTATTTCACTTGCTAATTAAACTGGACTAGACTGGACTGGGCAAAACGATACGTCATTGAGTCCCGCTACTTAGGACGCAATGTTTCGATTTCAGGCTGAAGTGTACTAGATGACTCTAGATTTCCTTTGACTATTTTGCTATAGGAGGAAAAGTGTAAAGAAGTAGAAAAATAAGAATGAGGGAGCAAATCCCGTATTCAAATCCAGACTTAAAATCCATACAGGAAGAAACTCTTCAGTAATCTATAGGTTCACTACTCGAGTACTGGCCTGGACTTGGATTGTATTACAGAGAGAGTAGCTCGGAGCAGTGCTTGGAATTTGCGACACAAGTATAGCCTTCAGCAGCCCATTTAAAACGCTTATTATAGTTTGCCTACACTGCCCGAGCTATGTGTGCCTAATTAAAATCGAAAAATTGTGGTGTACAAAAACATAAGGTTATTAGCGAATTAAAGTATCCTAATGTTATAAATAGGAAAAAATGCCCATTTGTTTACTTATCTATTTATTTTTTTAGTCCTCTAAATTTCGTCTTAAGTATAAGAACACTATTTATACTTAAATTTATACAGCAATTTTAGGCACTACAGAACTAGATTCAGACAATAAACAGTGAAAAATACCGACATCTAATAATCTAATAAATTCAAATTATAACGACGGATTAGTTTCTGACGAGCCTCGGCATTTTGGATACATTCCACCAAGAAATGGTGAATTTCAACCTCCACTCCACACAATTTACACTTTGGAGTAGATACCCTTTTCATAAGAAAACCAAACTTCTTTAGAGGAAGATGTTCAGAACGCAACCTAACGCCTATAGCAATTTGTTGCCGTGTAAGTTCCTTCTCACTAAACCATGAAATATAAGGAAGCTCATTTTGAAAAACTCTGTACTATATTTCATTTCTTTTAATTTAGACCTTTCTTTCAAATACACCTTCCAAACTTCCTTTCTGAACTTTACGAAAACTTCCGAAAATATATATACTTCTCTCCCTTGTATCAAAGCCCGCTTTACCAAATTATCAGCGTCCTCATTTCCCCTCTGTCCCAGGTGAGAAGGAACCAATTGAAGTTTTACAGTTATATCTCTGGCATATAACTTAACAATTTCATTTAATATCATATGCGCCACTGATACTCCTCTTGCTGTCACATGAGATAATAACTCTTTCCCAATTAAAAGTGGAAACATATACAATTTCCATAAATATTTTTAGAACCATCTGTATAGATTGCAAACCACCCAACATAATTCTGATTAATTTCGTGGATGAGTTCATATTTTGATACGTTAATGTATTAGTTATTTTTTGCATATTTATTCAATTCAAATCAGTACTTCAGATACTTAGGGGCTGGAGAGTGAGAACAAAATTATGATGCGCATGGGATACATATCCATACTAAAAGTAACAATGTTTTAGTTTCTCTTAAATTTCGTGTTTTACGAAGTCTATAGATTAATATATTTTTTATTCCCACTAATTACGAGGAGTAGTAAATAATATACAATCAATTTAATTGCAAAAGCTACCAAAAATACTTAATAAATAGCATTCCCTCTTACCAATCTGTTCGTAGGATAATCTTTCGATAATAGAAATTTGTAAATTTTTATTACAAAAATGCTAATTGTTGGCAAAATAAATTGTAATGAAAGCGTATAAGAATTTCGACGCAGCTGGTAGTAGAACGCATGGTTAAGAGGTCGGAGAGCTAGAATAACCATTTTAGCACTTCGACCGCTTTAAAAAGCACGAGTAAACATGTCTTGTACAGAGTATTTGTATAGTGTATACACAATCACAGTTATAGACATAGATCAGAGCACTTCATATAAGTCGTTGAGTTTCTAAACACAGTTGAGCTGCCAGATCTATCCTGTATCCCAGTTAAAATTATTTGAAATTTAATAATACCCCTCAATTATGTAACGGCACGAGACTGTATCACGCAACTTGGATAGAAAATAATTAATGCCAGCATCTTAAAAAGAGTAGAAAAAGGTGAAAATTTCACTAATGTCTAAATTACTACTACTACTATGCTACTGATCTATAATTTCAATTTAAATTATGTTATTAATTAAGCTAAGTGTAATATTTGGACCATTTAACAGATCGCAAGGGTAAATATTAAGATAACGAGGATGAACTTAAAAAGATTGTGCTTCTCTCAATTCTCCGAATCTTCTGTTTTTATTCCCAGTAGAAAGACATAATATCTAACAATACCGTATTAAATCAAACATTTATGTACGCTCTCGGTTTGAAAGGTGACTGTATGCACTGAAAAGATCCACTAGCCAGTAAGGTTTAAGGTTAGCTTAAAGCACAAGAGTATCGCACGTACACTTTGCGATTAATGTTACCTTGAGTTGTTTACCTGTACCTTTAAATTGATGACATATTTCTTATCCATCTTTACACCGTGTAGGCACTTCTCATGTATCAGGTAGAATGAAATTATTGTTATTTTCTACAGGTAAAGCGGGCGAAGCCGCAGGTAATAGCTAGCTAGCTATTATTATAAAATTAAATTGGACTATATTTAGTAAAAATATTTTATACATATTCCTACGTATTTTTTTGTATAGTATGGATATATTTTGTATAGTTACATTATATGGAAGTAGTATGATATATAAATTATAAAGTCATGAGGTCTACGCAAACAGCGCTTTAACAAAAGTTTTTTCAATATGTATAAGAATGAATATTTAAAAAGTAAGTTAAAAAAATTAAATTTAGTCACAGTGGCGCAGTTGCGAAGTGTCTGACTATAAAAAAAGGTTATAAGTTTTATTCTAAGTATTGTTTATATTCTGGGAAATACTTGAATACGTACTTTAGACCGCCATGGGGCACGGGAATTTCAGTCAAACACCCTGACTGCAACACAATGGTTATGGGTTCCATTCCCATACTGGGGAATAATTATATTTTTATTTATATTTCTTTAGATAGCGTCTGAACTAAATGTTTTGATTATGGAATTTTTCTCCGATGGTACGGTTATATTTGAATTTTCATTTTCTACCCAGTAAGACTAAATTGGGCGTTGACTTCTGGCACGCAATACGCAGTGTCTCGAATTCGGTGTTAAAGGGACTCGCCAACCTATTTTAATTTGATTCTTAATTTCAATAGAAGTAGTTGATATATTATAGTAATAAAATCCTCGCAAATAAAGTTGCGGGCAGTTGCTAGTATCTGTAATATATGGTTGCACTTAATGACTATACATGAAAAATTTATAAGATATATAATATAATTATTATAGGGACACTTCTCATCAATACAGTATAATAAAATATCAATTTTATAAAGTTTGGTAACAAATATTATATTATACAGCTTAGGTCACTTTTTACTAACAGCCTCAAAAGTAATTACATGAATAATATACGCTGCTGGCTTTCCGCCAACATGCAATAGTGTTTACACTATTGCGGCGTATAAGCTTTTATTTTAAATTATCTCGCCTTTAATCATGTTATTGTCTAGTTTACAACTGTTTTACATGTCTTCGCGTTTTTGTTTTGGTTCAAATTTTCATAATATTAAGATGTAAGAAAATTTCGGTGTTTAGTTCCGTAATCTCTCAAAATTGAGCAGGATAAAAACATTGAACTAGTTATAAAATATGAATTATCTAAAGTTAAGCGTGGCGCAGTGAGATAGCGTTTGACTGTAAATGCTATAGTTAAATTAGATTAAATCCTTCACTCAACACAAAATGTTTCCATTTCAGGCAAAAAGTCGAAAACGAAGTGTCTTGACAATTAGTTCTTTCTCACTACCCTGCTATACAGAAAAAACTTAAATCTATGTTTTTAATTTAAACACGGCTACTTCAATTAGCTCTACATAGATATTATTTTACATCACCGTACACCACAAGAAAATATTTATATGGTATCCTTGTATTGTTATGAGTAACACAAGTAATTGTAAAACTAAATTTGTTGGCTTCTGAAGCTGGTAGCAAGCGAACTGATGTTTTGTCTTAGAGTGTTTATACAAAGGGTCTCATTTGGGTCAAGTGATGACCGTCCTGACTCTCAGTAGTCAACATGTTTTAACATTTTATAGTAACACCCGTAAATGTAAACAGGAAAATACAAAATTTACAAGCACTTTCATTATATGTGAAAATTAAGTATGTCGCCTTTGGAATTTGTTGTTTTAAATATTTTTAAAGGAAAAATTTTATACCTACTTAAAATAATATAATTTGTTGTTAAGTAGTATCCTTTAGATATATAATAGGTATATCTAAAAAATAAATTATTTCCTACAAGATATTATATAATATTTTAACTACTGTTACAAAGAATATTAATATTTATTCAACGAAAATGAATAAACATTAATATTCTTTTAGATTAAATATTAATACTATTATTAGATATACCTATTATATATGTATATTTTGAAGTTAAAATTAACATGTATAATTTCGATGTCTGAAATTTTTTTTTTTTGATTACCCGCGGTTTCTCTCGTGCAGTCAACGAAAATTAACAATAAATTCATAAATATATACATAGGATTTCCATTGAATCTTTTTTTGTATCACTGGGCAATATACCACCCATTCGCAAGGCATGTCATATGAATGAATGGATACTGTGGGACTCATCAGTGAACCCGATACTACACAAAGCGGAAATTGCAGGCTTCTATTGCCTTCAGGATGTTACGGAGTAATAGCGATACATTCAATTTGGACTTGCGCACCTGCACCGAAGAAAGATCTTCAGTGCGATAGCTGCCTTGCAGAAGGTGTCACTCTCTATATCTTATTTCAACTATAATTAATGAAATGCTTACAAATACTGACAGAATATAGATTTACTTATTAACTGACTAGCATCTGTGTCACAAGTGGCTGTATCTTCCTCAAAAATGGTCGCATTGAAATAAAGAAAACAAACATTTTAAAGCTTAAAGTTACTAGTTTTCTGATCTTAAAACGGAAAATATTTTCAAGCGACGTGTTCCGCTATATCCTGATGAATACCGAGAGAGAAAAAAAAATGATAGTTTTTTAGTTCATTTTTTTGGTCTAAAATGTTGGAACATTTTTTTTCAACTTAACCACTATATGGATCGGATAACTTGTTTATCTAGCTTTAAATTGCTATTGTTAAAAGTTCAATACATATACTTTTCGCTGATATATCGAACTCTGACTGGTAAAGGATCTTTTTGTCTTTAACCATAAATATTTCAGTAACCAAAAAACATAAGGAGTATTTTAAAATCTTCTGTAAATTTGCCATAAAGACCAGCTACGGATTTTTGAAAAATAAAAATATATCTTCTTGTTTACATTAATTTTAAAAAATCATTAAAAAAGGGACTTTTTCTGGCTTTTGGGAAAATCAGGCGCTAAGTTGGATATGTCAAGAAAACTGGTAATGTTGACTGTGCGTTTTATAGTTCAATATTCATAAAATTTTCAAGATCTTAATTGTTATATATTTCAATGGAAAATGCCAATCATGTTCAGCAGGTTTTATAATGGAAGCAATTACTTATTTCTCATGGACATACAGACAGACGAACAGACAAAAATTTTAAAAATTGTAGATTCGTATTCTATTAGTATTTTTACATCTCCCTGAGTCGTTTTTTTCGCAAATATATTCATTGTACAGGCACAATTTTTTTAAAGATTTATATTGTATAGATTAAGAAATAAAAAAAGTTTCGTATTTGGCTACTTTACGGATAGAGTTTCTAAATCACTCTCTCTATCTCTCTCTCTCTCTCTCTCTCCCCTGTGCATTATTAATTCCAGTTAGTTGCAGTAGTTGCAGGCGTTCATGTCTCTCTTAATGACATCTGCCCATCTCATCTTCGTTCTTCCTCTTCTTCTGGACTCTCAGATGTTCAGATGCATTCTAACATTTCCGATGTATTCAGGTGGTAGGAGCTGTCTGTTCTTAACCGGTTATCAATTACTCGTTCATATAGCTTCATGGTATGGCTCATTAACTTAATTCCACGGTAATTGTTGCATTCATATTTACTGCCTTTACCTTTATAGAGAGGTACAATTGAGCTTAACCTCCATGCGTCCGGCATGCACGAGATTTCCCATCCTGGAAAAGCTCAGTAAGAAGATATATTCCTTGTTCTCCTAGGCATTTCCAGGCTTCGACAGGAATTCCATTGGGGCCTAAAGACTTCTTATTTGACATTTTCCTTAGAGCAGATTCTACTTCCTGGGGAGATATCACTGGTGTAAGCCCGAGATTCCTGTCAACCACCGGAAGATCAACTGTTCTTTTTATTCCATTGAGTAGTTGGTTATAATATAGACTACACGCATCTAAGATGTCTTTGTCTTTGTATAACAGCGCCCCGTCAGCGCCTTTGACAACCCTGATATTTACTGGGTCTTGTGTCGCCTTGTTCCGAGATTTTGCAAGTTTATATATCTCTTTTTGCCCTTCTCTACTTTCGAGAGCAGCATACATTGATCCCGTAGCGTCTCTTGCTATGGCTACAGTTTTCTTGGCCTTCTTTTTTAATACCTTATAAGCATCTCTGTCTTCTTGGGTGCCAGTGGCTTGCCAGATTTTGAAAGCTCTCTTTTTCTCTTTTAGAGCTGTTTGTACTGCAGCACCCCATCACCAAGTTTCTCTAAACACTTGCATTCCTGGTTTAGTGCGACCTAAGATTTTGTTTGCCGCTTTCATTATTCTTGAAGATAACTGATTCCACACAGAGTTCACATCATCTTCTGTGTTAATAGTCAATCCTTCTAGCTCTTTTTTAAATTCTTCAGCCTTTTCTTCTTTAAGCAACCACCATTTAGTAATATCTGGCACCTTTTCTTGTTTGGGATTTCACTTTTTGCGGAAGGTCATGTCCATGACTAACACTCTATGCTGCGACATGACGCATTCCCCAAGTATCACCTTGCAGTTTTTCACTCTCCCAATATTTACTCTATTGGTTAGGATGTAGTTTCTAAAATCACTATGTTAAGTTTTTCCTAATTCTTAATCAGTAGCCAATAAACAACGTTTCATACTTCTAATATTAAAAATGACGGACTTCTATACGTATATTGAATGCGTACATTCTACCTCTATTTGGCTACGTTACGAATTACTAAAACTGCTAAGATAATTTTTTACTAATTCCTAATCAGTCAGCCAGTATAAAAAGTTTCATATTTCCAACATTAAAAAATTAGTCTTCTGTACAAACTATGTGTGGCTACCTTAGGGGCAGAATTTCCAAAACCACTGAGATTAGTATTAACTAATTTATAATCAGCCAGTTAATAAAATATACTCCTAACGTTAAAAATGACGAAATTTCATTTACATTTTCATACAAACTTTCAACCCTTATTTCACTATATTAGGGGAGTAATTTTCAAAATTGATGAAATAGAATTGTAATTATTTTTAATCAACTACCCAAAAATAAAATTTCAAGGCTTTGACTTTAAAATTGACGGACTTTCATACAAACTGTTAATTTCCAAAAATGTTTTCGTAGTGAGAGCCTACGATATAAAACACACTTACTTACCAAAAATCAACTGTCTGAGTTTAGTAGTTTCGGCTCGGCGACGATGAATCGGCAGCCAGTAAGTCAGCATAAACATTCTTATACTCGTACATATAGAAAGCAACATAAAGAACCCGCACCTCTTGGATACCGTCCGAACGCTCTAACCAATTATGCTACATCTTCAGGTACAGCTACATCACTATCTGTGTGAAGTTGTTAAAAATTTCGTTGTTAGCTTTCGCTTCTTGTTTTGTATTGGTTTGGTTAGGTTGGAAAAAAAAGGTTTTTGGATTTTTTTATAATTGGTTGGTACAACTATATAAAGTCTGGATATAAGGTCATCGTGGCGCAGTGGGACTAAGTGTAAATTCAACGGTTATAGGTTCAATTCTTGCTTGGGGTTAATGAATATAAATTGTTTTTATTATTTAATTCTGGTGCTTAAGACAAAACGTGCGTTTCGCCACTTGACACACAATGTCTCAAGTTAGGCCGAGAAGAGGAGAATAGATTGTCTTGATACTAGGCTTTCCAGACTACCTATCTGCAATGCGGGTAAATGCGTGAAGTTATAATAAAAAATAATATTAAGCTAAAAACGATGCAATCGAAATTCAATGATTGAAGGCGTTTGTTTCTGATTTAAGTATAATGTTTAAAATTAAACATACTCAATACATTTTCTATTTTCTATTTTCATTAGACAAGAAAGCGCTAGTTGACGAAAAAACGGCTTTAAATTGGCGGAAAGTGAAAGCAACAAAACAAAGCGTAAAGTGACGTAAAAAAAATAAAAAATTAAAAAATATTATCTCGATATTGGGTATAAACGTCTTATATTGTTTTTATAAAGGAAATTGCGTTTAATAGTAAACATTGCAATTAAATCTTAAATTTTCAAAAAACTTATGTACGTGAAAATTTGATTATTCAGAACTAATACTTTAGAAGAAAAAAACTAAATTATGTAAAAGATTAAATGCTGCGACTATCAAAGTAGCTAAAAAGCGAAAAGAATAAACTGCTTCAAGTAATATTGCAACTCGCTATTATTGTCTCATAAAATTCACGGTACTACGACAGGGTTTTAAATACTTTTGTAGCGCTGAAAAACTTTTCTATAATCTTCTTTTAATAAAGTTACACCAGTCTTGCTGTCAGGTAAGACACTTTAACGCCGACAAATCCTGGACGTAACAAACATCTTTAATAACTGCTCTGCCATAGTTATTACGTAGATTATTGTTGTTTAAGATGTAGCTAAGTAAAAGATTATATGTTTTTAATGTAAATATTTTATAATTATTAATTTCCTGGCTTGTTAGATCGAACGTCTCGACCTATGCGCTGAATATAAAGCTGTTTATTATTAGCATCAGTGAAAATATTTTTATTAGAGATTTTTTCAGTTTAACTTATGTAGATGTGGCAAAATTGAATACTTAGTACTCTTAAACCATATTTAAATCCAACTAATTCCAAGCTCAGTTATTATCATAACAATTTTAATTTCTTGATTTCTTATTAATAATTTAATATTAAGTTTATACATATATTACGGACTAGCGACGGGTGTGCGGCTTCACTCGCGAAGACTACAATATATTTTGTAATTTCAGCAGCCCGAAATAGTGAAAAATATTTTGAAATTGATTCAGTTGTTTTGGGGATAACCTATCACAAACATACAAGCTCTCAAACGCTTACCTCTTTTTAATATAAATTTAGATGAATATATATTACAAATGATAAAAGTAAAAAAAAATATCAGATAAACGACTTGCCAAATAAAAAGGCACGAGAAGAAACCGGTGTCAATAAAAGTCCAGTAAGAAAATCATTTAGTTCGTTCAAAGACCATTAGTGTTTTTCCTCACAAAGAGTTGGCAAAACAAAATTACCGAAATCAGTTAAGAATAAGGCACAAATTCTAATAAACCCGAATGAAACATTTCGACACGATATAGAAAGAAATGACGTGGCAAATGGAAGATATATCGATAGAAATGGAAGTTCGGAATGGCTCTCACGGTATAATATTCTAGTGAGTGAAAAAAGACAAACGCTAGTGTAAAGTCGCTTTAGAAACTTTAGGGGTCCTTAGGCAGTTTTACAGTTATTCTAGCTGTAGAACTATACTAGTTCTACAGTCTAGTCTATAGTCTTTGAAAAGTATTTTACTATAATATACGTATGTATGTATGTATGTACAATTACATACAATATGTATGTATTGTAAACATTATTATTTTGAATTATTTTTTATAACGATATAGAATAATAAGTAATGTACAATTTAATAACAAAGTAAGGATTCATATGTGTACAAACATCGTCGTCAGTTGAATTAATTAAAAGTAAAATAATATTTTAATTCCCCCACATTTCTTTCTTATCATACCACATGAGGCGTTCGCAAGAACTAGCGAAGTATGGTCAAACGATTTAGATAAACGTTTTGGTCAGCACTCGTATATAACCCGATGATACCACAGAATACGGGCTGGCTCTCAAACCGATAAAGATGTCCACCCAAGTGTTATACTTGGTAACGCGATTTTTCGACCAATTTGGACACGTTCCTGTGTCTTGTAATGGAATTGATTATTTATGGGAAATGGGAATTGACTATTTATTATACTATATTTTATTTTCTATTGTTTCCAAAGCTATTATTGATGCCATCTAATTTTAGCTTTTATATTTGTGCGATATACTTTTTTCCGTACGCTTATTTATGTTTTACTTTATTCTAATAAAGTGAAATGCGTATCTGAATATAAAAGTCTTATTTTACTGACGCAATTGGCTTCTATAACACTATAACACAGATAAAAGATATAAACATCTCCATATATGTATATAATAAAATTTGCGTGTTTACGGTAATTCCATAAATAAAAAATCAAAATTACATTTTAAGAAAACGTACCAAAAGAAATGATTTATACGTCTTCTAAAAATATATATTTCGACATTTAATATAATCCGGAAAGAAGTCATTTCTGATTATTAAATGTCGTAAAGAAGTCGACGTATCAAGAAAATAGAAAATGGGAGACATGACTTGCTGCAAGCACTATGTCTATTAAGTAACAAGTCATTTTTTTCTAAGAATTCTACATCCTCGAACATAAAAGCACGATGTAAGGCGCTAGTTATTGAGTGTAAAATCCTATTAGGCCATGGCTGAACAGCGATTGCTTATTGTCGCGTGAGTTGTGATGCTCTCGTTGAGCGCAACAAAGCTACGTGTTTATTAAAAGAGGTGGTGTTCTGAACCTATTCTATTATAGGCTTTTTTCTCTCTGCCTCCTGACTTACTCTATATAGGTAGTTTTAATTAATTTCATATTTTTTTCTATTGACATATTTTCTTATATCTTTATTGCATTATTGGTTTATTAGTAGAGTAGTCTTAGTGATTTTTTATGTGTAACGGTTTGATGGCAAAGGCAGTATTGTAGTTTCGATTTTTTTTATTGTTTACTTTAATTAAAAATATTCTAAATTGTCTGAAATATTCCATTCGAAATACTTTTATAACTAAATCGTTCGCACAAAAAATATCATTTATTCAGTCAAAATCAAAAATAATATTTATTTAATCAAAATTATTTTAATATGTTTTGTTTGCATAAGTAAAATTAAAAAATAGTTAATATTTATTCAATAAACGATCATATTTTCCTAGTTCTACATATTTTATACATCTCTTTAAGTGTTAATAAGTCTCAATTTATTTCACAAAGTTACTAAGAACAGTGAGTTACTAATAAGAGTGACACACCAAACTTGCCATTTATACATTGAAAGCTCTAGTTTATTTATTATTTATACGCCGATCTTCAAAGGGAAGTGTAATATAGACTTTAAGAATGTATTATACACAAGCAGAAATAATTAAAGGATCGGTAAAATTTTCCAAATTTTTTGACGTTTTTTAAGTGGCTGTATTTTCCTCAAAAATGGTCGCATTGAAATAAAAAAAACTAAAGCTTAAAGTTTTTAGTTTAAAAAATTTTAAAGCTTAAAGTTTTTAGTTTTCAGATCTTAAAACGGAAGATATTTTCAAACGACGTGTTTCGCTATATCCTGATGAATACCGAGAGAGAAAAAAAATTATATTTGTTTCAGTTCATTCTTTTTGGCCTAAAATGTTGGAACATTTTTTTTCAACTTAACCACTATATGGATCGGATAACTTGTTTATCTAGCTTTAACTTGCTATTGTTAAAAGTTCAATACATATACTTTTCGCTGAGATATCGAACTCTGACTGGTAAAGGATCTTTTTGTCTTTAACCATAAATATTTCAGTAACCAAAAAACATAAGGAGTATTTTAAAATCTTCTGTAAATTTGCCATAAAGACCAGCTACGGATTTTTGAAAAATAAAAATATATCTTCTTCTTTACATTCATTTTAAAAAATCATTAAAAAGGGATCTTTTTCTGGCTTTTGGGAAAATCAGGCGCTAAGTTGGATATATCAAGAAAACTGGTAATGTTGACTGTACGTTTTACAGTTCAATATAATATAAAAACCTCACAAGGTTTCGATTAAATCCATCAAGCCGTTTTTTTGTTTCATTCGATCAAACTTTTGAAGAAAATTAGAGGATCGCGATTTTTTACTTTGAAAAATAAGCTTTAGCGAAATTAAAAACGTGAAGATTTTTCAGATCTTTTCTTCCTTTTTTATTGATAACAGTGTTTTTATTTTACACTAGAAAAAAGCTGAAATATCATTTCGTTTTTTTGCATTTGCAAAGCGCGGCATAGACTTCCGTCACTCAAGGCGAAAATTAAGAATATAGTGTCTTGATACTAGGCTATTTCTGACTTGCCTGCCAGGCGGAAAAAGAGTGAAGCTGCTGTTTTTACTGATTTTTATATACTTTACTGATATCTACTACTATAACTTACGTTATTTCTTCCTAAATCAACAATTATATTAGTTACGTACAATAGATAATAAAATAAATTTCACATTATTGTTACAGGTGCTATTTTCGATCAGAACACTGAAGAAATTCAAAATGTATTTAAGTACGCCATGACTGTTCACAATCAGAACATAAGCAGCCGCCGCTTAGAGTTTCAGGCTTACGTTGATGTCATTAACACTGCAGACGCGTTCAAGCTGTCACGATTGAGTGAGTATTACATGCTATGCCATTAATTAATTTACGGTATCGCGACCCAAAATTTTGGATTGTTGGTAGATACAATTTCTATTTAATATCTAAATAATAAGTACTATTACTTCAATCTAAAATCAATGATGTACTGCTATTTTACTCACGCAATGTGCCTAAAAATAGATAAGAAAAGTAGTAAGTATAATAGAATAAATTTATAGATAAATTATATTTGAGGTCATCTAATAAATTATTTTAATATCTCCGTTCTGGGGACAAGACAAAGCGCGGCGCTAAGTTCCAACAATCAACATGTAATATATCGGATTCGGGCGGAAAGTGAAGACTGCAGTGTCTTAATATTAGATTTTGTTTTTCCTGCTTAGGAAAAAAGCGTGAAGCTTAAAAAATATTATATTTTGGGGAACGGAGTGTCTTAACACTAGGTTCCCTCTGTCTACCCTGCTGTGTGCGGGATATAGCGTGAAGCTATTTAATTTTAATTTAATTTAATATTTTGCATTTATACAAAATGTCGAGAAAAAGGTATAACATAGTTTATTGAATAGTACTGCTTTTTCAGCCTTAAACATCATGTTAAAAACATGAGAAGAAAGTTGTGTTATAAAAAAAATAAAACTAAACTTTAATTATTATCGTTATAGAGTTACTCTTATTAAATTTTTCAAATTTACTAGAATATTGAACAGTTAATTGTAATATTAAATTACTTAAAGTCATAGCTCTTATTATATAAATTAATAAGAATTTAAAAGATGTTAAAGGCGAAGTACAGGTTAAATTCCACTACTTTATAACGCAATGTCTCAATTTCGAGCGGAAAGTAGAGAAGGGAATAATACTAGCCTCTCTGAGTTTTCCCATGTGGGAAATCAGCGTAAAGCTGTTTTTGTTTACATAAAGAAAATAGTTCTGGAATTTAAAATTATAGAAATATTAAAGAAATTCTTAAAAATATATATATTAAAGACATAATATTATTTAAAAAAATATATACACGCCTTAAAATTTCAATAAAAATATTGAAATATACACCGTAAGGTATTACGCAAACGTTGACACCGAGTATCTGTATCCGGTACCGACGATCGGGTACTCTATTATCGACACGCTACACCATCACAGGAAATAGAAGTGCTGCGTTCGGTGATCGCGTAACTCAATAAAATTAGTGAGGAAATTTGCTAATGTAACACAAATGACAACTTTTGAAATTCATTTATTTAAACTGAAACCTTTTTTCATCGGAAACGAATACGAGTGGAAGTAATTAGATATAAAATGTGTCTATTGATGGGTCAATTTTTTATATATATATTATAAAAAGGTTTCATAGGTTCATTTATCAAGTTATAATTAATTATTCACAAAGCCTATTTATTTTTAAAAAATAATAATTTTGTGTTTTACCTGTAAAGTTTTCGAAAATGTTGGGACGAGAATTATATGTGTTTACGCAGTGCTTAAATTGAATACTCAAACCTCCAATTTTACATTTGATATTATAAACGTAAAACAAAACATTAAATCATAAAGGCGCGATATGTATATTGTATGATACATTACATTTGTTATCACCTGATTTGGTTAATTATTAATATTAGCATATGTTTTTTTTTTTTAATAAAGCATCAAGTTTTCAATATGTAAATGAGTCGCAATAATTTCAGTTAGTTTATGAAGTTTAAATGTATTGTGAAACTAGCTGTTACCCGCAGCTTCGCCCGCTTCGCCTATAAGAAGTAACAATAATTTGCAAGTACAAAAAGTGCCTACACGGTGTAAGGATGGATAAGTAATATGTCAATAATTTAAAGGTATAGTTAAATAACTCAAGGTAACGTTAATCGCAAAGTCTACGTACATGCGATACGCTTGTGCTTTAATAGCTTAAGCCAGTTTGAGGTTAGCACCTCAAACTGGCTTAATGGCTGGTTTGTCTTTTCAGTGTTGTATATATATATATATATATATATATATATATATATATATATATATATATTATATATATATATATATATATATATATATATATATATATATCTATATCTATATTATATATATATATATATATATATATATCTATATATATATCTATATATATATCTATATATATATATATATATATATATATATTTATTGGTAACAAATTTTCTTACACATTAACAGCTATACGATGACAACTGCAAAAGTTACATAACTGCAGCGCAGTGTCAACGCCCACTTTAAGGTATATATTGTTACACCAATTTTGAACTTACATATAATAAAGCGAAATATTTAAAAAATTAAAAAATTAAAATTGTGGCAAACTACTTCTCCAACTATCAGCATTTGACATTATGACCTCGATTTTGTCTTCTATGATTTTTAAAATATTATTTTCTATTGCGGTACAATAGGGCAGTGTCAGGATGAAATTGCTATTGATTGTGGGTTTTTGGGTTATAATGTGGAAGCTGTAAATGAAAATCATTTTCTATAATTAGAAAATGTTTTTCTTTTTCGTATTTTTAAATATTCTCGTCAAGACAAGCGTGGCGTTGTGTTCTGCTAGCACGTAATGTCTCAGTTTTGAACGCAAAGTGGAGGACAGAGTGTCTTCACAAAACTACCTCTAATCTATCTGCCTCAAATTATATCAATGCAAGCGCCGTACGACTATCCGTCATGGAGCGCAAGACAGCGTCACGCACGTTATAACATACCAACATTGCTATAGCGGGTCAGCCTCAGTGTTGCCAAAGACTATTAGATCATGTCATCGACATGGGTTATTCGTAAACTTCCAGCTCACCAAACCCTGACAATCGTAAAACATTATATGACGCAACGTGCTATACATTTAATTGTATTCTTTTAAATTTTACGCTTTCAAATACCATCTTACTATAAAACCTTTATTCTTTAAAGGCATCTTATATATTAATATCTTTTTAGTATTACCTAACCTTTCAATATACCAATACTTTATATATTTCATAATATTAACGATAATGTGAACTAAAATGCCCATACAACACTATTTAAAGATGGCGGTGCGTCGCGGTAGACATTTATTAATAGACGACTTATTAATATTGTTAATTTAATAAATCCCATACAAGTAACATTCTTAACATCTAATCCTGTTATTTAATACTATTATTTACCTTTTAATATTTAATATACACTAGCAGAAATAATTAAAGGATCGAAAAAATTTTCCAATAGTTACAGTTAGAGAAAATCTAATGTCAAGACATTCCGTGCTATTCCGTGTTGTTTTCCGCTCGAAATCGAAACATTCTGTGTTGATGGTGGCATTGACTGCCGCCACTCAACACAAAAGTTTCGATTCAACGCCATTAAGCCGTTTTTTTTTTTGTTTTATTGGATCAAACTTTTGAAAAAAATTGAAATTGAATAAAAAACAAAATGTTTTTCATCTTTTTTCATGAAAATATTGTTTTTTTATTGAAAACATTGTTTTTATTTTACACTATAAATTTAAACACTGTTATCAATAAATCGACAATAATTTGGAATTATTTTGTGATCCTTTAATTTTTTTCGCTGGTTCAACTCCGAATTGGAATCAAGCCCACAAGCATCGCCTTTACAGTCAGACTCTGTCCTACTGTAGCATGTCGACTTCATACTAGTACACATCGAGAATAATAATCTTACGTCTTATAAATAATGACCCATATCTTCAATCTCTATAAATTATAATCGGTGTGGCACTTCGTATAATACGAGTTCGTCTTGTATTAGATAAAGGCTGTGAATTTATTTCAGTTTTCGCAGTAACCTTACACACAACATAGTAAGTCAAAACATTCTATAAATACATAGCTCAAGTTATTATAAAAAAACTGATATACAATAGTTTAAGAACATATATAATAAAAATATATTGAATTCAAAATGATTTTTTAAGTATTCAGGTCTCAGATTATGATTAAATTACTATTTCAGGTAGTAAGTTAAATTTGAGATAATTTAACATGTTTATAAAACTACTTAATTATAAAAAAACCATCAAAGTACCTACATAAATAATAGCTGATTCAAAAATTTCAATAAGCATTTTAACTTTATAAATCTTTCTCTCGATTCTAGTTTATTTAAGTGAGCTATCTAATTTAGAACATTTACATCGTTTTAAGCATTTTATTTGATGAGATGGGTTTGAAAATGATCCAATTTCTGACACTGTAATTTCATAACGTGTATACTTAGCATTTTAAAATATTACGTGTAGTAGAATTGAAAATTTATTTTGAGTAAATGTCAATTTTCATTAATTCTGTTTCAGTATAATCTAGTTCATCTATACAAATAAATAAAATTGGAATATATGCTTGTAGTATAGTAAACGATTTTCACTAAACACATATATATTGGCGAAATTAATTAAAAGATCGGAATTTTATTTCAAATTTTTTGACGTTTTTTAAGTGGCTGTATTTTCCTCAAAAATGGTCGCATTGAATTAAAAAAACAAACATTTAAAAGCTTAATGTTTATAGTTTTGAAATCTTAAGATAGAATCTACTTTCAAGCAACGTGTCCCGCTATATCCTGATGAATATCGAGAAGAAAAAAAAATGTTTTTTTTTTTCAGTTAATTTTTTTGGTCTAAAAAAATAGGAATTTTTTGCAACTTCACCACTGTATGGATCGGATAACTTGTTTATCTAGCTTTAACTTGCTATTGTTAAAAAAGTATAAAACGATCTTTTTGTCTTTAACCATAAATATCTCAGTAACCGTTGATCGCACAAGAAGCGTAAGGAGTATTTTAAAATCTTCAGTAAATTTCCCATAAAAACCAACTATGGATATTTTTAAAAATATATATATCTTCTTCTTTACATTAATTTTAAAAATCATTAAAAAAATGACTTTTTCTGACTTTTGGGAAAATCAGGCGCTAAGTTGGATATATCACGAAAACTGGTAATGTTGAATGTGCGTTTTACAGTTCAATATATTTTCAAAAACCTCACAAGGTTTCGATTAAATCCATCGAGAATTTTTTTTGTTTCATTCGATCAAACTTTTGAAGAAAATTAAAGGATCGCGATTTTGACTTTGCAAAATCACCTAATCAAACTATAAAACGAAATGATATTTCATCTTTTTTCATGTTTTGTTGTTGATAACATTGTTTATATTAACAGTGTAAAATAAAAACACTATTATTAACCTTTAAGTACCGACGTGCATTTTTTGTAACGTTAGTACCGATGTGAGGCCTGAGAGGCCGCATATAAAATATAGTTTTTTTTTAAGAAATGTGTGAGCTAAATATTTGTCCTTGCATTATGATACAAAATAAAGGGTTTAAAGAAAAAATAAGTATAGAAAGATAATCAACGCTATTTAATATTTGAAAAAAGCACTAAAATTATATTTGACATGAATTTTGGCAAAAAAATGGGTTGTTCTACATAAAAATTCAAAAACCAAAAAATACTCCTATCAAAATTTAAAAAAATAGTTTTTCTTACTAACGAATAATATAACTCTTAGAAAAAATATATTGTAGGAACATAAACCTTCTGAAAAAAAAACTGTCCGTAGTCCAACCACACATTAATTCTAAGCAAAATCAGGGCACACTTGTTTCGCGCACTGCAAACATACATGTTTTTGAACACGAATAGCATCTATAAGTAGATTTTCTTTTGAGGTTAGGTTGGCATGAAAGACGAGTCTTTCGTGTCTTGACTTCCTCAGCTTCATCTTCACATATTTTTGGCTTATCAGAACCGAATACCCTTGCCAAACTCATTCTTAGTTTACGGGGCAACCTTAGGTTAAAACCTTCGCTTTATATGATCCAATACCAACTGTCGAGCAAATTTTTTTATAAAAGCAAATAACCAAGCTTGGATAGTGCAACATCTTCATCTGATGATGATGACGGCGCTACCATGTGTTCAGGTTGAGTTTCGTCAGTATCAGAAATACTAGTGCTAGTATCTGTATCATGGGCTCCTGACAAAAATCTTTACCAACAGCATCAAACTCTGATCCACTGGAATCTTCATCCGCAAGCCAGCTCTCAATAAATCAATCACTATTTGGATTTAATGTATTTATATATATTCGAGATCTCTTTGCATTCTGTAAATCTATCGCACAACTATTTCCTTTACTGCCGAAAGTCTCTGGTGTAGCCGTAGTTCATAATATCTATGAAAATAACAGTGTACTATAACAAAAAAATAAACAAAAAACTTACGTAAGTACCGACGTGAGGCCTGAGAGGCCGCGTCGGAATTTCAAAGCGTTATTACTCACGAAATATGCTCGCGACGACAATACTTACTGTTTTAACGTCGACGTGGGCACTGACCACACAGCTACTTAAAAGCGGGGATCGGTGTTGTGCGAGGAAAGGGGTAAACTAACAAGTCTAATACCTGCCGGGGCCTCTGAGACCGCACGTCGGTACTTAAAGGTTAATAAAAAAGGAAGGAAAGATCTGAAAAATCATCACGTTTTTAATTTCGCTAAAGGTCATTTTTCAAAGTCGAAATCGCGATCGTCGAAAATTTGACGTTTTCATGAAAAAACTTTATAAAATATCTTCAATCTGGATATAATTAAAAATATAATTTAAGGAATTCATGGACTACATTTACATTTGCTTTTCTTGCATTTTAAAAATATTACATGGTATAATAGATTTTCTTCAGTTTACTACATTAAATTTTAATAAAAATAATAACATTAAAATTACACAGTTTTCTCTTTAATCCATTCATTATTTGAAGTTACTATAACGATTTTAAGAATATCTATATTGCAAAATGGAATCTGAGCCTTCTAGCCGATTCAGCTGTAATTGGACACCGACCGATAAATTCAATGGTGTATCAATTCTCTTCAATATCTTAACCTGCCAATCAACAATTGTTAGATCCTATAAGCACTTCACTTATAAATGAAATGTTAAGTAGTACAAAAGTTGAAAGACTTTGTATTTAAGTAATAACAGTTTCAATGAAATATGTAAAATATGTATATAGAAAATCTTTGCACAAAGAACGAAAACGTTGAAAAAGCTTGTCAGAAATAATTTGAACGTTGACGTTCCTAGCAGTGGCGTAGCTTTAGTAGAGCTAGGTAGTGCAGTACACCGGGGTTTTGGAGCTTTGGGGGCCCTCTAACCAAGTGTGGATCCATCGTAGTGGGCAATATGGGTATGCCCACAACCGAAATTGCTTGTGACATCAAATTTTTGGACCACAAGAAACAAGAGCCCAAATATTTGAGTGGTAGTTGCAAAAAAAGGAAAGCCCAAATTTTAAATATTTGAGTGGCAGGCGCGCAAAAAAAAATAGAAGAGCCATAACTATAATTCTGTCCCTTCTTTGAATTTTGTAATTTGTTCCAAATAAAAAAAAATACCAATCATTGTTCTAAATTGACTTATGCCCAATTTCATTATCACCGTATCACCTAATAACATATTGAAAAAAATATTGGTGTGACTCTTACAGCAGGTGTAGACTCATTTTTATATAAATTAGCCATCTGAAAGAGTTTATACATGTAAGTAAGCTCGTCGTCGTCGTTTCGTCGTCTTTCCTTACACATGCTACAGAACTGTGAAATGTCTAACCAGCGGCAGTGTTACCAGGTTGATACGATATGGGTACCTTCTAAAGGCGCGCTTACCTCTACCTCAATGGCCGGCAACGTCCCTGTAGCTCTTCTGGTATTACACGGGGCCATAGGCGACGGTATTCGCCTAACACCGAGTGACCCAAACGCTCAATTGCCTTGTCCTTTTTATAAAAAAAAACCTAAAAGCTAAACAAATATTTGAGTAGGTAGTTTAAACTAAAAACTATTTAGATGGGTTAGGTATATGAAATTTTGTAAAGTAAAAGCTTCAATCAATCAATATATCATATCAATTTGTGACATGCCTATCTTTCCGTAGTACTTTGCACATATCATAATATAAATATTAAAAAATAATACAATGTTACAATTTAAATATTGTGACTGCAAAGAAACTTATAGAGCTACTACAAAAGATTTTAAATTAAAGGTGAACTCAATGTAACAAAAGAAAATAGATGAAAATGTAGAAGAGATAAAAATATAATCATTTTTTCATTTCTTCTACATCGATGAATGAAGTTTCAAACAAATCATTCAATGTTTGAAATTGTTTTCAATATCATTGCCATAGTTTTCACTTATAATTTTAAGCCACATGATAGTATTGCTGGGGAATAATAAAAATACAAAAATAATTTTACTTTTACTTTCACGTTTATTGTCGAATTATATCTAAATTCAAGATGTACTATATCTTAAATTCAAATATCAGGATTCAGATAGAAGCAATGTCAAACAAAAATGTCTGACAGTACTTTTGATTTTATAAATATTATAATTATAAAAATTTTAGGTCATTTAAAAAGTACCTTTTTACTTTACAACGAATTCGAATTTGGATGCAGTTTCAATAATAAGTTCAAGTTTAATTAGTGCATGTTCTTGGAAATGTTTTATCGTGTTAACTCACCAGGGGGCGCTGCATTACACATTTGTTTGTAATATTTAATGCAAAACCACAACTACTAGTCCGATTGGGCAGAGTTTTTAGTATTAGATTTACCTTTACTTGGTGTAAGTTTTTAGGTTCTTTTTTACGTTAAGAACTCACCGGGGGGCGCTGCATTCAACATTTAATTATGCAAAGTTGAAACTACAAGTCCGATTTGGATGCAGTTATCAAAGATAGGATTAAGCTTAATTAGCGCGTGTTCTCGTATATGTGTCATGGTGACACCTTACCAGTAACTAAGCATTTGCTTGTATTTTTGTGTGAATCCTAATTAAATGCGATTTTCTGTGATAGGTTCAGGTTTAATTGCTTTAATTGCGTGTTTTATATGCCATATCACGAACTACCACGGGGCGCACCAGTATAAATTAGTTAGTTCAAAATCAAAACTACTAGTGCGCTTTGTGATTTTAACTGATTTGGTTACACTTAAGTTTCCTGAAAATGTTACGGTGACAATCTGCCAGGCGCTGCAATAAGCATTTGATAACCATTGACAGCATTGGGTTTATAATTTCTTTTGTATTTGCATGAAGATTAATATATAGTACTAGCGACCCGCTCGCGGCTTCGCCACGTGAACTGCCACTTTCATCCTCTATTGCTCTCTGGGATTGTTTTTTGTTTATAAAAGGGGGGTGGTCTATATTTGACCTTGCGTCACTAACTATGTTCTGGGGAAAATCATCGATACATCTAGTACAATACTAATACTGTTTGATAACATATAGCGATAACTGTTATAGTAAGGAATACGTACGAAATCTGCTATCATAGTATATATATATATATATGATAGCAGATTTCGTACATATATACCATCTGGTATATATGTACGAAATCTGTAGATTACCCGTGAAAACATAAAAGATATAGATATAGATTTTTGCATTTTTATAATTATAATATTAATGAGTACGGATATATCTAATATAATGTCAACTATATAATAACAGATGGCGCTACCCGTTCCAGAAAACGTAGTAACATCTGCTGTCATATAGATGATATAAAGTTTTATAGACCGGTCGAATGTATCTTTAATAAATGTTATGCTTATTTTATTTTATAATTATTTTAATTAGTAATATTGAAACAAATTTAGCTTCACTCGTGAACTATCGACATAATTTGAATATTTTTTTTTTTAATTTTGTTTTTCTGCGGGAGTTGTATTGAATACCAGGATGAAAACTATCCCATATGTTGCTCTAACCTCTTAGCTAGCTCCATACAAAAAATCGTTAATTTCTACCCGATAGATATCAGTATACAAATGATTTACTTATATCGGTTTTTTATTTTTTCCAAAAAAACTACATAGGATACCGGGATAAAAACTATCCTATATGTACCTTTGGACTATAAGCTATCACCATACCAAAATTCATTCATTTCTATCCAGCAGTTTTTGCGTGATTGACGAACAAATTAACAGACAGACAGACAGACAGACAAAAATTATACTGAGTGGATTTTTGGCCTCTGTTATCGATGTATTAACGCACCCAATTAAATTTTTTCTGAAATTTTTCATGTACAGAATTGACTTTTCTACTCTTTTATTATATACTAGCGACCCGCTCGCGGCTTCGCCACGTGAACTTTCATCCTCTATTGCCTATTTGGGATTGCTTTTTTTTTATAAAAGGAGGGTAGTCTATATTTGACTATCGTCACTAATTATGTTCATGAGAAAATCATCGATACATTTAGTGCAATGTCTATATTATTTGATAACATATAGCGATAACTGTTCTAGTAAGAAAACGTACGAAATCTGCTATCATATGATAGTAGATTTCAGCAAATAATCAATGCAATTTGACTTTGCCAGTTTTTTACTTTTCTGCGGGAACTGTTTTGAATACCAGGGTAATTTTTAAAAAAGAGAGATAGCCTATGTTTGATCTTGCCTCATTAACTATTTTCCTGAGAAAATTCATTCATTTCAGTCAAGGAGTTTAGATCTTTCATTCTCACTATATACTAAACATACATAAGTTTCATCCACTGTTTCAACCTCCAAGGGTTTGATTTTTTATAAAGTAGCCTATATGACCCTGCATCTTCAACAATCTTCTTTACGAATTCCCGTCAAAACATAACAAATAGAAGAGATACAGATTTTTGCATTTTTATAATAATAATTTTAATGAGTGCGGATATGTCTAATACAATGTCAACTATATAATAACAAATGGCGCTACCCGTTGCAGAAAACGTAGTGACATCTGTTGTCATATAGATTATATAAATATATAGATTATATAACATTATATAGACAAACACAAGTTTTATAGTCACATGTATATATTTAATAAATGTTATGCTTATTTTATTTTATAATTATTTTAATTAGTGATATTGAAACAAATTTAGCTTCACTCGTGAACTATCGACATAATTTGAATGTTTTTTTTTTAATTTTATTTTTCTGCGGGAGTTATGTACCGGGATGAAATCCCATATGTTGCTCTAACCTCTAAGCTAACTCCATACAAAAATTCATTAATACCGTCAACAGTACCGTCATTCAGTAATTCATTAATCTACCCGGTAGATATCAGTATACAAATGATTTACTTATATCGGTTTTTTATTTTTTCCAAAAAAACTACATGGAAAACCGGGATAAAAACTATCCTATATGTACCTTTGGACTATAAGCTATCACCATACTAAAATTCATTCATTTCTATCCAGTAGTTTTTGCGTGATTGACGAACAAATTAACAGACAGACAGACAGACAGACAGACAAAAATTCTACTGAGTGGATTTTTGGCCTCTGTTGTCGATATATTAACGCACCCAATTAAAATTTTTCTGAAATTTTTCATGTACAGAATTGACTTTTCTACTCTTTTATTATATATAGAGAAGAGATATAGATAATAGATTTCGAAATTATGTAATAATATATAATGTGTATCTTTTCTCTTTAAAAATTTAAAATAAAAAGCAAAATTAAAAATTTGAAAAAGCCCACGACGGATTATTTGTAATTGAAAAAGGATAAAATAACTAGAAATCCCCCGCCTAAAAGAATATATGTAACGAGATGATGGGGACAATTTCGTCGGGGGCTGCCAGTTGCAACCTTTATTTTAAATATAGTAGCTAACAGTATAGATTTCGTTCTTAAAGTTTTTAAAAGGAATACCAGTTATCAAAACTGTAAATTCATATTAATATTTTAATTTTTCGCCAAACCTGTTTTAATAGCATGAAAACCTATGAGAAGGTTCGTGCAAACTTAAAGTAATGACAGCCCCCAACGAAGTCGTCCCTGTCATCTCGTTACATATATTCTTTTAGGCGGGGGATTTCTAGTTATTTTATCCTTTTTCAATTACAATTAAACCGTCGTGGGTTTCTTTCAAAATTATTAATTTTGCTTTTTATAATCGGATTAAATCTCAGAATTTTATTTTTCAATCTATCTATACATTATTTACGGTCTTTATCATAGTCATAAAAAAAATCCACGACTTTTTATAAAAAACATATTTAATATTTTAAAAGGAAAAGATGTTTTAATGGATAAGAATGGAGGAGAATTATACTTATAATACAAATATTAGTTATTAAAAGTTTATTTGTGTTATAGTATTCTAATCTAGTTTATTAGTATCACTAAAATTATGACTATACAGAGAAACACTATACTTACTGTCGTACGTAAAATATCAAATATTTTACATTACAAACTGAAATGAAAAATATGAAAACGGTACCGGCAAGTAAAATTCATATTCTATTCTATTTTGCACCAGAACTGTCAGTTGACACTGACACCACGTCCAAACTTTCCGCTGTTGCTACTACTATGGATTGAATGAAAACCAATGTTTGCTTAATAACAGTCCTAACTTATTTTTTTATTTTAAATACTTCAATGTTTTGGATTTTTACATAGGTAAATTTATTTTAGAGGAGTCATCTGGTTTTATATTGTCCATAGGAAAATCATTAAACGAGTAAATTAAGTCATTTATTAAATTATTTACACTTTATATATTCATTTCTCTGTCAAAAACATCTAATACAAGCATGTTCACGTTTCTTTATCTTCACGCTGTCTTCCGCAGATAGCAGGGTAGACACAGGAAACCTAGAGATAAAACACTCCGATTCCCATTTTCCGCCGACTTCTGGAGGTAACACGCAATAGCGTATTAAGTGGCTTAATGCCGTGCTTACCGTCGACACTAGAGTGAAGAAAATAGAAATATTAAGTATTTCCAATCCTCGAGTGGGAATCGAACTCACAACCAGTCGCGTTTACACTCACACTTTAAGCCCCAGCATCACGACGAGCCTCTACCGTGCATTAAATAAGAAATTATTATTTTTATATCAAATATCTAAATAGTAAGCTATGTTGTGTAATATAAGTAGTAGGACAATTTATATTTTTCAACGATTAGAACTTTTAAGCTTACACGTTTCAAATATATGTCATTACCTAGAATAAACTAAAACGAGTTATATTTTATAACCTTAGCTCTTTTAAGACCGGATGTTATATTTTTACCTGAAAATTTCCTTGTGCTTCTTAGAGACTAAAAGTGAGAGATAAAGAGCGGTTTTACATACACACACCATAAAGCTTTTATGACTAGGTGAAGATGATAATGTGGGATGAGAGCTCTGAATTTTAATGCAGGAAGTCTACCCAAGCCTCTTTTGTTTTTGTAACAATTTTCGCTTATAAAAACGTGATGTTGAAACGAATGATAGAAACATTACATACAATCGTTTGTTCCATATGCTTATTTATCAGTTATTATGTGAATATACATAGATATACGTAATTTTAAAATTTGAGATTTTAAACAGTTTTAATGTGACAATTTTGATTTATAAGTTAACGTGAACAATATGAAATGTAACCATCATCAAAATGTTATTGTTAAATGTGGACATAAGTCTTAGTTAGCCACACACTGAGGCGAAGTAGCTCAAAAATACTTTAGTTAATCCTCAAAAAATATAGACGGTATAGGATAGCCGAAAAATTACATACATAACAAAAAAAATATAAAATAAATAAAAATTTAGTATTTACGTAAAATGTGTTTAATTTTAATGTAAAATTTTCTATATTAAAATTAAAAACAACTCTCATTTTAAAACTATAAGAATGAAATTTTACAAAAGATAAGAAAACATATGGAACTATGAATTCTAATGTTTATCTCTCTCTTGGTATATTTTACTTAAGCTTAGCTTGCTTAGTTTTAGCTTACAAGTTAAAAAATGTTATAGTTAGTTTCTTTAAAGTACATGATATAGTTGTTATGCTTGTTTCATATACTTTACCTAAATATTATTTTTTATTAAAAATATTAAGTTATCTTTCATATTTATTTACCCAGTTCTTATCTTAAGTATAAATTTTACAACCGCTCTTATCAACACGGGCCAAAATGAGCTGTTAACAAAAATTTTGACACCTTTTATTAACAAAAAACAAATCTGTATCAGGGGCATTCTTCGAAACATAAAAGTTATCGCGCTCGGTTTGCGGTCATTGCCTCGAGATATAATAGACTGAAAAAGTTCACTTTGTATTCTTAAAAAAATGAGAACAATACAAAAATACTGACACGGAAATTAAAAGCAGAAACAAAAGCAAATTACGCGTAAGAGGATCGACGCGAGGGCGTCTATTTCCTCTAATGAGTAGTACTTTAGACCTTTGCGGTACACCGGCGTCTGCCACTTTTTCTCCTATCCTTCAAATGGTGTTGCAAAAGTTTTTATTAGCTTACTAGCTTTACGGGACATATTTAAATACATGTCTTTTTCCGTGAACTAGCGCTACGCAAATTAACTTCGCACGCCTCCGCACGACAACTGTGATTTTTATTTTGCTGCGCTTCAAATAAAAACGTATGAAATTTTGTGTGAATCTGAATATACATACACACATGTGTTTGTATATTTTTTATAATTATGGTTTTAGAGGAGTGAAATGAAATAAAAGAAAATATTACTGTGTTTTAATGCTGGCTGCTATTTTCAGTTTATTTAAATGTGTGTTCTGTTGTTCCAGAGTAAATTATATTACAAATCTTAACTAGTAGCACAAATTGCTTTTACTATTTAAGAGAAAATTAGATTTGCTATTTATTTTTATTTTGGACTAAGTTTTATTTATATAAAAATGTACCTAATATTCTTTTAAGATTATTTAATATAAAGTAAGCACTATACAGTACAATACATGCTATGAATTTGAATAATCGAAATATCTGTTAGAGAGAATATATAGCTGTATGTCTCCATTCCAATCTATGCAAATACATTTGATATATATGCTTTAACGTGCACATAAATTAATGCTAACCATACTCTATAATTCCGGTTTAATTACAAGTAATTTTTAGTATTGTAACAAGGTTTGTTGGAAAAGAGTCGTTTAGACTATCAAATATTATTTTTGTAACATACATAAGTGCTGTATTGCTTAAAGAAGTCCGAAAACGTATTAATGTGCTATATGTAAGTAATTATCAATTTCCAGAACATTCAAAGACAAAATAATTGCATGATAAAATCCTACGAAGTAGTTAATTATATATATTTTGTAATACTTCTCAGTATTACAATTTTTAGCATTTATCTTTAGAACCTTGTGCTAAGACACTATAAGCTCTACTTCTCGCCTAAAATCGATATTCGTAATGAGTGATAAGATTCATCGCCATACTTAATCTAGGTATCTGGCTGAAGAAATGAAAACAATATATAATTATTATAATCATATCCCTAGTGGAATCGAGCCCACAACCATCAGTCGGTGCACGACGATAGCCTCATAGAAATAACTGTTAAAATTTAATAATATCAAAGTCAATGGGTTTTCTGTACCTAATAACTTTTAGTTTTGTTATTTACTTTGATTTCATACTGAATGTATTACAATCGTTAGTGTCGAATGTCAACAAATATCAGAATATCATAAATAATATACCTACTCTTACATGAACACCCCACCAATGGGGCGGGCCTAGCTCAAAAGTATAAAAATAAACTTGGAGCCGGACTTGGGTCCCCCACTAAAACGGTGTCGCAAGTCGAGGTTCGAGTCTCAACTGAGACGCCCTTGCCACGCCGTCGTCGTCATTTGATGGCTTCCTCACAAGCGAGGATTCCAAGCCAAGGTCAGAGCTCATATTGCTCGGCCTCCCCCAAAGCCCGGTGAAGCTGTCGAGGCCACTCTGGCCAACAGCATACTACAAATTCGAAGAAAAAAAAAACGGACTTGGGCTCTCTTCTTGGTTAGCTTACAATAGCATCGGTCGTGTTGGGTCGTACTTGTTATTAATATAAGTCGTGTAGTTAATTTGTGGTTAATCAAATTCTATTCTATCAATTTATATTAGTTAAGGTGCTAATAAATTTCAATCATAATAATCAATAAATCATTGGTGTTTGTATTTTTAAGAATACATAATTAGAAACGTAAACAAACATAATATTTATATAACATTATCAGATAAGTTAATAAGTATCGCAGAATTAACCGGAATGAGCAAATATTGCAAAATGCATAATAAACCGCATCGTGATTACTACCTACAATTTCTGTTCTACACCTATATACATACTAGCGGCCCGCTCGCGGCTTCGCCGCGTGAACTACATAACTGTTTCGTTGTATTGCAACTCTCGGATTATCAACAATATTTGTGCCACAATTCATTACAATCGGTCAAGCGGTTTAGATTTTTCATATAAACTTTCATCCCTTATTTCAACCCCTTAGAGGTTGATTTTTAAAAAAATAAGTATCCTATGTTAGACCCAGTAACTTTTACTACGTTCAGTCTTAATTTCATCCAAATCGAACCGGTAGATTAGCCGTGAAAGCGTGACAGACAAACACACAGACTTTCGCATTTATAATATAAGTATGGATACACATACGTGCGTACGCATAGCATACGTGTTTATTTCCATGATTATTATTGTTACGGCTGTGTAAGAGAACCACACGCTAACGCTTAATCAAAAACAAAATTGTAATACGATTATCGAGCCGTAAATGTTGTTGAATGTTCGATCTAAGCGAATGTTGTGTGATTTTAGCGCAAATTTATTTTACTTTACGCATTTATTGCATCTAATAAGGTAGGTAAAGGCCAGTCGTGGCGCAGAGGTACAAAGTGTGACCATAAAGCGACTGGTTGTGGGTCCGATTCCCACTCGAGGAGTAGAAATGTATAATATTTCCATTTTCCTAGCTCTAGTGTCGTGGCTTTATATTCAGCCACTTAACACGCAATGCCTCCAGAAGTCAGCGGAAAGTGGGGAACGAAGTGTCTTAATACTACGTTCCCTCTGTCTACCCCGGTGTGTGCGAGATACAGCGTACAGCTAAAAAAATAGTAGGGTAGATGAAGGGAACCTAGTATTAACACAGTCTTTTCTCCGTTTCTGGTGAAAAAGAGACAAAATAAAAACAATTTAAATACAATAAGGAACTGAACCTACAATATACTCTTCTTATTATTTCGCGTTAAAAAATTAAACATATATTTTTAAATAGATTCTGCTTATTAGATTGATTTTTATATAGCTATGAGTTCAGTGTATTTAAATACATTCCACCTTGAACATTTAATTTTTAATAATTATTAACACACTAGCGGCTCCTGCTCGCGGCTTTGCCGCGTGAACTACGTAACTGTTTCGTCATATTGCCTCTCTCGGGGGAGGTTTTTCGAAAAACAAAATAGCCTATATTTAAGCTTAGATTATCAACTATGCTTATGCCAAAATTTACAACAATCAGTCAAGCGGTGTAGATTTTTCATATAAATTTCGACTTCAAAATAGTTCAAACCTGCAGAATATATATAGTTTAAACAAAAAAGCATACTTCTTTTTAAAATAGAAATCAATATTTGACTTTCGATACTTAATGTGATAAAGTACTACAGATTTTATCCGGTGTAAATTAGCGTCTTATAAAGTTTAATAGAGTACCTCATATATATATATATATATATATATATATATATATATATATATATATATATATATATATATATATATATATATATATATATATATCTATATATATATATATATATATATATATATATATATATATATGGGAAATTTACTGAAGATTTTAAAATACTCCTTACATTTTTTTGTGCGATCAACGGTTACTGAGATATTTATGGTTAAAGACAAAAAGATCGTTTTCCAATCAGAGTTCGATATCTCAGCAGAGAGAAGTATATGTAGCGAATTTTTAACAACAGCAAGTTGAAGCTAAATAAGCAAGCAAGTTATTCGATCCATAAAGTGGTTAAGTAAAAAAAATGTTCCAACTTTTTAGAGCAAAAAAAAGAACTGAAAAAATTTAGATTTTTTTTCTCTCTTGGTATTCATCAGGATATAGCGGAACACGTTGCTTGAAAATAAATTCTATCTTAAGACCTCAAAACTAGAAACTTTAAGCTTTAAAATGCTTGTCTTTTTTATTTCAATGCGACAATTGTTGAGGAAAATACAGCCACTTAAAAAACATATAAAAAATTGAAAAAAAAATGTGATCCTTTAATTAATTCCGCTACTATATAAAGATCTTTAAAAAACTATTTTTTATGACACACAAATAAAACCTTGAATTAGCACCAACATTGGCACAAATATAGACAAAAATTAAACAAATGCTTTGGACTTTTACCCAGAATGTTAAGAAAGAAAGAATCGTATCTATGACATAAAAATGTAAGTAGATTAAATTTAAGTCGATTCATTCAATTAATGAGTTCATTAAATTTCTCTCCAGTGACAGGCTTTTAGGGTAATTGTGTTAGAGTGTAATTACAGCGAACGGAGGTGCTGTCGGTTGGGAATAACGGAATATAGATGCCCAAATGGAAGAATTTGCTACCTTTACTTATAAAATATTAATACTCATTAAGCTTAAGAAAATAAGTAGTTAAGTGCGATAACACCGTTACCTGTGATTTACGTGGAGCTAGATTTGGAATTAGACGATGGAAGCAAATTTACTTACTCGAACTAATAAAGATTATTCAATTTTAAAGATTTAATATTAATAAAATTAAACAATAAATACACATATAGTATGTTTTTCTGTAACTCTTCTAAACAGCAGTATTCAATAGCTGTAATATTAGTGTATTTTTTTATACTACGCATCTAGGATGTTCCATTAGAAATTCAGATATAGGTCAGATTTTATTGCCATAAACCCCAGTGCTCGGCTATTGTGGCGTCCGCTTTGCAATATTACGATTTTTTAACGTTTTTAATGGAGTCATTGAATAAAATATAAAACCTATATTGTAGTATATTTTCATCTAATGATGTTCTGATTCATCTGATAGGAACGGGATAAGATTACAAATAGTTATTTATTAGTAACTAGAAGCTTCCCGCAACTTCGTTTACGACTATAATATACCTACTAGTTTTATTGCCTGGCCTACCTTACATTCAAATTTGGAGTCTTACTGGAGAGAAAATTAAAGTTTAAATATAATCGTACCATCGTAGAGAATTCGAACCCATAATCAAAATAGTTAGACGCTATCTCATTGCGCCAGGATGTCTTAAATTCAATGATTTTTATTTGACAACAAAAAATATGTAAAAGATCAAATGGGCAACTACGTTTTGTAACTATCATCTACCTAGCTATATAAAAATATATTAATAATTTAAAATATATTAATAAAATATAACAGTGGCACATGATACGTCTCGCGGTTAGGACCTTTATTGTTTTCGTCAGTAACTCAAGATCTTTAAGAGATTCAGAGGTAACAGTGTTAAGAAATGTTCAAGATATAATATATTAAATCCCATCAGGAGAGTTGATAGCAATTGCAGTATCATAAACTTTTCCGTTGTAATCGACCACAGCTCGTCTTAGGAAAAGCTGAGGTCTCGTCTTATTTACCCTCTCGTTACAGCTATCTAACAAGGGGGAAAATAGCTTAGTGGCCCCACACCGCCACATGCCGTGAATTCCGACCGATCGGCGGACCCGACCGACCAAATATTGAACCCTCCGAGACGCAACGGAACAGTTCACGTATATGATACTTACAATGCCTCAACAAAAGATCAATTATTAGCTAGCTGTCCGTTCGTAGTCGCCCCTTATCGTTTTATACGAATATTTATTATTATTAGTTACCTTTTACTCTTTATATTTAAATTAGATATGATATTTCTAAGGTACTTGTTACGCTTCTTATATATTATGTTAGATTTGTGATTGATGATTTGTTGTTGATTGGTTTGTGAGACCAATATAATTCATCGGGTTGTGAGGCCGATATACGTTATTGGTTTGTGAGACGAATATAATGTAAGTTACTTATTTGCATATCAGTTCGAACGTACAACCACACGGCGGCCGTTTGAGTTAAATAACCGCACAGCACACGCGTAGCAGTCGTTTGTCAAAACCAACATTTAAACTTAGTCAAACGTCTCCGACATCAGTTATCAGCTTGCTTTAAGCTTACAAAGTCGGATATTGGTATAACTCGTGGCATACGATTGTCGGGGTTCCGTAAGCTTAAAGCAAACTGATAACTGATGTCGGAGACGTTTGACTAAGTTTAAATGTTGGTTTTGACAAATGACTGCTACGCGTGTGCTGTGCGGTTACTTAACTCAAACGGCCGCCATGTGGATGTGCGTTCGAACTGATATGCAAATCAGCGACTTACAATATATTGGTCTCACAACACACGTATATCGGCCTAACAACCCGATGAATTATATTGATCTCACAAACTAATTGCATATATCGGCCTCAAAACCCGATAAATTATATTGGTATCACAAACTAATTGCGTATGTCGGTCTCACAATCCGATCAATTATATTGGTATCACAAACTAATTGCGTATATCGGCCTCACAACCCGATGAATTATATTGGTCTCACAAGCTAATTACATATATCGGCCTCTCAACCCGATGAATTATATTGGTCTCACAAACCAATCAACAACAAATCATGAATCACAAATCTAACATAATATGTACGAAGCGTAACAAGTACCTTAGAAATATCATATCAAAGTGTAAAAGGTAACTAATAAAATTAATTACTGGTATAAAACGATAAGGGACGACTACGGACGGACAGCTAGCTAATAATTGATCTTTTGCTGAGGCATTGTAAGGTAGCTGCTGAGGTATTATATACGTGAACTGTTCCGTTGCGTCTCGGAGGGTTCAATGTATGGTCGGTCTGGTCCGCCGATCGGTCGGAATTCACGGCATGTGGCGGGGTGGGGCCACTAAGCTAATTTTCCCCTTGTTATGACTCTTAAATTACATAGCTGTAACGAGAGGATAAATAAGACGTGACCTCAGCTTTTCCTAAGACGAGCTGTGGTCGATTACAACGGAAAGTTTATGATACTGCAATTGCTGTCCACTCTCCTGATAGGATTTAATATATTAATAACTTGAACATTTCTTAACACTGTTACCTCTGAATCTCTTAAAGATCTTGGGTTACTTATGAAAACAATAAGATAGGTCCTAACCGCGAGACGTATCACGAGCCACAGTAATATTTTATTAATATTTTAAATTATTAATATACTTTTTTTTAGGTAGGTAGAGTACAATTACAGACTATTTTCCTATGGGAGGGAAAGTGAAGAAGTAGATAAATAAGAAAGAGGAAGCAAACCCCGTTATAAATTTTATATACAAGCTTACTAAAGACACGTATCCAAATCCAGACTTGAGATCCCAGCCCATTTAAAACACGCATTAACGTTTGCGTACACTGCCCGAGATGTATGTGCCTAATTAAAATCGAAAAAATCGTGGTGTACAAAAACGTAAGGTTATTAGCGAAATCAAGTATCCTCATATAATAAATAGAAAAATTAATCCGTTAGTTTGCTTATTTATTTGTTTTTTAATCTATTTTTATTTAGGGATTTTTTAAATAAATATACAAAAATGTCAGCGCCATCATTCTCCAAAACAAAATTTAAAGCACATAAACATAACATTTCTTCTTAAGTCTAAGAACACTATTTATATTTTAATTTATACAGCATTGCAGAACTAGATTCAGACAATAAACAATGGAAAATACCAACATATAATAAATTCAAATTATAACGACGGATTAGTTTCTGACGAGCCTCGGCGTTTCGGACACATTCCACTAAGAAATATAGTGAATTTCAACCTCCACTCCACACAATTTACACTTTGTAGTAGATACCCTTTTCATAAGAAAATCAAACTTCTTTAGAGGAAGATGTCCAGAATGCAACCTAAGGCCTATAGCAATTTGTTGCCGTGTAAGTTCCTTCTCACTAAACCATGAAATATGAGGAAGCTCATTTGAAAAACTCTGTACCCTGTCTCTCTTTAATTTAGATCTTTCTAACAATTACTCGTTCCAAACTTCCTTTCTGTACTTTACGAAAACTTCCGAAAATATATATATTTCTCTCCCTTCTAACAAAGCCCGCTTTACAAAATTATCAGCGTCCTCATTTCTCCTCTGTCCAAGGTGAGAAGGAACCGATTGAAGTTTTACAGTCATATCTCTGGCATATAACTTAATAATTTCATTTAATATCATATGCGCCACTGATACTCCTCTTGTTGTCACATGAGATAATAACTCTTTCCCAATTAAAAGTGGAAACATATACAATTTCCATAAATATTTTTAGAACCATCTGTATAGATTGCAAACCACCCAACATAATTCTGATTAATTTCGTGAATGAGTTCATATTTTGATACGTTAATGTATTTGTTATTTTTTGCGTATTTATTCAATTCAAATCAGTACTTCAGATACTTAGGGGCTGGAGAGTGAGAACAAAATTATGATGCGCATGGGATACATATCCATACTAAAAGTAACAATGTTTTAGTTTCTCTTAAATTTCGTGTTTTACGAAGTCTATAGATTAATATATTTTTTATTACCACTAATTATGAGGAGTAGTAAATAATATACAATCAATTTAATTGCAAATGCTACCAATGTCAGCATCTTAAAAAGAGTAGAAAAAGGTAAAAATTTCACTAATGTCTAAACTACTACTACTACTATGCTACTGATCTATAATTTGAATTTAAATTATGTTATTAATTAAGCTAAGTGTAATATTTGGACCATTAACAAAGCGCAAGGGTAAATATTAAACATAACGAGGATGAACTTGAAGAGATTGTGCTTCTCTCAATTCCCCGAATCTTCTGTTTTTATTCCCAGTAGAAAGATATAATATCTTACAATCCCGTATTAAATCAAACTTAAAATCAATCAATCTTAAAAATATAAAACCAATGTGGAAGATGAAACTTCCTTACACCGTGTAGGCACTTCTCATGTATCAGGTAGAATGAAATTATTGTTATTTTCTATAGGCAAAGCGGGCGAAGCCGCTGGTAACAGCTAGTGTTAATTTATATAATCAAAGGTATTTTACTTGAACTGTGCTAAAACTATCAAATGACCTTCTGATACCTTAGTCTTATAAGTTATATTCTATAAACTTAGTAAGCTTAGTGACACTATTTGTTACTAAATATTTAGTAGTTAAGATGATAATTTTAAAATATCAACTAAATAAGTAAGAAATAGTTAATTTACCAAAGTCGTCTTTTGTTTATCTAAAATCATAATGCAAAGGAGTAGGAGGGCAACCGAATGGTAAGTATTACCTTCACCCTTCATCATAAGATATTTGGCGGTTCGTCCTTGATATGATAGTAGACGCGAGCTAGTCGGACAACGAATCTCCTACCATCTAGTTACTGGATTACCCACGTCTTATGGGACGCTACCCAGCAGCGGAAGGGAATTGTATTCTTAATCCGTCCCCCCGCGGTCAAGAGTAATAGCGGTAACAGAATTCTTTTCGGGCTCAATTCTCGATGATAACAATTTATACATTTAAGAGGTATAGCAATGGTCAGAGTGTCCACGCTAAATCGTAGTTCGATACTGCCTAGTAATATATAAATGTACATTTTATATTATATTAAATTTATATTTTTTCTTTGTTTCCAGTTTGCAACCAATTTGCACGCGGCGTGTTCGCGATGCTTGGTGCTGTCACTCCGGAATCATTTGATACTTTGCACTCTTACACCAACACTTTCCAAATGCCTTTTATTACACCTTGGTTTCCCGAAAAGGTAATATATTTAGTTAAAATATTTTAAGTTGTCTTATTTGTAACATATGGGACTGACCATCAAATTCCTAGTGTTTCAAAATTCTTAAGAGGTAAATAAAACGGAAGTAGCAGCTAGAGATATTAGCCTCACTGTTTTATTCCAATATTGCTGTATTTAAAATTTTTAAAGTTTATTCAAATTCAATAAGAACTAGTTAATAGTTCATTAGGAAAAAAAAAACATTTTAGTGAATAATTGGTCACTCCATGTTTCTTGTTTCTTTTTAGAACAAAAAGGTATAATAAGAAGCCAGTCGTGGGGCAGTAGCATAGACGTGTGCATTTAAATGACTGGTTGTGGGTTTGATTCCCGCTCGAGGAGAGGAAATATTTAATATTTCCATTTTCTTTGCTCTGATGTTGAGACAAAGCGCGGCGTTAAATTCCGCCACTTCACGCAATGCCTCAGAATTCAGCGTAAAGTGGGGAATAGAGTGTCTTAACACTAGATCCCCTCTGCATACCCTGGTGTGTGCGGGATACAGCACAGATACAGAATAAAACGTATAATAGATATGTAGATAGAAACTTTTTTTAACACACAAAATTAATACAAGAAATATTACACATTAAAGTTATACTGTACTTGTAACAATAAATATATAGAATTTCATTGCAATAGAATTGCATTTCATTTGCAACTGCTTGGATGTTATGACGACGTTTGTTATGACTATAGTTCGTTTTTAAATCGAAGGTATGGCATTTGTTGAATAAATTTCATATTTAATTTATTTAAGTGTAAAAAGGTACCGGCTATATAAAAAAGTGTACAAAATGCAGAAAATCTATAAAGTATTAGACTTAATGAACATGGTTGGCGGAGATAAAAATGCACTAAAACGTCTATAGGTTTTTGCTGACAATAAATCTTCTCAATTTTCATGCTCAGCGGTAGAGATTTTTTCAGGAAGATTAAATATTGAATTGTAAGTTTTATAATCTATTAAATACGATTAATGGATATCGTGTTACTATACAGTGGATTGATTGCAGTTACGTTCTATTTTTAAATATTCAAATATAGCTATAATATTTACATTTAGAGCGAAGTGACTAAATATCATTTAAACGTTTACAAACGAATCTAAGTGCAGCATTAAAATCTGTTAAACCACATCAAATGACCTAGTAAACATAAAATACATTTCAATGCAGGTAATACCACCGTCATCGGGACTAATAGATCACGCGGTTAGTATGAGGCCGGACTATCATCGGGCAATCGTTGACACAATAATACATTACGGGTGGAAAGAAGTCATCTACATCTACGACTCTCATGATGGTAAGTGATTTTGGTTTCATGTATTAATTTAATTATATAATTTTCAAGGATTAATGACTTTTATTAAGGAGCTTCGCGTTTACTCCCGAATAGCACCCTGCTGCAGACTTAGTGGTAAAAAACTCTGTTCTAGTGTTATATATAGTCAGCACCCTGCTGCAGACTTAGTGTCACAACATTCTGTTCTAGTGTTAGACATAGTCAGATTAATTTAATATAATAATAGTAGGGACAACGTCTGACTATAGATGCGATGGTTGTGGGCTTGATTACTACTCGAAGGAATGATTATATTCAAATTTTCATTTCTTCGATTTGGTAACAACGACAAAAACCAGCGTTGAGTTGCGCCACTTGACATGCCATGTCCCGACTTCGGGCGGAAACTAAAGTACGGAGTACCTTGACACTAGATCCTCTCTGAACAGCCTACTTGAAAAGACGTGTAACTGCATTCAAGCCTTTATTCAATGAAAATATTCAATGATTTCACCATAAAAACGCTTTGAACCCTACATTACAAAGTGAGTATTATGACTTACGCTTATTGAAAGGTAAAGTAACTTATTACTCTTTACTTTATTGTTGCTTTAATATTAACATTTGAATATCATTTCTAATTTACTATGCAAGTAAAGTATATTTAAACAATAGGTCGTCGAGCTGTACTCAAAACTTCACCGCCCTTGCTCACACATCCATTCAGACAGAATGTAAAGTCCGACAAATGCAACTTGCATAAATGCAAGTATATTTGTAAAAGGGCTTGTCTATTTTGAATAACACTTAACATGCGTTGAGTTTACACTGTTACTACTGCTTTTTTATATATGGAAAATATCAGAGAGCGTAATTTAATCTGCTCTGCCACTTTGTACTTCATTTCTAAATATGTTACATGTTGTGTTTAATGAATATTGTATTTTGGTTATCGAATCATAAGAATAAATACTTCATATTAATATTATAAATACGAAAATTGTTGATCTTTTTTCTAAATTCAACCTATAAAGTGTTGAAACAGGGGATGAAAGTTTATATGGCAAATGTAACCGCTTACCGATACTGATTATTTTTTCAGAAAGGATACCGATTTTTTTTTACAAAAGTACTTCTGATATAAGGGTAATACATACCTACCCATGCTTTTTGTAAACAAACCCGCCCCTTAGGGCTGAAATAGGATACGAAAATATACATAAAAAATATAAACCTTAACATAAAAATGAGACTGTCAAAAATATGAAGTAGTTATTGTTGCGCAGTTATTATTGTTGTATACATTGAACCACTGTACTAAGGTGAAGCTATTAGAATTCAGCTTCATTCAGCAATTAGAATCACTGTTAGAATTATTTCAACTTAATTTTCAAAATTCAATTACTTTATTGTTATTATTTTATTGAATGCTCATTTTCAAGTAAATATCAGATAATTGTGGGCTACTTACTTCGTTATACGTATTTCAGATAATACTACTTAAGTATTTTACATTCTTAGCTTAACATTATAGTTAAAATAGATTGTTTTTTAAAATATGATTTACGCATTAAACCTAATTATATATTCATTTCATTTTATTATAAAATTTTATTGAAATAAACAAATTAACATGTTTACCACAGTCTAAAACACAATTATAACTTCTAACAAATTTATAAGTAGCTACAGCTATAGTCTACGTTTATTATGTTCAATCTACGTTATTCCAAATACCAAATCGCCAATCGTGGCCAAAATTAATTGTGGCAAAGTTTTCTAATATACGTATAAGTGCCTATGTACTGCACATGTACATACATGCAATATACATGCAGTAGAGACAGGAAATTGGATTCTTGAGAACTTTAGCGGTATCATGAATAGCCTGTTGATTAGTTGTCGCGCTAAGCGATTCAAAGCTGAGACTGATAAGACGGGTTAAGTTACACTTATCTGATGACGTTTGTTTAAAGTCTGTATTAGAATAACTGATATTGTTATTTCAAATTAATGTCATTTAGCATTAGTATCATTATTTAAGGAATTAGTCATATTTTTAGGCAAAATATGCATGTATGTAAATTACTGTGACTATTTAAATGTTTGAACGCTCTTAACTGGACGTGGTGAATTTAGAATGCGTCAGTTATGGGCTTATCCCATTAGGGTGAACGTTTGCTGTATATTTTAAACTGTTTTATTTTTTTCAGTCTGGTTGGACAAATACAGCATTAAGTTTGCAAATATCTCTTGGTAGAAAGTGCAAAACGACATGACTTATAACAAATCTTTTTCCAATGGTGTAACTTATTCTGCGTAGATGCAAATATAGGAAAGTGAGTTAAAATAAAAATATCCCTTATATAAGGGTATATTGCTGGGGTTAAAAAAGTAGGTCCTCTTAAGAACCTCTATCGCCGCTGTAGTTTTACTATAGTTGCATGAAACTAATGAAGCTAATTATGATGATTTACATATGTCCGCATAATGTTAAATAAAAATATTATTTTATTGTAATTACGAATTCATAGATGGTATCAAGTTGATAAGTATAAATCAATGTATTAATGTACTTTAACTACTTGTAACTTTTTATGTTCAACGCTTCCTTTATATTTAAACTTACAACGGCTGGTTTCTGCAACAAATTCGAACTTCGTTACTGCCTAAAGAATAGACATTACAGTGCAGGATTTCAGCTGCCGTACCCCAGGGATTATATAGAGCTGACTCGTCCGATAATAAAACGTCCACACGAAAGAGATTGCGGTTGAACGGCAACGGACGCTAATAGTCAGCCGAGGCGTAATGGTGTGCCTATCACCAATGGAACACCGCCAAGTTATTTAATTTGTTCGAATATTGTGTTCGACGCCTAAGGACAGACTTGGCTAGCAAATGTCAAACGATTTAGCTAACCGACCTGACCAATTTTGGTGCAAATCGTCTCAGTATACTGTTATATTCGCTTTGTAGATGACCGTTTGCTTAGTGCTATTCGTTAGTGAAATAAATTGCTGCCCATTTTATTCTTACTTTTTGTTCAAAGCTTTAAATTGTTACAGTGCAAGTGCATTAGTTTTGATGTCATCATTTATTTACTATCATTTCTTTCTGAAAAGTTAATACGGGACAAAAAGTGATAGGAGGATTTAATTTTATGTATTTTTTCTGCTGCAAGTGCAAGTCAACTAAAATTTATTTGAGGCAAGTCAATTTACATAGGAAAAGTAACTTCCTATTTTCAATGTAAATATTTTCAACATTTTCAAAGCGACTGGTTGTGGGTTCGATCCCACTCGAGGAGAGTAAGTATTTTCTTCGCCTGATGTCGAGATAAAGTGCGAGGTTAAGTTCCACTACTTAATACGCAATGCCTCCAGAATTCGACGGAAAGTGTCTTAACACTAGGTTCCTTCTGCCTACCCTGCTGTGTGCGGGATACAGCGTGCAGCTTTTTTCAATTATATGGATTAAAAATAAATTACCAGAAATCATTACTTCCATTAGACACAAATCCGCGAAAGGGTATCGTAAATATTCATACTTCATACATATCAATATTCTCTCAACATTTTTAAAATGAACGCCTTAGTTTGTGTTCAAAAGAACTACTGTACCTACCTATTCTCACTACTTGGGACTTCGCTAGGAGCATAAATAATATTTATAGTAGAGGAGCTGAACACCTCATTTGGGACCAACCTACTCAACTGCAGTTCAAGTTATGAAGCTCTAGATTTATAGTCCAAGAAGCGTTAACACAACTATAAGCTATATAACTTTACCAATGTATCAGTTTGCAACTGTGCAAATTCCCTATTCTCCAAAACTTGTATTAATCGACGTTGTACTAATTTGCTTATATGATATTATAATGTATGATTATTATTGACGAAGTGCGCATATGAACATCACAAAATTATGTTTATTTCACTTTTTATTTTTTTATGACTGTAGTATCAAAGAACAAATATTGTTTAATATTGAACGACTTTTTTGTAATAATAATCTAAAATATTTTCAGTCATATATAACTATTATTACAAAAGTAAAGTATGTCGTTTTATTTTATCTTCGTAAAATGTAAATTAGATTTACTAGGCACTATTAAGAATATAAATATTTGCGTCAGGTCATTTTACCAAATGGAACCAATCATTTTTTTATTCGAACATATATATATATATATATATATATATATATATATATATATATATATATATATATATATATATATATATATATATATATATATATATATATATAAAATATATAAAATGATACTTTTTTCTATTGAGTGGTGTGCGGAACGACCGTCTTGATCGTTAAGTTTTACGGTCAGCGCGGATTGTGACCACTACTAAAGCTCTTCCTAATGATATTAGGTCAGTCTTTCATTGCAATGCGCTTTATCCTGTCCGTAACAATAGAATTGCTGAAAGTGAGTGCAGTGGTGTAATACAATTATAGAAACTATAAGAACGATTTCGTATTCAAAATAATGTATTTTAATTATAAATATGAGTAGTTGTGTTTTTAAAAGTAGAAGAGAGGAGGTTTAATACTATAATTGCATAAAAATAATAGTAATATATATTGAATATTGATAGAAGGCAATGCTTTACTTAATTGAGCTTCTGATTCGGTTAGACAAAATCTGACATTGAGTTATACATATGTCACTTAACAAGCAAGTCTTTCTTTTTATTATTTCCTAGGCTTTCCCTTTTTTTAGCTTCACCTATCCTTTATATCCTTTAGTATCCCGCACATAGCAGGGTGGGCAGAAGGAGCCTAGTGTTAAAACACTTCGTTCCCCATTTTCCGCCGAATTTATAGGCATGTCGCATGTCTCGACACCAGAGCGAAAAAAATGGAAATACTAAATGTTTTGACTCCTCGAGTGGGAATTGAACCTACAACCAGTCGCTTTACTGTCACACTTTGTGCCTCTCTGCTACGACTGGCATTCTCTTATTATTTCCATTTATTATTATTAATATATTGATCCTCGTCACCGAAGAAGCATAATCTTTCTTAATCCATCCCCGCAACCTTTAACATTCCCCTTGCGTTTTGTTGAATATTTGTCATAGATACACAAAACTTATTAGGAAATTATGTAATATGTAATTGAAATGAGAAATCAGTAGCATAGTAGTACAGACATTAGTGGAATATTCACCGTCTCCTACTCCTGTTTAGATAGTAGGATTAATTATGTCACATCCACGTTGCGTGAAACAATGTCTGATGCTGTTACATAATCGAGGGGTGTCTAAGTTTCTGATATCTGGGACTAGGATGTTTAATTTTAATAAAGGTACATTTGGTAGGTCAACTGAATTTAGAAACTTAATGACTTATATGAAGTTCTGTGTGTCTATAACTGACACTTTTTATATATACATACTGTACAAATACTCTGTAAAAGACATTTTTAATAATTACATTGACATTTTGCACATAGCGGGATTGGAACCTACGCCTTTTGGAAACCGTCCTAGCGCTCTGACTACTATCAGCTGTGTCGAAATTCTTATACGTTTTTAACTTAGTTTTATTGTTAGCATCTTTGGAGAAACATTTTTACACATTTCTGCTACTCAAAGATTAATCTACGCGCAGTCGCAAGAGAGAATGCTATTTATTCCTCCACTAAATTATCCCCGGGGGATGATTATATGTACCTATACATGATCAGTCAAACTTCTCAATGAGTAATAAAACATTGTTTCATTGCAATGAGAAAGTCGAACAAAGAAATAAATGAATATACAAATAAATTTTCCCGTTTATACATTAATTCAGCAATAACCTTGTGTCATTGTATACAGCATTAAGTTTTTTTTCAATTTAGGCACATACAGCTCGAACAGTGTAAGCAAACGTTAATACAAAGAGTATTAACACTTTCCTCTATATAGCAGAACTGTCAAAGAAAATCTAAGACGACACTTCAGTCTGGAGTCTAAACATTGCTGAGTGGCTCAATGACGTGTTTTGTCTTACCAGAGCAAGGAAATGAAAGTAATTTAAATGGAATAATGCCATGTGGGGATCGAATCCACAACTGAACACATTTACAGTAAGGCGCTATCCCTGTACTGTGCCATATTGTTTTTTTTATACTTAATAGAATATATATTTGTCTTCCATTTGTTTGTGGGCGTTTCTCCAGCTTAGACTATATTTGCGCATTATTTTCGATAATCGCTAAATGTCATTTTTATTTGAATTTTATCGCGTTGTGTTTTGGTGGTCCTTCATTAAAAAGATACCCGAAAGGCACATTTGTATTGAAAAGAAAAAAAGAGTTATTGCTTATAAAAATATGTGACATGCTACGGTAATGAGCACCGTACACGGTAATGACTTTTTTAGTGTACGGTGATGATGAATTGAGTCATGGTAATGATACAAAATAGTGTATTATCAAAAAAAAATAAGTTAATTATATTTACAAATATGTACAAGAAAGACATACCAACAAAGATATTACAAAATCAGTAATGTATAATAACTACCATCAACTATCCGAGTAGATGGAGAAAAGACCAAGGAAATCAACATCAAGAAAGGAGTTCAACAAGGCTGTATTTTGTCTGTTCTTTTTAGTACCGTCACCGAACACGCTATGAAGGGGGCTCCTGAAGACCTGAATTGTATGTATCTATAATACATAAATATATAATGTAAATAAATCCCTAATTAACAACTTGACACCAATCTGCAGTCCTTACAACTTCAACAGAGGACAAATTACAAGAAATAGTTAATCAAGTTAAAGATTAGTGCGCAGAAACTAATGCTGCTAAGACAAAAAATATGGTTATCTCTTCTTCTTCCTGGCCCTAGCTTTAGTAGCGTTTGCTTTTTAACTTAAACTCCGCCACTCCTCCTTTTTAACTTGCACGGTCTTTGGTATTCTTGGTGGTAAGCCCTTTGGCTCTCATATCTTACTGCACAATATCCAGCTATCGCGTCCTTGGACGTCCGGGGGCTCTTGTCCAGATATGTCTTAGACATATCAAGGCATTTTTTCCGATAGTTTCCAGGCCATACCATCTCAGGCGATGCTCTTGGAACTTATCCGCTGAGTCACTCACTCTTAAGACTACCTCCGATCAATGCGTTATATATACGAACAGCCCGTGTAATGGCACTCATCCACATCAGCATCTTCATCTCTGTGACGTGAAGCTCTTGAGCCTGCCTGGACAATGCTGGTCAACATTTGCTGCCGTATAAAAGAACTGGTCAGATTATGTTATTGTATGTTAGTCCCTTGAGATGTATTTTGCGGTCTCAGACCACACTTGTGACCCCATTTCGCCCAAGCAGGGCTTATCTAGTCTCGGACATCATGATCTCTCCTCTGATCCAATGCCTCTGGACTTGTGCAGATCCATTCTGCACTAGTCCGGAGGTATGTGAATTATTGTGACTTAACAGCTGCTTCAGGACGTATACGAATAGTGGACAGGACGTCGAAATAAAAACTCACATTGAAGTCCCAGTGCTTTTGCCAAAATTTAAAATGTACTATACAACATAAATATTGAGATCCAGATTGACTAGAAATGGAACTTTTGCCAAGCCATCAAACAGCGTATATTTGTTTCAACATGGCCAATACGACATTTGGCAAATTATAATGTTAGGAAAAATCATCACAAAAAGAACACCAGGGAATGAACGGTAATCAAAGCGCTGTACACATATTATTGTCATTGATAGGATGATATGTGGAATTAATTGCCAATCTTCACAAGTTGGAGAGGCACCATAAGAAGAAAACGATGAATAAAACAATCATATTTTATATAGATTCATAAATGAGAACTACATACAAAAAAGTCTTTCTTTTCGAGTGTTTTGTTGTATTTATTCTTTATCAATGTTATTTTCTTTTAAAGTAGCATAGTGTTTATACAGTGCTATTCTTCCTATAGCAAAATTTTCCTCGTATATGACCAATCCAATCCCGGCCTAATAAGGTGATTTCCTTCGAAAGGATTTTTTGTAAGCGTCATCGAGAGTTGTCTAGAATGTATTCGGTTTTGCTGCAAGTTTGCTGGGCCGACGGATGGATCGATGGATAAGCCGATATCAATCACATTAAGGATTTCTCTTTAGATTAGTCCTTTTGCTTTAGATATTCTGCTTTAAGAGAAACTGCTACAACATTTCTTCCATATCCTGCACTGTGAGCGCAGGGCATGAAAGTCATACGTGAGTTTGTAGCCTTCTCTGATGTTTCGTGCTCTTGAAACAATTCATCTGATTTCTTCAGGCAAGCGAAATCTATTTTTCTACTACTAAAGAAGGAAGTAAGTTTTTTCGTCCCTCCAGTTAGAGTTCCAACGTTTAAAGTATCGAAGTGGACTTCAAGAATGCAACCAAATGTCATTACCGTGTTTTTTCATTCATTACCGTCATACCAAAAAGCTTACGGTAAACGACGGTAATGACGAACACGGTAGTGACAAAATAGTACTTTTGGAATATTCTACATTTTTCTGGAAGCTGTATATGTTTCAAACACTTTTAAAACTTATATGGAACCAAAATCCAAGGTATTAGTGTAAAAATAATATATGATTTGTTGACACTTATGAAATTATAAATGGACTGGTAATGAAACACAAACTGTACCAAACACTGAAAATACACAAATAAATTGAGATTTTTTGTGCATTTTTTTTGGTATTTATTACTACTGCTATTATTTTCGGTAAACTGAAGTGCAAAGAACAGGTGAATTCCTTCGTGAGGATATAACCATTTGATTTTGCTGCGTAAAATCAAATACTTGTATTGGTTCTGGTAATGAATTTTGCAGCGTGACAAAAGTTTGAAATCGAATTTATGTATAAATTATATCTCAAATTACGTGATTGTTTATGTTTTCGTAATAAGTATTAACCCAATTATAGGACACAGTTTGCAAATGTACGATATTTGCGCTAGATTTTCTAAAATTCAATTGAACACGTAAAGTCTAGTAATTGAACAGATCCTGGTAATGAGTTTTGACAATGTTTTTGATAAATATAAATAACTTACGCATATAAATTGTATTAAATAATCGATGCACTTGTTAACGCAAAAAGGTATATATTATATAAAATTATTGAACCGAGTCTAAAACGAACTTTAAATTTTTTATTTGCAAAACTTGTTAATTTAATGTAGTTTGAATATTCACCCTTGTATTCTTTTAGACAAAAATATTTTTTTAAAAAATTTACCAAAACAACATCTTTTGTTTACTCGTTTTTTTCAGTTAATCTCATAATAAAAAATATAAATTTTGGTATATGTACGTATTTATTAAAAAAACACATATTTTTCTTTTTACAATATTTTGATACATAATTTCTACAAAGTCTCGAAACTACCAGACTAGTCGTGACGCAGGGGCACAAAGCTTGGAGTTGAAATATTTAATTATTTTACTTAATATCTTTTTACTTAGTAAATTGATTTAGATGGTTTCTTTATACATGATATGTACCATACATATAATTTAAATTTAGTTAAGATCTGACTAGTAGTTTTTGAGTTAGGACTATTATTATAAACGCGAAAGTTTGTCTGTTTGTGTTATATTTAACCGGAAACGCCTACACTGCGGAATTGATTTAAATGAAATTTCGTGAAAAGATAGTCTAGAATAAGAAAGGTCATAGACTACTTTTCAATTCGAAAAACGAACTGTAAAAAGTAGAACGAAAGGATGAAAGTTTGTATGGAAATTACGCATTTTTTTATAGCTAGAAGAAATTTGCATGGATTTAACTACAAAAATATTAAATTAGTTTACACATTTTTTTTCATCACTTGAATGCTAAATTTACACTGAGTAATAAACGCTTTAATTATTTCCAGAAACATGTATATTTCCAGAAGTAAGTATTTCGGAATCGTTACTAAAACTTCGATAATGTAACATAAGATGTAAAAAAAAGGTAATAAAATTCACCGCATGCGATGCGAAAACCTTAGATGATTTAACATATCAATATCTACAAAAAAGACCTGGATGGCATATACCTATCTCCTATCGACTACTATCTATTTATTTATTTAGGAAGCCAACATAGTGTACAGTGTTTTTATCTTATGTCATCATTACATTTATACTATTAAGTTAGCCTAACTTAACATGCAAATTTAAAAAAAAACGAGTTGTTCCAAAACTAATGATAATTGATCAACAATGTAAGAAAAATAAATTTATTTTAAAATTAAAAAAAAATAAATTTATTTAAAAATTAAATTAAAAAAAAATAACTAATAAGAAACTTAAGTACAAAAAAAGTACAACTGAAGTTATACAGTAGGAACAATAACCCATGAGTGTTATATAAAAAGAAATATGTAGCTACTATAAAAATTATAAGATATTTAAAAACAAAAAAAATATATAATCTTTTAAAACCATGCTGTAAAGGGCAATAAACATCATGTATTATTATTTTGTATTATAATACAAATGTTTTAATAATAAAGGTTTTATTATTATAAAAAACAATGTATGTATACAAAGAATATAAGGCAAATATGTAGGTTACAATGTAAAATTATTACTTAAAAATAAATAAAATTATAAAAATTACAACAACAGTGATTAAGATATTTTAAATAATGAAATAAATACTGTTTGTTCTACAATAAAAATATATGTGGTAAAAACTATCAAGAGTTGTGGTAGTATAAACATTTACAGGCATGGTCCAAATTAATTCAACTCTGAAAAATACATTTTAAGTTTTCTTTTAAACGCCTTCCCAGAATACTTAAAAATATCTATGTCTACATTTTCTCTTAATATATAATTGTATAACTTAAAAATTCTATTTAAAGGTGCATTAAGTCCTAGATTTGTTCAAGGAGTTTTGCTGGCAAATGTTACCTTAGACTTAAAAACCTTAATAGGGTGTCTGGGAACTACTACGTTTATTTTTTGTACTAACTCTAGCAGTCAATACCTCCATTAATAACTTTATTCGAAAAGTATAACACCAAAATATCTCTACGTGTGGATAGTGAAAATGTGTGATAGTGTTTTAGCAGATTTTTATAATCATATCATATATTATCTTCATAGCATAACGTGTATAGATTTTTTTTGTACTATTTCTAGTCTGTTTTTATGAACCTGGTAATATGGATTCTACGCAATTGAAGCGTACTCCAGCTTGCTTCGTACATAGGAATTAAAAAGGGCCATTATTGTGGACGATTTTTTGAAACCCTTTGTATTTCTCACAATAAATCCTGATCTTTTAAGAGATTTTTTAACTACATCTTCAATATGTGTAAGATTTAACCCGGCGTCATTGACGTGGAAATAATTACGAGGACGATGACGGCGGGTCATATTGATCCGAATTTCATCCATGGTTTTTATAACATATTTAGAAAGTGACTTTAATATTAAAGACTGTTTATTAAAAAGGGATCTTTGCTTAGTTAGTAAAATAAAAATATTAACAATAAGTTCTAGAAAAAAGCTTTTAATACGTTTTACAATGATACATGCAAAATCAACTTTGAAATTGATGTTTATATTCTGTTTTTTTTTTGTTAAAATATTGTTAGCAATAATTGGAACCAATCATCTTATGTAATAATAGAGATATCAAATCAGCTTTATAATATAAAAATAAAAACAAATCACTTTTCTACATCATCACTCTAGCCCACAGAACTGTTGCAATTATTGAAGTATGAAATCGAATGGTCTCTGCAATTGTGTAAGGTTTTTATGTCCTTTTTAGACAGGCATACTTGACGACATGTCGTGCAGATTACTGGAACTCTTTGAGAAGGTTCTTCACTAGGGTCACCCGGGAAATCTCACCTCATTTGTATGTCTATGTTTAATCAAACACACAAAGCTCTTCAGACACAAAGATATAAATTTGTGTATGTTTGGATTTTACATAACATAATGAATAAGTTTCACCTTAGCTTACTTTCACTAGCTCAGTCTTCACTCATGGTCTAGCTACAGATTTCACTCATGGTCTTAAGTATAACTTTTTTCAGACCTGGTACGTACATTCGGTCTTGCTAGTGCTTTTTTGCCACATCGTTTCAATTTTTTCTTTTCTTAAATTCTTCCAATTTTTTCGTTATAAAAATTGTTATAAATAGTTTCTAAAATTCCTATTCACTTTCACTATCATAGCTGCGTTCAGATAAGTGGTCGTCAATGTTTATTACTGAAGCACCTTGGAAGTCTTCATTATTGGAATTAGACTCTTGTAATAACGCTACAATTCTAGTGAAGTAATTTGTCAACAATATTTTACGTAAAACCCATTAAAAAATCAGAGTAAACTAGCATTAAAAGCTAAATAAGCAAATAAATGTAAGTCACAAAGTTACTACGTCACCAATGACGCTGGGTCTAATGACCCGTTTAGACTTGATGCGCGTGTATCTCCCAGAGCAAGCGGCGTTACGCTGATTGTACCGATGAAACGGGTGGAGGCAAACCGTATCTCCAGCTACACAAACGATCTAACCACAATACCGTTGCAAAAATAAAATATATCAGTTTAAAATTGCCTCAGGTCAATATGACCAAGCGTCAATGACGCCGGGTTAAAAATTTTAATTCACACCATGAAACAAGTTTATATAAATCTGCTTGCATTTTAATAGAATAATTTATCGTTAAAATCTTTTTAAACATTCTCAAGTCATCTGCGTATATATATATATATATATATATATATATATATATATATATATATATATATATATATATATATATATATATATATATATATATATATATATATATATATATATCTATATATATATATATATATATATATATATATATATATATTTGCAGTAATCAATAGAGCTTATAATGTCATTTATAAAAATTCCGAATAAAATAGGTCCAAGGTGTGACACCCCTGCGGTACACCGGACGTTGCATTAAAATTATCAGATTTACTACCACCAACCGCCACATTAATTTCCCGATTATGTATATATGATCTAATCCAATTAATAAATTTTCCGTAAATACCGTATTTTCTTAACTTTTATAGTAATATATTGTGATCAATTATATCAAAGGCCTTGGCCAGATCTGTGTAGGTGCAGTCTTCTTGTAATACCGTTACCGTTGTAATAATATTGTTAAAATCGTAGATTGCTAAGAACGAATTTACAATGTGACTGTGGTTGTTATTTGAACCATATATAGTATTAATCTATATCTATAAAAATGTGTTTCTTAGATACCTAATATTTGTTTTGAAAAACGATATATATCCAATATAATATATAGGGCCAGTCGTGGCCCAGTGGCACAAGCGTGGGACTGTAAACGACTGGTTGTGGGTTCGATTACCACTCGAGGAGTGGAAATATTTAGTATTTCCATTTTCTTCGCTCTGGTGCCGAGGTAAAGCGCGGCGTTAAGTTCCGCCACTTAACACGCATTGCCTCCGAATTCAGCGGAAAATGGGGAACGGAGTGTCTTAACACTAGGTTCCCTCTGTCTGTCTACCCTGCTGTGCGCGGGATAAAAAAAAATCCAATATAATTGTATTTAACGGTATCAAAATCATTCATATTATAAACGTTTTTTAATATCCCTATGGTAAACGAGATCTAAAACATAACTATTATAATAAATATTCTTTCTTAATCACGGTAAATAGTATTGGTTTTTTAAAATAATTTGGTTTAGTAAAATATATGTATATTAAAAATTACAAAAGTTACTTTATAAGGTTCATTAATAATATCAATTTATATTCATAAAAATAATAACTATAAAAGTTTGCCTAGTATTACTGAAATAAAACTATTGTTTACATTGCTTTACTAACTTCAACCTTATTTTAGAATATTTAAGAAAAATATGAATTAAGCTGGTAAATGACGTAAAAAAAACTCCTTAATGAAATTCTTATGTACCAATCAACATGTTATTTGAAATCGCTTTTCTTTTTTGTGTACAAATAGAATTATAATAAAAAATCACTTTTGATACGGTTCAGCTATAATTATATATTGTGTTATATGTATATACATTTGGTTTTGTAAGGTTGGTTTTAGAATTCCTTTTATTATTTTTAAGCCTATACCCAAATAGAATTTATAATGTATTTATTTTTTAATTATTTACTGCCAAAATAAGAAGTCTATAAAGTATGACAAACATTTTCCTAAGTGTGGAATAACACTTTAAAAATGTTTAAAAGTATGACAAACATATTGACATCATATAAAGTTAATAAAAATATATCTTAAAATTATATAACTAGAATACTATTCAAAAATGTGTACTACATACATAAATATATCTTTTTTACAAATATACTCATTTCCCAAGGTATAAATTTATGTTCGGAATATATATACATCAATGAAATTTATTTTATGCGAAGAATTATCAAAAAAATGTATTGCAAAAAGTATCGTAAGAAGTATTGCAAAAGTTTCGTAATATTTTTACGACCTTATAATGATATTTTCGGCTCTTTTGATACTGCAATGCAGCAAGATAAAATGGATACCAACGATTTTTAGAGAACCTTTATGTACTATTATGTACTATTACGTAAAGAAACATATAATTATATTTTATTGTTATTTATTACGTCGTTTTTCTAATAAATCTGGTAATTAACACTATTATTTTACGACTTTTAAAATTTTAGAAACATATTACACGTCAGTTTGTCTACAACGTATATTTTTAAAACTTATCTTTTTACATTCCCTTAAAGCTATCTCGGAAATTCAAGTGGAAACCTTTAAATTCTTAACTAAATCTTATTAAATATCCGATTATTATTACAAGTTGAAAGAAGTTCCGCCAGTAATCGCCGTAATATCCGTAGCAGTACAGTGGTCTAGGGCCAGATAAGCATCAAATCGCAGAGCAAAGCGTTTGTAACTTGTGTTCTGAAAGAGAGTAATGAATCTTTTCTTGTTTTCTCATATCGACGATGCTCACATCCCATGTCTTACGATATTCTGTAATTTAATTAGTCCACTGTGTGTGTATTCGATTTTGGTATTTGAAGATTCGTTTCTAACTTGATATTGTCATAATTTATATAAATTAGTAATATTTATATAAATTTATATATATTAGGAAATTGCAAAAGACTTAAAAGCCTTTTGTAATTTCCTAAACATATGAGACTTTAAAATGGTTAAAATATTTAATCGATAGTATTCTCTTTTACCTTTTGGTTAGGACCGCTGTTGGCAATACGAAACTCTTTCCGATATCTCTTGGTGTTCACCAAGTCTCGGCTCTTAGCCCGTTCTTGTTCAATGTAGTGCTGGACACTGTCTCGGCTTGCATCCAGGACCAGCCCCCATGGCTGATGATGTATGCCGAAAACATAGCGCTCATTGACCAGATCCGGTTGACGCTGGAGCGGAGAGCTGGAAGGGTACGCTTGAGAACGGCGGTCTTAAACTAAATGTGACGAAGACCGAGTACATGGCTTGCGGGAACCCGGGCTCATGCACTATCTGCATCTGTATCATGCACTATCTATAGGTCCTGAACCAGCTGTTAAGTCGGAAAAGTTCAAGGTACTATTCTGCACGAGTCCGGAGGCATCGATCACGATGTCCAACTCCGTATCAGCGCTGCTTGGGCAAAATGGTGTGAGGTCACAGGTATAGTCTGCGACCGCAAAATACGACCCAAGCTCAAGGGGCTGATATACAAGAGCATAATCCGACCGGTTCTCTTATATGGCAGCAAATGTTGGCCAGCACTGTCCAGGCACACTCAGCAGCTTCACGTCACGAAGTTGAAAATGCTAAGGTGTGGCGTTACGCGGGCTGACCGCATACGCAACACATTTATCCGAGGTAGTCGTCGTTCTGTTCGTGATGTAGCGGATAAGCTTCAAGAGAGTCGCCTGAGATAGTATGGCCACGTTGCACACCGGCCTGAGAACTGTGTCGGAAGAATTTGCCTTGATATGTCTGTCCCTGAAGCAAGACGCCCAAAAAAGCGATGGCTGGACACCGGGAAGCACGATATGAGAGCCAATGGACATACCACCGAGGATGCCAAAGACCATGCAAAGTGGAGAAGGTTAAGCAGGAAAGCAGACCCTGGATAAAGCCGGGATAGTGCCAGAAAGAAGAAGAAAATTGTCTTTAGCCAAACGATTGTTCATAGATTAATGTCTTGCATATATAATAATTTTGGATTTTCGTGAAAATCTCCTAACAGAGGTTGTGTAGTGTAGGTTCTACCTAAAATGTTTGAAAATAATATATTAATAAAATATTACTGTGGCTCGTGATACGTCTCGAGGCTAGGACCTTCATTATTCTATTAGTAAGTAACCCTAGATCTTTTAGAGATTCGGAGGCAACAGTGTCAAGAAATGTTCCAGGTAAACGTTAAATCCTATCTGAGAGTTATAGTATCATAAACTTTCCGTTGTAATCGACCACAGCTCGTTTTGGAAAAAGCTGAAGTCGCGTCTTATTTATCCTCTCGTTATAGCTATCAAATTTGAGAGTCATAACAAGGAAAAAATAGTATAGTGGCTCCACCCCGCCACATGCCGTGAATTCCGACCGATCGGCGGACCCGACCCATTGAAACATTGAACCCTCCGAGACGCTACGGAACAGTTCACGTATATGATTCAATGCCTCCGCAAACGATCAATTGTTAGATAGCTGTCCGTCCGTTATCCCTTATAGTTTATACGATTAATTAATATTATTATCTTTTACACTTTATATTTAATTTAGATATGACATTGTTGTTACGCTTGTTACGCTTCTTATATTACCACTCACCTTTGCTTCATATATCTTTCTTACCATTCTTCCTCTCGACGTGCCCAAACCACCTGAGCACGCCCTTCTTCAGTCTTACTATGACGTTCTCGCTAATACTTGCCATCCTGTGTATGTCTTCATTGCGCTTTCGATCAGCTATACTAACTCCGCAAATCTTTCGAAGAAAGCTAATACTTGTCGTATAGTTGCATCAAAAATTTTGTAAGAATCCGAGCAGTACTTTTTAACTGGCATCATAAAAAGTACAAGATTTTGAATTAAATTGTATATTTTAAGTACTTTACTACATATTTTTTTTTACTTTGTGAATTAATTTAGATGGTTCTTTTACACATGATAACATATGCCTCGTGTACGGTTTCATTTAAATTTAGATAAGATCCGACCAGTTGTTTTAAGGTATTAATAATTATTACTAATGTTATAAATGTGAAATTAACTTTATCTGTTTGTGTTATATTTTATAACGCTTAAATTACTGAACTGATTTAAATGAAATTCGTGAAAAGATTGTCTAGATACTAAGAAAGATCATACACCACTTTTCAATTCGAAAAGCGGACTTCCAAAGAAATTTGCGTGGATTTAACTAAATCAGTCAAAAATACTAGATCAGCTTAAACAATTTTTTCACCATTAAAAAGCTACATTTACACTGGGTTATTATTATTATTATTTCCAGAAACAATTTGGAATTATTACTAAAACTTAGATAATGTAACATATGTGTAATAAAATGGTAATGAAATGTCTTTCACCACATGCGAAAACTATAGATGATAGAAAAAAACAATGCACTAAAATATTAAAGAATATATCAATATCTACAAAAAAGTCTTGGATGGTTTATACCTATTTCCTAATGACTTTTTGTAATGCCTAATTTTATTGTTATAAAAAGCAAAATTAAAAATTTTGAAAAAACCCACGACGGTTTAATTGTAATTGAAAAAATAACTAGAAATCCCCCGCCTAAAAGAATATATGTAACGAGATGATGGTGACGACTTCATCGCGGGCTGTCATTACTTTAAGTTTGCACAAACCTTCATGACAAGGTTTTCATGTTTTCATGTTGTTAAAATAGATTTGGCAAAAAAATTTAAATATTAACATGAATTTACAGTTTTGATAACTGGTATTCCTTTTAAAAACTTTAAAAACGAAATGTATACTGAATTTAAAATAGAGATTGCAACTGGCAGCCCCCGATGAAGTCTTCCCCATTGCTTGGCCAGTCGTGGCCCAGTGGCACAAGCGTGTGACTGTAAACGACTGGTTGTGGGTACGATTCCCACTCGAGGAGTGGAAATATTTAATATTTCCATTTTCTTCGCTCTGGTGTCGAGGTAAATCTGGCGGCGATAAGTTCCGCCACTTAACACGCAATGCCTCCGAATTCGGCGGAAAGTAGGGAACGGAGTATCTTAATAATAGGTTCCCTCTGCCTACCCTGCTGTGTGCGTGATACAGCGTGAAGCTAAAAAAAAACAATGAAAAAAAAATTACAAACAAATGTTTACTGCAGCGCCCCCTGGTGAGTTAACACGATAAAACATATCCAAGAACATATACATGTAATTAAACTTGAGCTTATCATTGAAACTGCATCCACATCGAATTCGTCATTTTAGCTTTGCACAAACAATATTTTACTGTAACACCCCCTTGTGACTTGTCACCGTAATATAAATTTAAAGATATGCACTAAGTAAAGCGTAATATAATACTGCAAACTCTTTCCAATCGTACTAGTCGTTTTGGTTTTACACAAAAAAAAGCAGCTACTTACTGCAGCGCCCCCTAGAGAGTTGAAACATACATGAAAATATACACTAAGTAAACATACATGACACATATATGAAAAAATGCTGTAAGTTTTCTAACTTGAATCTATCACTGAAAACTGCATTCAAATCGTAGTTTTAGTTTTGCAAAAACAAATGTACTTACTGCAGCGCCCCCTGGTGAGTTGTCACCGTAACACATATATCAAAAGTCGCACCAATTAAACCTGAACCTATCGTTGAAAGTTTCATCTAAATCGGTAAAACTAGTAGTTTTTGCTCTGCAGAAACAAATGCTTACTACAGCGTCCCCTGGTGAATTTTCACCATAACAAAAAAAAACTTTTTAAAATATGCATCAAGCAAAGCTGAATCTAGTTCTGAAAACTCTATCTCAATCGAATTGGTAATTTCGGTTTTAGACAAATAAATACGTTGATTTGCATAAGAGATTTCACCGTATCAACAAAATTAGAAATTTTGAAAAAACCAACGAAGGTTTAATTGCAATTGAAAAAGGATAACATAACTAGAAATCCCCCGCCTAAAAGAATATATGTAACGACGAGATGACGGGGGCGATGTCGTCGGGGGCTGTCATTATTTTAAGTTTGCACAAACCTTCTCATTCTTCTCAGTTTTCATGCTATTAAAACAGTTTTGGCAAAAAATTAAAATATTAATATGTATTTACAGTTTTGATAACTGGTATTCGTTTTAAAAACTTTAAGAACGAAATCTATACTGTTAGCTACTATATTTAAAATAGAGGTTGCAACTGGCAGCCCCCGACGAAGTCGTCCCCATCATCTCGCAACATATATTCTTTTAGACGGGGGATTTCTAGTTATTTTATCCTTTTTCAATTACAACTAAACCGTCGTGGGTTTTTTCAAAATTTTTAATTTTTCGTCTTATTTTAATTTTTTTTAAAGTGAATTGACACACATTATATATTATTACGTAGTTTCGAAATACTTCATATTAATCTTCATGCAAATCCAAAAGAAATTATAAACCCAATGCTTTCTGGTTATCAAATGCTTACTGCAGCGCCTCCTGGTGAGTGGTCATCGTAACTTATGTATGAAAAGACGCACCAATTAAGCTTGAACCTATCGTTGAAAGTTTCATCTAAATTTGTCTTGTAGTTTTCAATTTGCATTAACAAATGCTTACTGCAACGCCCCGGTGAGTTATGACTGTAAAAAGAAAAGAAAATTTTTAAAATATGTATCTTGCAAAGTTGAATCTAATTCTGAAAATGCTATCTAATTGGATTAGTAATTTCGGTTTAAAACAAATAAATACAAGAAAAATTTTGGTTTTACACAAAAAAATTCAAACAAATGCTTACTACAGCGCCCCCTGATGAGTGGTTACCATAACACATATACGAAAAGACGCACCAAGTAAGCCTGAACCTATCTTTGAAAAATTCATCTAACTTGGACTAGTAGTTTTTGATTCGCATAAACAAATGTTTACTGCAGCGCCCGTTGGTAAGTTTTCCCCGTAACAAAAAAAGAAAAATCTTAAAATATGCACGAAGCAAAGCTGAATCTTTTTCGGAAAATCTTTTCAATATTTTCAATTGGATCAGAAGTTTCGTTTTTAGACAAATAAATACAAAAAAAGTACAAACAAATGCTTACTGCAGCACCTGGTAGTTTGACACGATAAAACATATCTAAGAACATCCACCAATTAAACCTGAATCTATTACTGAAAATCGTACCGAAATCAGACTACTATTTTTTGAAATAATTGATAACATTCGTTTGCAAGTAAAATGCTTACTGCAGCGCCCCCTGGTGAGGTAAGGCAATAAGGTATATCTAAGAAAATACGCCAATTGAACCTAAACTTATCATAGAAAACCGTATCAAAATCGGACCTATAGTTTCGGAAATAATTGACATAGTAATTTGAACAAACATACAAACAAACAAAAAAACAAACAAACAAACAAACCAACAAACAACCTCTTACCCCAAACACATATACAGTCGCTGTTCCGTCGCGGGTAAAAATCGTAGATTGCAAAAAACTAATTATAACGCGGTTTATTTAAGCCATATATAGTATTAATCTATGTTTATAAAAATATGTTTGTTAGATACCTAATATATGTTTTGAAAAATGGTACGTATCAAATATAAGTTTACATAACAATGTCCAAATCTTTTATTTTTAAACGAGAGCTAAAACATAACTACCTATTAACTAATTGTTTCTAAATCACGGTAAATGGTATTGGTTTAGTAAAATATATATTAAAAACTACAAAAGCTACTTTATAAGGTTAATTCATAATATAAATTTATATTAATAAAAATAATTATATCAATTTTGGTTGTTATCGACAATAGTTTTTTTTAACGTTGTATTAAGTTTTGTCTAACTAACGAGTGTTATACCGACAAGAGATACCATCGTAATTAATGGTTGATATAAAGAAAAGTAGATAAATAGTTAAGAATTAAATTCTACAACCTTTCTGTTTTAATAGGCACCTAATAAAAAAAATATATTAAACTTATATTCTGTAAACAGTAGGCGGCATTAATATTTCATTATTGTTGATAAGTTTAAAATTAATACAACTTCTTCAAACCCCTCGAGTCTATTCCTTCTCAGTCTGAAAGTCATCGGAGCCCCAATAACTTAAAGTAAATAAAGTTGATATCAAAGAACTAGTCTATTACAAAGTGATCAGTGGCAAATACCCCTTTTTGTTCAAAGGAGAATTAAATTAAAAATTGTGTTATATATATATATATTTCATTTAATAATCATAATCTTCATAGATACATATAATATACATATGTAGATTATGATTATTAAATGATGAATGAAATGGCGTAATCCTGGTATAAGTTGGTAAAACAAAGTTCTACTACACATTTTTTTTTCAGCTTAACGATGTATCCCGCACACAGCAGGGTAGGAGACATTATTATTAAGATACTTTACCAAGTAGTACATTTATTAGCCGATTAGCCGAATTCGGAGGACTATACATTACGGGGGTACTATACATTTTAACTAGTTTTTATGTCTAGACAAAAAGGTTACTGACATTAAAACATAAGATGATCAAAACTTTGTCGAAAACCACAAAAAAAAACATGTCACCGTGGATGAATACTGAACTTCTATTAAAATAGGAAAAATCCCGTGCACATACTGCTGAAGTGACCCGTCTAGCACTGGATGATGTTCACCCTCGAGTCTTACTGTGCGGACAGCCGGTTGGCGATCAATCTCGGTTTAACCGCCATCGAGTTGATACTCATGGATATGAGACCAACTAAAGCGACGCGTTAGAATCGACAAACAGGGGGTCCACTACTACCAGTAATATTGAATGATTGATGCGGGGCTTAGAATCTGAAAAAAAAATCAGGAGAAAACAAAGCTTAATTGATAGAAAGGTTACAGGAGTGCATAAAACACAAATTTAAACGGCAAAAAATAACTTTTATATGTTTTTAGGAATATATTCTGTATCATTTTTTTATGTAAATATTTTTTTTAAATTTATCATCCATTAAATTAATATAAATAGTCAGTAAAATATATTGTTTTATAGTGGAATATGGCAATCATAGGAAACAAATTACCGCGTGGCCTTTATTTTATCTTGAATGATATACGTACGTCTAATGCACAATAGTAAGTACCATTGCTTTTCTTTATATCACAAATAAAATTACCTATTTCGCCAAAATAAACAATCATATGTTTGACATTACTAATAAACTTAAAAGACTCATCTGAGAAAGTATTACAAAAATTTAACGAAAAAAATACTAGTAAATGTGTCAATTGTCTTTTAAAACACAATGTAAGTATACGTTGGCATAATCAGAAGTGAGTGCTATATAAGTCAGGCGAGGCCTTTCCCCTTGTTTATTTTTAGGAAAGCGAATCAAGGTTCCTCACAATTTACAACTCTACGTAAATATCAATAAGGAGGTTATTTTCAATAAATTCACATTTCGATGTTGTTTCCCGCTCGAGAGATACTTGATGCTCCGTAAGGGATGAAATTTCATTAATTTTAAGACGCTTGTTTGGATTCTGTACATTATAGTATGCTTGGAAAAGTATCGTGTAATATTTTGTTAAACATTTCGTGTAAATATATTTAGAATAGGGAGCTAATATTTGCTACCTGTATTATACGTTAAATATATATATATATATTTCTAACATAAAAGAACTTTAAGCAAAAAAATATTAATTTCTAATAATGAAATGTTTAAGTACAAGTAGATATAAATATTTTATAAACAGTACGCAGAAGGCATTCAAGTGGTCGGTACCGTATCATAGCATACAACGTACGCCGCACTGTTTGCTTATATCTTGAATAAATTGAATACCGATATCATCTCGGTGCTCAGTCGCTATGTATTCAACCCACAAGAAATGACGACAATTTTATTAAACAATTTGTTTTAGTTATGACAAAAAATTGGATAAAAATAATTCTTTATTTTGTTATCTTTCTATGTTTTCAGAAGGACTTAAAACGATTATAAGCATTTTCAAAATTTTAGACGTATATAATTTAATGTTTATTTGCACATAATAATATACACAAGTATAATTGCTCATACTAGAAAAGCAAAGATTATCTTTACTGACTTTTGTATTATGGTTTAAATTTAAAAATTAATCAAAATAAAAGGTGTCTTGTAAAATTAGCACAAAATACGTATATAAAAAATATATAAACAAAAATAAAAAATAAAAAAACGCATATACCTAATTTAGATTCCTTAGTGGTAAATGAGTGTAGTTGCCGTTTCTAGTACATTTTAGTCTACATTCGAGCTCGTATGTTTGAATATACAGTGTTTTATCAGAGACTTATCGGGTAATGAAATCAAATGGCTCTGGCGGGTAAGAGTCGCGGAAACTTAGACATGATAAGATATAAATACTTATGAAATCAACGATTTGATTCGTTGGGGGTAAATAATATTTACGTAATGCGTATGTTTACTTTGTATAAACGTCTATTGAACTATTTAAACCTTTTCAAGTGAAATAAATAATTTGTATTTTAAATTTTAACTAAATAGGTGTAAAAGATTAACGTAAATCTGCTTTTGGTAATTATGCAATTTGGTGGCTTTTCCGAAAAACGAAGGTAAACATTTTTTGACACCCTGGGGCTGTTCATGTACACGTATTTGTGTGTTTATGATCGTTTACAAGTTCATGTTTGTGTGCCCAAACGCAAGTATCAAAATATACGAGAGATTTTTGAAGTATTTGCGAATCATTGGAATATCATAATTTGTTGTACATTATGAGATATATCAGCCTCCCCGCAAGAAATATCCTTGGTCATGCTTCAAAGAACAGCCCTCAAACTGCATAATTACCCTACTTTTAAAAGTAAGTATCTCATTTGTTATTTACAACTGATTGCAATAATTCAATTCTGAAGGTTTGAAAAAGTGGAAAAGTTAAAACTTTGAACGCTTAGAGGAAGCTTTTCATTTTTCCGGATAAATCCCTGAGATGAACGGAAAGAACAAGTTTTAGTTTTGCTTGTTTAGTCAACTAAAAAGTTTAGCTTCAGTTCATTCAAGTTAGTACAACGGTGTTTAAAGAGTTAAATGTATGTTTCGGTGTGTGGCCGAAAATTTTCCCTTTACGTTTACTTCATTGGCTAGTTGTTAGCTCTGCGCAGGTGAAGGATTGGCTTTCTAAGTAAAATATAGCCAACGTGGTTTAAATTAAGTCTAAATGAAAAAATATTTTGTAATTATGCTTATGTTCATATTTTAGTTATTAATAAAAAAAGTATACATTCTATTAATATAAACCTTGCTTGCGACTTCGTCCGCATGAAATTTTACAAAAAAAATAAATATAGAAGTTTCTTAATTTAAGTATATAAAATATAAAATATAACAATAACTATTTCTATTATAATATATATACATATATATATATATAGAGAGAGAGTAGATATAGATCTAGAGAAGATAGAGAAGATATATATATTATATATATAGACTATATATATATCTTCTCTACTCTCTCTCTCTCTCTCTATCTCTCTCTCTCTCTCTCTATCTCTCTCTCTCTCTCTATCTGCTCTCCTCTCTCCTCTCTCTCTCTCTCTCTGTCTCTCTCTCTCTCTCATCTCTCTCTCTCTCTCTCTCTCTCTCTCTCTCTCTCTCTCTCTCTCTCTCTCTCTCTCTCTCTATATCTCTCTCTCCTCTAGATATCTCTCTCTCATAGATCTCTATGTCTAAGATAGATATCTCTATATCTACCTACTATCTCTATATCTCTATCTCTCTCTCTCTCTCCTCTCTCTCTATCTTATATATCTCTATATATATTACTATAGTCTATATATATGTATATATATTATAATAGAAATAGTTTATTTGTTGCTGTTCGCTTTTTTGTAACAATAAGTAAATTTTTAAGCATCGAAAGTTAGTCGGTGGAAAAATTGGAATCGCAACTATCAATGTACTTGCTCAATTTAAATATAAAAGAATTGTACCAAATACAATTTTATATTTTTGTTTTTAACTAAAAGTATTTTTTATTACGTACTCGCTGTTATATATATATATATATATATAATATATATATATAGATATATATATATATATATATATATATATATATATATTATATATATATATATATATATATATATATATATATATAATATATATATATACATACATATATTAAAAAACTATTACCTAGACCTATTTCGTTTTTTATGTCATACTAGTGGCCCGCTCGCGGCTTCGCCGCGTGAACTATTTCGTTATATTGCAACCCTCGTGGGTGCATTTTTTAAAAATAAAGTAGCCTGCTAGTAAATGTTTAATCTTAGATTATCAACTAAATTTATGGCAAAATACATTACAATTGGTCAAGCGGTTTAGATTTTTCATATAAACTTTCATCCCTTATTTCCCTTTAGAGATTGATTTTTGGAAAAATAAGTAGCCTATGTTAGACCCATTCACTTTTACTACTTCCATTATAAATTTCATCCAAATCGGACCGGTAGATTAGTCGTGAAAGCACGACAGACAAACACACAGACATTCGCATTTATAATATAAGTATGGATACTAGAATTTGGTTATTTTTTGAAAATAAATATTATAAATACAATTGACAAACACTGGTGTAAAAATAAATAATAATAAAATAAATTTATAAGGAAGCGATTTAAATATTCTTAACTTTGTCGTTTTGTAAAGTTTCAGTATTGTATACAAAATAAATTATTACAATTTCTAAACGCTGAATTATTTATGTATTAAACTTACATTTCTTTAGAATAATGCCGAAATATCAACTTTAGGGATCTTCAAATCCCTCTTCTGAAAAAATGCAGCTTTGGCACTTGTCTTGTTCTCTTTCGGATAAGTCATTTAAGCAATTAAAAAACCATCTATCTAATTACTGAATAGCTGAGTATCATAATACTATTTTATATCACTCTGAGCTATCTAAGTATCAAGCCTTTAATACTTTACGATAGTATTAGTACTATTATTATTAAGTTAAATTAAAATATATTATTCAGTAAAAATATTTTGTACATATTCCTACGTACACTTTTGTAGAGTTTGGATTGTTACAATATCATTAGTTTAAAGCTTTATTCGACTAACAATTACTGTACACAGGGGTGTTGAACAATATTGCCGCAATCATTTACGCAGATAATTTAGGTACAATTCAAAAAGTAATAATATTAATCCGTAACTGATTGCGACCCGTATCCTAATTGACGTCAATTTATATTTTACAAGTGTAAAATTTTAACTTATCTATGAAATTGATTTTCAATATATGATTTACTATAAAATAATGTGCGATCCATTCGTCAAAAAGGTTAATGTTATTGGTCTAGATTGATAGTTAAGTACAGTTTAATTAAAGTTGTTTGTTTAAATATTAATATCTAGTACCAGAATTCCGCTCGAGAATAGCTATTCCTTTCGAGAAATCGTTATTTTAAATTAATGATTACAATAAAAAATGATAAACTAAATATAACATTATAAAAAAAATTTAATAAGTTCAAAGAACAAAATGAAATGTAAAAAATAATACAAAAACAAAAAAAATATTAGTCTAGATGTCAGGACAGAACCTTGGGTCTCTGGTTTGTATTTGCTGAAAGCTTAACTAAAAACGGAGCTGTTACAACGTTGTCAAATAGTGCGAAATTAACAGTCGTATACTAATAATATTTAGCTCTAAAATACAGACATAAAGACAATTTTTTTTGAAAATGAAACCCAGATAGGACGATGTTGTCCTCCAACACTCTTCCATATGCCAAATTTAATTAAAATCGTTGGAGTCGGTTCCGCGATCAGGATTATATACACATATACAAGAATTGCTCGTTTACATATAAGATAGATATTATTGATAGATATGTGGTATCTTAGAGTTAGGTATTCATTCTGTTGGATAAATTGTTTTAAAATTTGTAGAAGCAGTTAATAATATTTTTCTTTGTATCATAATATGGTGCAAACAATTCGTGGGATTTACGATTATATATATTTTTTTCGTTCCTCTGGTCTAGTATCTAAGACAAAACTAGGCGTTAGGTTCCGCCATTTAGCACACAATGTCTCATGTTTCAGGCGAGAAGTGTACCATTTCCATTTTTCACCTGAACACTTCCTGTTTTTTGCTTGACAGTAGCTTTACTCTGACTACCATACTATGCGGAAAAAATATGAAGCTTTATAATATGTATTTGCTATTACGGGTACGTCGTTCACAAATATGTGACATAAATTATATGTTTAACACTTTTTTAATAAATGTCTTCTTCAATTTTCTTAAGTGCCGAATAACACTTAAAAATGTTTAAAGATATTAAATAAATAGCATTCTCTTTTGCCAAACGATTGTTCGTAGAATAATCTTTGGGTAGCAGAAATTTGTATGTAGGCGCAACGCGTACCGCCATCTTTCATAGTTGAATAATCGTATCTGTGACGTTACGTGTCAAGTGTCAGGTGGTCAGTATGACTAATGCGTAGTGGCAGAAACTTGTTAGTAATAAAAGTTATAAAGCAGTCGTTGGACTGGCTGTTGCATATTTGACGTTGAGCTGCGGTAGTGTTAGTTACTAGGCGGGACGCCCTGTCCCTGTGTGTTTCTAATATAACTTGATTAAGTCTTAGGTTGTGAGAGGAGCTCGGGCAGTGGAGGTGAGTGTTTATCGATTATAAAGGGATCCCTTAAGCCTGCACTTGGGTCACAAGCCCCAGGCACTGCTTTAGAGTTCCTGTCCCTATAGTCGTGATGGGTTCGGTGCCCCAGTAGTCTCCATTACGTATCGTAATTAATGTGCGTTCGCGTAGTGTGTAACGTTAATATACGCTCCTGGCCCGTTGCCTAGGCCCAAGAACCATTCCTGACGTTTATCAATCTACGTAAACGGATATGCCGTTTACGTATTTGTGACATGGGATGTAATTCCTATACTTTTTGTTTTGTTTGTTTTTTTTTTATAGCTTCACGCTGTATCCCGCACACAGCAGGGTAGGCAGAGGGAACCTAGTGTTAAGACACTCCGTTCCCCACTTTCTGAATTCGGAGGCTTGCGTGTTAAGTGGCGGAACTTAACGCCGCGCTTTGCCTCGACACCAGAGCGAAGAAAATGGAAATATAATTTCCACTCCTCGAGTGGGAATCGAACCCACAACCAGTCGTTTACAGTCACACGCTTGTGCCACTGGGCCACAAACCACTGGCTTTTTTGTTCTATTTTTATTTATTTTATCTTTGTTATTGTTAATATCATATGAAAGTCGAATTATAATATCTTTATAACATCTTAAAATGTACATTAAAATAAAAGTACTTAGAAGTAGAAATAAAAGTACAGTTCCGAAGTTAATAAAGTTGAATATTTCTATCGTGGTGGGTCTTTGTAAACGTTTTCTAACAGTTTATAATCCAATAATAAGTTAAGGTATTTCGAATGAATCAAACCCCTTTCTCTTCGTTCACCAAAATGTTATTATTTTCAGTGAAAATCCAATTACCGTCAATTCTAATGCACCTCTGATTTCCTTTGTAAGACCTTAGGTATTCAATTTTCGGCTTACTCTGTCTTAGGTACCAACTTTATATTAATAGATTTTGCTTTTGTTTAAGTAGAAATGTAGAAATTAACAAATCAATATCTATCCTATAAATATATATATAAAACAAAGTCATGTTCGTTATACAGCTCACAAATGTAGAGTGCAGATGCAGATATGAATGGACCTATATATATATTTTTTTTAATTTATGGGTTTGTCGTCGTCCGGAATGGATAAGTTAGTATTTAAATGTGATATTAGTTAATAGATAAAATCAACATTGACTTAAGTTGGCTTTACTTTACTTTAACAATAAATCAAACAATATATGTTGTAAGTAGTGAATGGCATAACAACGCAATTGACAGTACATATAATGCTCTACGTTTTAATTTGAAAACTCTTAAACTGAAGTTAACCAGTTGACGCATTTATTTTATGCGAGTGTGAATATAACAATAAATCTTAGTGTGTCGACATTTTTACTAATAATGCTGTAACAATCCATACTATACTAAAATATACGTAGGAATATATGTATATGTCGTGGCCATATCGTATAATTGACGACTTCATGAAATCGTTGACTATATCATGAAACGGTCGCAGTTCATGAAATGACCAATTATCGTTTGGCCAGATCATGATGTCGTTTGACGAAATCAATGACAGCCAAACGTTTAACGATATTGTCAACTAAACGCGCGGTTTCTTCATGAATTCGTCGATACTATTTGACCAAATCGTCAAATAAATACTTAAGCAACCGATAGAGGCGCAAGAAGCGCTTTTTGTCTATCAACTGTTCATAACAAAGTCAACATTTTAGTTTTAAATCTTGAATCACAGTATATATATATGCCGATATACGCAATTACTTTGTGAGATCAATATATTTCATCCGGTTGTGAGGCCGATATACGGTATTGGTTTGTCAGACCAATATAATGTAAGTTTGCATATCAGTTGGAACGGACAACCACACGGAGGCCGGTTGGTTGTCCGTTCGAACCCTTTTTTTAACCTTTAGTCTATAAACGCATCTTATATATATAACCAATAACGTATATCGGCCTCGCAACCCGACGAATTATATTGATCTCACAAACTAATTGCGTATATCGGCCTCACAACCCGACGAATTATATTCCTCGCACAAACCAATAACGTATATCGGCCTCACAACCCGACGAATTATATTGGTCTCACAAACCAATCAATAACAAATCATGAATCACAAATCTAACGTAATATATAAGAAGCGTAAAGAAATTTCATATCAAATTTAAATTTAAAGTGTAATATTAATTATTAATTATTCGTATGAAACGATAAGGGACGACTACGGACGGACAGCTAGCTAATAATTGATCTTTTGCTTAGGCATTGTAAGTATCATATACGTGAATTCACGACATGTGGCGGGGTGCAGCGACTAAACTATTTTCCCATTGTTATAACTCTCAAATTAGATAGCTGTAACGAGAGGATAAATAAGACGCGACCTCAGCTTTCCCTAAGACGAGCTGGTCGATTACAACGGAAAAGTTTGATACTGCAATTACTGTCAACTCTCCTGATAGAATTTAATATATTATATCTTGAACATTTCTTAACATTATTACCTCTAAATCTCTTAAAGATCTTGAGTTACTTACAAAAACAATAATAAAGGTTTTAACCGCGAGACGTATCACGAGCCATAGTAATATTTTATTAATGTATTTTAAATATTATTATATTTTATAGATAGGCAGAGTATAGTTACAATGCCGCGACCAAGAAAAACTAAATCTTAACATTCTAAATTTGCTCATTCATTGATTGTCAGGCAGAATAAAGTTTGCCTGATTATCTAGTTTTTGTTATAACGTTGCATTAAATGGAAGTGGATTTATGATAAGATTAAATTTAATCTTGCTAAAGTTTCAAGATAATATATCAGTTACGATAAAAGTTACTGTTCATTAAATTTTAAAAGTAAACAATGTTCATTTTATTCAGAACTTCTCTCTGTTATGCTTTAACGATCATATGCGAATTAGTCTGTCTATTGTAGTGTAATTTTAACATCAGCATAAGCCGGTTGCAGCATATATAACTCTCACTACTAGTTTTTTAATAATTAATGTACATAGATTGGTCTGAGGATTACGTAACAGCTTCTCCTTATAATCTCTAATGATAATAGATATTAATACTACAGGTTTAATATAACGATGACTGGCACCTAGGGTCAAACAACTAAGAAAATATAGAATCAATATCGCGATTATTATATATTTTATAAGAAAACTTCGGCGTAAAGCTGCATAAAACAACAATGTTATAGCTCATATTAATTTTACTGGTGAATACCTAAAGGCATGTAAGGAACATATCGCGTTTATCCATATGTGACACTGAGTATTTAATACATTGAAAAAAATCCTTTAAACCTATATAGGTTGTTAGTGGTAGTCTTAAGGTAAGTAAAGTGAAATTATTAAATTTAGTATAAAGTTAACTTAATAATTACGCCATTGAGTAAAAAGTAACTTGCAAATAATAATACTATTGCAATTTCTTTTTTCTTTTCGTAGTATCATTTTAGACATTTACTTTATTTTTTTATAAAAAAATGTTGACTATAATAGGTTGTAATACAAATAATGTCACATCATAAGATAATACGTTAAAAGGGAATTATTATTTTGCGCCTGTCATCGCAAAATCAGGCCATTAAAGAAAAAAAAAAAAAAAAAAAAAAAAGGGAATTATCTACCTCTCGCCTTTGTATTTACTATTAAGGGCCATTCACGAATGATAATAAAATGAGCATTTCCCCAAACGCGACCCATTGGAATTCCATTTGTTGGGTGTATTAGGTGAGCCTTGTGATAAAAATGCATACATAAAGACTATATAGCTAATAGAACCATTTTTTCATACTCACGCGCAAAATATACATTGCTTAGCAATGTTTTTTACGACTAAAAAAAGTTATTGGCTTTCAGCACTTTATAAAAATTTGAGTTTCATTTGCATAGTTTTCGTGAAAAACGTCAACATTTTTCTTTCACGGAGGTATTGCTATAATAATGACAGATTTTTTTTTAAATATATGTACTTAAAGAATTTAATAAAGGGTCACTCAGTTTTCCCACTTTCATACAACGTTACTAACTGATTAATCATATTACACTTTTCCAAACTGACCTCAAACATTTAAATAAATCAAAGCCTTTCTTTTAGCAACAAATTGATACGTAATCATTGTATATGGTCAGACACTCTTAACGAGAATAAATAAGTTGTTGAAGTTTTTCCTTTATAAATGAAATACTAAACAATATTAATTTCAAAACAAATGTAAGTAGCAATTTAGATACCTGATCTTATACATTCTTAATTCATTTACAGAATTTAAACTTTGATAACTTTCATTCCCCATAATAATTGAATTTAAAGAGTTATGACTTTCTGCGAATATAATTCGGACGGATAGCAAATTGAATTTATGTGTCGATTTCGGTCAAATAATCTTTCAAGTTCTATGGTATAAGAGGAGCGAAATATAGCCCGTTATTAAAACTTTCTTAATAAACTATTGAAAGTTGATTAAATATTAATGTTTAATCAAAATTTAAGTAATGTTTTCGTAATTAAAAAAAGAAACTTCAAATGAAAGTGGAATGTTGGATTTGAAAATATTAAAATTCGTTTATTAATATGGATAGTTAGGGTATACAATTTAGCAACCATTTATATACAGGTAGGAATATAATATATTTTTACAAAATAATTTAATAACAGTATAAAATACAATTTTACTTTTAAAGAAATACAAGATAATTATTAATCTTATAAAATGTAATACTGGCTGAATGTAGTACCGGCAGGTTATATGAAATTATAAAAAGAAAAAGCAAAATTAAAATATTTTGAAAAATTCCACGACGGTAATTGTTATTGTAATTGAAAAAGGATAAAATAACTAGAAATCCCTCGCTTAAAAGAATATATGTAACGAGATGATGAGGACGACTTCGTCGGGGGCTGTCATTACTTTAAGTTTGCACAAACCTTCCCATAGGTTTTCATGTTGTTAAAACAAGTTTGACAAAAAAATTGAAATATTAACATGAATTTACAGTTTTGATAACTGGTATTCCTTTTAAAAAACCTTTACCTTTAGAACCTTTACCTTTACTTTTAGAACGAAATCTATACTGTTAGCTACCATATTTAAAATAGAGATTGCAACTGGCAGCCCCCGACGAAGTCTTCCCCATCATCTCGTTACATATATTCTTTTAGGCGGGGGATTTCTAGTTATTTTATCCTTTTTCAATTACAATTAAACCGTCGTAGGTTTTTTTCAAATTTTTAATTTTGCTTTTTATTTTAAACTTTTTAAAGTGAATAGATACATATTATATATTATTACATAATATCCAAATACTTTATATTAATCTTCATGTAAATCGAAAAGAAATTATAAACTCAATGCTTGCTCGTTATCAAACGCTTATTTGCAGCGCATCCTGGTAGATTGTCACCGTAACATTTCCACGAAACTTAAATCTAATCAAATCAGTGAAAATCACTAAGCCCACTAGTAGTTTTGATTTTGAACAAATTAATGTATACTGGAGCGCCCCGTGGTAGTTCATGATATGGCAGATTAAAAACACGCAGCAATTAAACCTGAACCTATCACAGAAAACCGCATCTAAACAAGTTTCACATAAAAAATACAAGCCAATGCTTACTGCAGCGTCCCCTGGTGGTTTGACACGATAAGATATATCTAAGAACATCCACCAAATAAACTTAAATCTATCACTGAAAACCGTATCGAAATCAAACTAGTACTTTTTGACATAATTGAAAACATTCGTTTTCACGTAAAATGCTTACTGCAGCGTCCCCTGGTGAGTTGGGGCCATAATGTATATCTAAGAACATACGCCAATCGAACCTGAACCTATCGTAGAAAACTGTATCAATATCGGACTTATAGTTTTGGAAATAATTGACATAGTAATTTGCACAAACAAACAAACAACTTCTGACTCTAAACACATATACAGTCGCCGTTCCGTCGCGGGTAAAAAGAGCTTGGTGGGAGCATTATTAGAAGCACAGGATTCTTGTATATGAACTGAATTCAAGAAAGTTTCATTAGTAAAGTTAACATCTAAAATATGCGAGAATTTAAATGTTGTTGTTTTTGTTGTTTTCGTGCTTGCTCATTTTTATTTTTGTAAAATATGAAGCATTTTTTGGTAAGTTCATTTTAAATTCTTAATAAATAAAATAAAATAATAATACTAAACGTGACAAACGTTTATAACGTTCCTCCAATAAAATATACAAAATTTACAATATAAATAAAAAACGAATACGTCTGCCGCCATCTTTAAATAGTGTTGTATATGTATAAATTAATGGCATTGTATACACATATTCCTAAATATTATGGAATGTATGATAAATTAGTATATTATGAGTATGTTGTCTATAAATAGTGGTAGTCTATAAACTGTTTTGTATGTATATTTTATTGTACTATTGAACATAGTAAAATATTGTAGACTGTAAATTATTAAAATTCTTTTTTTGAAGTGAAAACTTCTTTAGGCGCGTTGAGCGTTTTGGTAGAGGGTAAAATCCTCGGTTCGCGACACCGACATGCTAATGATAATAGTATATCTATAGCTATGGAGAGCCAGACTAGCGCACGCGCAGTAGCCTGTGTACATCGACTTTTTCTGACTGTATTATGTGCGCGTTGGACGCTTTTTATTTATATTTTGTTCATGATTTGACGCTTTTTATTTATATTTTGTTCATGATTTGTTTAACCCATCATATGTAACTAATAAATAAAACATAAAAAAATTCAATTTTCAATTTTTGCATATAGTTTTAATTACACTCAACTTAATAGTTCCGTTTTCACTTCTATCGGCAGTCCCACGACTGCTACTGTTTTTATGAAAATTACATTAAAATGCGAACCTACGTAAATATATATGAGTAACATTCCAATTAAGAATATATTATGAGCTTAGGCGCGTTTTAACAGATATGTTTAATATAAAAGCAGAAAACAGTTGCATTTGAAAGAAGGCTTTGAAAGAATATTAGTTATATTTATAGGTTAAGAATCTACCAAAAAATATGAAAAAAAAAAAAAAAAATAGCTTCACGCTATATCCCGCACATAGCAGGGTAGGCAGAGGGAACCTAGTGTTAAGACACTCCGTTCCCCACTTAATAAATCCACACAAAAAATATGATTTAGGAAGAAAGAGGTATACTTACTCAATATACCTACATATATTATAGAAATGATTTTTAAAATATTTTAGCATAATTAGAATGAAAGGTACTGATGTTCCATGTATCTCCAACTGTATAAGAATTTTGACTAAGCTGGATAAGAACGTTTAGATTAATTGACTGAAACAATTGGAAAGGTTCCAAATAAAAAAAAGTTCAAATGCACCACCGTTCACATTTTAATATTCAATATTCAACTCACTTAACACGATGATTTTGGGTTCGATATTCAATCAGGAAAACAAGTATTTACATTATCGTTTCTTAGCCCTGGCACCTAAGAGAAAGCGCGGCGTTGAATTTCGCCACTTAGTACGGATTTCGGATCAGTCTTGACTTCGGACGGAAAGAATAACGGGCGGAACGTAGTATCCTAACTCTAGGTTCTGTCTACCCAGCTGTGCAGTAAAATGCAAAAAAGGAAAAACCACAAAGATAATCTATCTATATATACTATAATAAATCTGTAAAAAAGTTGTGTCTATACATTGGATATTTTTGCGAAATGTTTTTTCGCAAGACTTGAGTTTCAATATCAATATAGTATACACAAATCATATGGTCCATGCTAACGGAGTTCAACTATTTGTATTTTTTTCCAAACTGTATTAGAATGACTATGGACATTGGAGGAACAGCGTCTGACTGTGAGCACGATGGTTGTGGGTTTATTCCTACTCGGGGGGAATGATTTTATTTAAATTTTCATTTTTTCGCATTGTTTATTACAAAGCCAAAGTTCGGTATTGAGTTCCGCCACTCAACACGCTATTTAGGGTGCAAAGTGAAAATCGGAATGTCTTGACACTAGATCCTCTCTGAAAAGGCGTGAAGCTGAAAAAAAATTACTCTCTTATATAATAAAGTACAAAATGTTGTCTTTACTAAGTGAATCTGTTATAACTTTGGGCTCAATGTAGTATATGGAAGTAGTATGATATATAAAGTCATGAGGTCCACGCAAACAGAGCTTCAACAAAAGTCTTTTCAATATATATAATATTGAATACTTAAAACGTAAAGTTTAAAAAGTTATAGTTAGTTACAGTGGCGCAGTTGCGAAATGTCTTGCCTCTAAAAAAAGGTTACAAGTCATTTGGAAAACGTGTAAAAATTTCAACGCAGCGGGATTCGAACCCGCGCCTCCCTAATACAGTCCAGGCGCTCTCACCACAGAGCCATGCGTTCAAATTTTCGTTCCCGCTGCGTTCAAATTTTTATACGTTTTCCAAATGTCTTTCAATTTTCCTAAGTATGGAATAACACTTTCAAAATGTTTAAATAGGTTACAAGCTTAATTCTGAATATTGTTTATATATTGAGAAATATTTGAATACGTACTCGAGACCGCCGTGGCGCACTGGAATAATATCTGACTGCAACACAATGATTATAGGTTCGATTCCCATTCTGGGGAATAGTAGTATATTTTAATTTTCATTTCTTCACATAGCGCCTGAAGTAAATGTTTTGATTATTGGGCTTTTCTTCGATGGTACGCTTATATTTGAATTTTCATTTCCTACCCAGAAGGACTAAATTGGGCGTTGAGTTCCGACATGTAACACGCAGTGTCTCGAATTCGGTCTTAAAGGGACTCCCACATATATTAATTTTGACTTCAAATTTCAATGTAAGGTAGCAATAGAAGTATATTATAGTATATATTATAGTCATAATGTCCACGCAAATGAAGTTGCGGGCAGTAGCTACATTGAAGAAATGACATTAGTAAATAATTTTTAAATAATATTTGTTCGTTTTAAAATTTCAGTATAAACTGGAAATAGATTGGTATGTATGTATTGGTATGTATGTAGTATGAACTGGAAGATACTACGCAATGTACTTTCATGTACTTACCGTGTACTTGTGGAACAAAGACGATGGTTGAAATCAGTAAGGAATCTCTGTTATAAATTCCAATTCGATTCTCTTATAAAATATACAAAAAAGTTAATACGTCTTGAGCTGCAATGAACATGTATTATACATTTAGATCCCATTAAAAATCTTAAACATGGAAATATATTTTTGCGCTTTTTCCTGCACAACGTACAGGTTTCTCTAAGCCAAATGTTTTTTTTTACCATTTAATTTATATCACTACGGACATAAGGCCTGTATCTTTTTTTTTAAATAAGCTTTTTTTATAATAAATTCCTTTTTTCATTAACAATATCAGAGCTTAAAAATAAGGAAGCTTTAACTTAGTTTATAAAATGTACCATAAGAGAGTCCAGTTTTCTATAGTTTTTAATATTAATCTAATCTCTTAAACATTAACGGTCTTATTCATAAAAAGTTATGGAACAGTTAAAGTGTTCTATAAACTCACTATAAGAGAAACGTCAAAAAATGGTACTCATAACAGCATTTTAGCGCTAAACAGTACTATAAGCCTATTATAAAGTTATAGAGGCCAAAACCCTACTATAGCGGTTCTATAAAATAAAAAATGGCCGATTCTCGATAGCTGATCATTGAAAATCACATTTGACGTAAGTGACTCGTCAATGTTAGCTAATCGAATTTGCATAACGTAATAATCCAATCCACTAATAATTATTGCTTTGTGTCAATTTACCACTTTTATATTTAAAATGAAAGCTTTACAAAGCATACATGCTTCGGAAACGATAGCAAGAATGGAGAAGAGTTCTCAGCGACGAAAAGTGTATAGAAGCAGGGGATGACCCGTTTTCCTTATACGATGAAGAGTTTCGGAAGCGTTACCGCTTTCATAAATATACTGCTTTTACAATAAACCTTGTGCGTAGATTAACCATGGAGACATGCAGTTAGACAATATTATTAATAGAAATGAAGAGTTGGGTGAAGTTTTAAGGGGTAGTGTAAACGTAAATGCTGTTTTACGAACATTTACTAGGAGAAATTTTAGTTTGTTGAAGTAAATATTTTATTGCCTAGAGTGGGGATCATACCCACAACTAGTAGTCTTGTGACATGTCTACTTTGTGCCCTTGCACCATGACTGACCTCAACTTGATAGATTTTGGTTGATAAAAAAAAGTTTACTTCTATAAATTTTATTCTTCAGATGTGTAATACAATAATTTACGTTTAAATAATTCTTCCTTTAAAAATGAATTATTTAATTTTAGTTCTAATTTTTTTAATTTTTGCCTTTCTACGGCCATCTGGATCTCATGAAGCAATTTCATTTCATATGCTGTATCCAAAAATGTAATATATCTATTATTCTTTTTAATATGTTTTCCAAAGAAGTATTTATAAATAATAAATTAATAAAATTTATTTTGTTGAAAACTTTACATATTTTATTTATTTCAATTCAATTTAAGTTTGTTATACTAATTATAATATTGCTTGTAGACATAAGATAGTACTCAATGATTTTAGTGAATCTAACTTAGTAATATATTATAGTAATAAAAATAAAGATAAGTTCATTCAACATACACATTTTTTTAATCTACCAAGTTTGTTAGATGGTTAGTTGGTTATAGGTTGTGTACTAGTGCTAGTGCTAGTACTTGGATGCACCATCTAAACAGAATATAATCAGATTTATTTGCTGAGCATTCTTTAGGTAGTGTTAGCTATTTAATGTATTATAATGGAAAATAAATTTTGTATCGCTTCCCATCAAATTATTTGTTGATAATAAAATTGAACTAAATTGACTAAAATAATAAAATTGAAATGACTTTCTGGGTATTGTGGTATTATCACTCATTTAATATTTCATGCACCACAATTAATTATATTTAATATGTCTTATTACTTATGAATAACATTTAAAATAAGATAGGTGGCAATGAAGAATTTGTGTGCTACTACTTTTTTTCTACTTTTGTATTATTTTCTGTTCTATTCTTAAACAAGAATTGATAATAATTACATAAATATTTCTTTATTCAAAATGAAACACTAATTGGCCAAATGTTTGTATTTACATATGTACCTGGTTATCTGAGTAAAATTAATTTGAGTGTACTGTGAACTCATGAGGGAGCCACACCGAAATGTCATCACCAGTGTAGTAGGTGGTGGGGTACCAACTGTTTTTAGTATTTGTTTTATTTCTATAAATATCAGCTTCTTAGCTGGCATTTTTATAATACCCCATTGAGCCTTAATTTGTTCTTCTCCTTCTTCAAGGGGTTTTTGCCATATTGTTAAAACTGAAATATTAAGTGCCGTGTTAATAAAATAACTACACAAATACTTTTCCTCAGCAATTCTTACAAGATCATCTATGGAATAGAAGCATAAGCATTGAAACATAACATGCGTATGAATGTTTACAAAACAAAACTTACGTGTTCGAGTTAACTGTGTCAGTAAAACCAACCTTATCCTCCTCCAACCAATTCTGACTTCTCTACCTTTTCTTGCTCTCTACAATTTTTGATTCCGATGCCATTTTATAAGTAATGGAGTAATATTTAAAATAAAATAAACACTTACGTACTACTAGTAAACAGATGTTAGTAGACGCTTGGTCGCATTCTCAATAGCTTATCGCACCACAAACAACAAAATATGGTTTTTATCCTTAATAATGACTATGATTAGTCGAATTTAGTAAAATTATACATATTATGTGTGGTCAATTTGCAAAGTTTGACAAGCTTTCTTGCCAATTTCATCGTAGTGACAACATTTTAGCTTAAAATCAGTATATTAATTATAGAAGGATTATAGAACTGTTATGAATACTCATTTTTATGGAACGATTCATAAGCATATAGAGCATTTTAACTAATGAACGTTTTAAGCGTTCTATAAGCATTTGTATGTTTTTTTTTAATTGAATAGTTTATTTATTGAGGAAAGCTAGGGAGGCTATATAACAACAAGCTATGACTAATAGTAATGGAGCAGCAGTAAAAAATAATGTGTTGTGCTTGCACGTGTGCCAAGTATACGGCAAAAGTTATAAAAAAAAGGAGTAAAATAAGTTACACTATTCAGGAGTGTCATAGGCTATATTTTATTATCATTGAATAGAAAGTTTACAAAATGCTAAAGGGGCTCAAACAGGGAATAAAAGCTGAAGATACGCGGCGAATACGCAAGCTGGTCGCTAGTAATATATAATTATTCACCCAAGTGAGAATCTAATCTACAACCATCGCGTTTACGGTCAGACCCGGTCCTATTGCCCGACAACCCCCTCACTTACCGAGAATATCCATTAAAAAACATTTTCACATGCAACATAAATCAATATAAAGGAATTATTTTATAAGTGATACCGTTAATTTTTTTAACTTTGTAGGTTATTTCATTACAATTTGTTACTTACATTCCTTTATAAATATTAAATCGTCTATAAGCAAGAACTTTATCGTAATGCTGTATGGAAAACGACTTTTTTATTTATTTTTCTCTTTGAATTCAAGCCAGCATTCTGTTATAACAGATATTTATTTATAGATTAGTACAATGCACAAAATCCCTACATCACAGTTTTTTATTTATTTCAGCATCACAGTTTATACTGCATAGAAGGATAGTCAAAGAGAGCCCAAAATTGAAATATTGCATATTACGTGGCGGAACTTAATACGGTGGCTTGTCTTAAGTACCAAAGTAGAAAAATGAAAATAATATTAAATCACTCCCCCGATTAGAAATCGAACCCACAACCATCGCGTTTAACGGTTGACTATAATATTCACTGTCCTTCTGCTCCACACCGGTACGGGCCCTCAATAGCTTTGTCTTCTTCGGTTGTTCTAAAAGCGTTTATATAAGCCAAACCAAAGAGTTTCTACTATAATTGCTATTATTACAGCTTAACTTTACTTTATAAAGTTTAAGTAATGTATGCACAATCTCTTACTGTACCAATTTTCGAGGTGAGTAAACCGCAAGCCGACGTCAGTGCGATCAAAAAGCTTTTAATTCTCGGCTTTTGCGAGACCTAATTACAGGCTTTTAATAAGTTTCGTATTTAATACAACTTTATGGTCACTCAGATATTATGCCCATTGACCTCGACCTCTATCGTGTAGGACAGGGAATTGCCTATGTAATTTGTAAATGTGTGTGTGTGTGTATGTGTCAAATTTACTATGATCGTTTTTTTACGCTAGATTCTCTCTGACTACCCTGTTGCACGAAAAAAAGCGAGAAACTATTTTTCATCATTTTTCCCAAATTACATTTGAATTCAAAATCGTTAATAGCGACAAGAAAGTTTTAATTACTGCACAGTAACGTCAATATAAGTTTATTTTAATTTAAATTATGTAAAACTATTAATAAACAAGTATATTGATATTTTTTAAGCTAAAGTTTTCCTTTTTAGTAAGATGCTACCGCTATTGTAAAATGCTTAAATACATTTAAATTCAGTTTTCACGGGAAGTAATTTATAATTACAATATTTTCTTTTTTTCAAGCTGATATACAAATGACAGTATAACGAACTCCAAAAATCCATGACATGTCGTACGTTAAAAATGAACTATATAATGATTTTTTCCATTAATAATTCTATTTCATCTACAAATAAAATATTGGAGAACATCGTAGCGCTATCGCGTATCTATACTAGATGATCATCACTCGGGGGAAAGATTGTATTTAATACTAGCGACCTGCTCGCGGCTTCGCCACGTGAACTACCACTTTCATCCTCTATTGCCTCTTTGGGATTGGAGTTTTTTTATAAAAGGGGGGTAGTTTATACCTTGACCTTGCGTCACTAATTATGTTCTTGAGAAAATCATCGATACATCTAGTACAATGTCTATACTATTTGATAACATATAGTGATAAATGTTCTAGTAAATAAATGTACGAAATCTGTTATCATATATCTAGATAATAGCAGATTTCGTACATATATACCATCTGGTATATAGTATTATAATATCTTAAATAAATTTTACGCTTTTTATTTTATTTTACAATTGTGTTACTTATTGATATTTAAAAAAAATAGCTTTACTTCCAAATAATCAATATAATTTGATTTTACCAGTTCTTTATTTTTCTGTGGGAACTGTATTAAATACCAGGGTAAACTAATGACCCGCTCGCGGCGTCGCTGAGCAAGCTCCTACTTTTATACCCTATTTCAGCACCTTTCAGGTTATTTTTAAACAAAGAGATATCCTATGTTTACCTTGCCTCCTTAACTCTTTTCCTGACAAAATTCATTCATTTCAGTCAGGGAGTCTTTCATTTTCACTATATACTAAATATACATAATTCATTCACTGTTTCAACCTCCTAAGGTCTGATTTTTTAAAAAATAGCCTATGTTTGACCCTGCGTCTTCAACAATCTTTACGACTTCCATCTAAATCGGGCCGGGGTAGATTACCCGTGAAAACATAACAGATAGATGAGATACAGATTTTTGCATTTTTATAATAGTAATATTAATGAGTACGAATATATCTAGTACAATGTCAACTATACAATAACAGATGGCGCTACTCGCTACAGAAAACGTACTGGACATCTGCTGTCATACAGATTATATATAAAGTTTTATAAGTTATGCTTATTTTATTTTATAATTATTTTAATTAGTGATATTGAAACAAATTTAGCTTCACTCGTGAACTATCGACATAATTTGAATGTTTTATTTTTTAATTTTATTTTTCTGCGGGAGTTATGTTGAATACCGGGATGAAAACTATCCCGTATGTTGCTCTAACCTCTAAGCTAACTCCTTATATCGGTTTTTTTTTTCCAAAAAAACTACATAGAATACCGGGATAAAAAATATCCTATATGTACCTTTGGACTATAAGCTATCACTTTATCAAAATTCATTGATTTCTATCCAGTAGTTTTTGCGTGATTGACGAACAAATTAACAGACAGAGAGACAGACAAAAATTCTACTGAGTGGTTTTCTCGCTTCTGTTATTGATTAACATACTCAATTTAAATTGTTCAGAAATTTTTCATGTACCGAATTCACTTTTCTACTCTTTTATTATATATAAAGATTTTTCACTTCTCTGCTAAGTTTACAGGATGAAACGTAACGTTGAGTACCGCCACTCAACACGCAATGTTTCGAATTCGGAGTGCACGAAACGGTATGTCCTATGGTTAGGTTCTCTGTGCTTGGTGCGTAAAAAAGCGTGATGCTGAGAAAAATCTCTATTAGACAAGTCTAGTACTAAAGAAGTTTAAAAATAGTAAAATGAATAAGTTATCTTCTAATTAAATGTTATTTAATAATCTAAATATAAATCAATTATTAAATCCCATACGAGAACTAATATGGTATACGGTAATACGTATTACTCTCTATGAACGCTTTGTCTAGAGAATATATAATTGTTTAATAGACACTACGTACGTACTACTACTATGATCCCACTTAACATATTTAGATATAGTTAGGCCCGAAGTCTAAGGACTCCCGAGTTGGATAATTATTATGTTGGAAGCAATAAAGGAAGTACCACTAAATCGCACGGACAAGTACGATACATTGTATATTCCGATAGACGCTGTGTAGTATTGCTACAGGTATAGAATATTCAGGTAGATTTTCCGCATACATAGGCAGAGAAAATCTAGTGAAGAGACGTTCCGCTCTCCTCTTAATGCCTAAATCCGGCAAATATGTTAAGTGTGGAACTAAACGCTTTATTTTGACAAATTATCTTGTCCGATCGAATCATTAACTGTGATGGTGTATGAGACTTCTCTACTATGGTCTTCACTGCTTAAATCAAGTACAATGTGCTTGAGAAGTTTGCCATCATGAATCTAAGAGTTCCCAAAGCCTAAGCCTTTTACTGAAATGAGTATATTCCATTTTAGACCTCGTCTAGACCATATGTCACGTCTTGTAACATCTATTCCTGGAATCTCTTGACTGATAGACGTAACGAGGTTTGGATCGATATAGATAATGTGGGGCAAGTTAATCTTATTTATGTAAGGAAGCTTACAGTTCTAATTGAAGTAACTATTTTGGCCTCAGTTAGTCAAGCCGCAATTATCATTTAAAAATGTTTCATCAACGCTTTATCTTCTCCGTCGTCTAGCCCTATTTTGACGCCATTTACAAGTGCATTAACAATTATATACTGACACATTTTACTACCAACACTTGAATTCTTTCGATTTTTATGTTTATTAGCTATCTTGAAATGAAATGCAATGAAAAAGTGATTTGAGACTGAATAGTCCGCTTCTTTATTATCTATATTAGACATAAATGACGAAGAGTATGAATTTTCCAACATCTTCACGAGATTACAGAAGAAGATTGAAGTCAAAAAAGATAAAATAAATAAAACAGTTAGAGAAGTAATATATGTATATATTCATACCCAAATCATTTTAATCGTATGTATATGTCAGCGAAACGCCACTTACGCGCCCAGAGATCATTTTCACAATGAAAATACAAGTTGTTAGACACAAATATTATTTATTTCCACCCCAATGGCTTAGTACAGAATAACGGCTTACATACAAAACTCAAGTCGTTGTATAGGCAAACACAACTTTAACATTTATCATAACGGTCGCTTCCGTTAAAAGAAATAATTTAAATAATATTATAATAAGTCGTTCAATATACCATATTAATATTATAACGAATTTTCCAATACTTTAAATAATTTGTTTTACACAGATCACTGTTTAATAAACAAACTTCATATTTTACCAAGATAGTGTAAAATACGGCGTCACTTTATAGGATGCAAATTATATGAATTTTATTTATTAGTTAAAACATTAAATTACAGTTCGAATATTAATTTTAATTCTTTTTAATTTGAATATTTTATAATTCAATTTAAATAACTAAACATTAAATCAATTTAAGGTCCACTAAATATATAAATAATATACAACAGTTTTGCAATTCGAAATAATCATTTAAATAACAATCTTAAATATAATACGTACATATGTATGTACATTTATAACAATAAAGCGTCATTTGCGCCCATATACACGATACACAAGCTAACGTTAATGTTTAGACTAACTCCTAACTCGTACTCCTTCTATAAATTCCTGTAAGCATATATAAAAAACGTAAATTATAATTGATGTTGTCCAACTGTACGCCATTAGTCGAGTGGCCCAACCTCAAGGGTCACCAGTTCCAACGCGTCATATGTTGCAAATAGTCCGGCCGAAAGTTTAACCCGCACATTTGTCTCTTAACATCGAAACTGTTTTGGATAAAGGGATTAAGGAGGTTGTAATTCGATTTATTCAGTGAAAATCAGGACCGGGATTGTAACGGCTTTCGGTTTAAAAACGGTCGATTGAAATTCATCGCGATGGGATTTCGATAGGCATTTTATTTCACTGCACTATGTGTGTTTTATGATATTGGTGACAAACGAAAAGGTTGATAAATGTTGAAAAAATTGATGCCTTCAAGTAATAAATTGATCTCAATGCAAAATGTGTCTTTCAAGTAAGCTTTTCATTAATTTCATTAACGAATTTCGTATTTATTCTGTTGTTTTTTACGTTCAAATATTTCTATTTAACGAAAAGAGAAATCAAAACAATTGTAATGAAACAACAATGACATTCAACTTGCAAATGAAAAACCGTTTTTCCAGATTTTTTAATTATGTTTATTTCTTTTAGTGGCTTGAGCTTTAGTTTTATTCATCAATAAAATTGTTTATTATTTACCATTTTATTTTTGTTAAAGATGTACTGCGTAAATAATTTTAGCAATCATTATATAAAAACCGTTTCGCTAGTAAAAAGTATCGAGACAACCTCACGTCGAAAAGTACCGTATAACATACGAGAATACCTAATAGCAACTCAAGGCTTTCCCGCAGAGAAAAACAGATTTTATTTTTTGCTTCTCCGGAGCGCGCTTTGTCCTTTTTTCGTATCGCTTATATTATATGGGGCGTTTAATTCGATAAAATTCGCGTGGATTCGAATCGGTTTAGGAGTACGGAATAGTAAAAACAAATAGAACGCCAGGCTATTTATTTGTTTTTACCAATACTAGCAATTTGCTCTGTCTTCTCTCGGGTCTGCTCTTCACTTGGGTGTTTTCAATATTTTCTATTATGCAATAATAAAAAAAACAGTTAAAAATGAAATTCAATTAGTTTTTGAACTCAAGCTTTTTATATTAAGAAGTGACCCGATTGAAATGAAAAATGCAATTTGTTGTACTCGTAGGATATAAATATCACATTGTCATAATGTTCCGTTGAAGACGACCGCTTTGAAAATGTTCAATGAGTTCTTGTCAACTCGGATGTAATTTCGAGATGTCAATAACGGAAGCTAGCCGACGCAGGGGAGAGGATTTAAAAGTGCTATGGTATAAATTTTATCGATGCCGCAGATTTGTTCGAGGTTTGTATGTCCTAAAGAAATTTTTATTTGAGAAATCAATCTACGTTTAGTAATTTTGCAATTGCAGCGCAACATCTAACTGTAAGCACGAAAGTTGTGAGTTCAATTTTGTTTTGGGTTCATAGTTATTTATTAATTATTTTTATTTTTTCCGTCTACGGAGTCTCTTGACGGTCTTTGTCTGTCTACTACGCTGTAATATGAATAAATGCATTAACAAATTAAAAATGAGTAAATTTGTCTCCCAAATTAATACCCAAAAATGTCACCTATTCACAGTGGCCGTACCGTGTGGTATTATCACCTGTGTTATTGGTCTTTAGTATTACTGGTTATTTTCATCCAAATAGACTCACCAGTGAAATAAAGTACGTAGACCTAATTATTTTACTGATATTATGAGTGCTTGTTATATATACATATTAATTTAGATTCTGAATATATATAGAAAAAAACACTAACTATAACTTACTATCCTTCAGTTGAAGGAAATTTTCTGTTAGTACTACTGGTAACTATAGGTATAATCTCTATCCATACTTATATTATAAATGCGAAAGTCTGTGTGTTTGTCTGTCACGCTTTCACGGCTAATCTATTGGTCTGATTTGGTTGAAATTTGAAATGAAAGTAGTAAAAATGCTTAGAGGTTAGAGCAACATATGGGATAGTTTTCATCCCGGTATTCAACATAACTCCCGCAGAAAAATAAAATTAAAAAAAAAACATTAAAATTATGTCGATAGTTCACGAGTGAAGATAAATTTGTTTCAATATCACTAATTAAAATAATTATAAAATAAAATAAGCATAACATTTATTAAATATACATTTGACCGGTCTACAAAACTTTATATAATCTGTATATTTATATAATCTATATGACAACAGATGTCACTACGTTTTCTGCAACGGGTAGCGCCATTTGTTATTATAGGGTAAAACTAGGTAAAACGCCCCAGTTGACAAAACGCCCCACAGCCATAGCAGGCACATTAAGAAAGCTAGATGATACACGTATTGCACGGAGAGTAGCCATAAGTTGATAAACAACATAGCTACATCCATTTTTATTAACAATCTTACTCAGCATATATCGTCATCTTATCATCTTTATGCTGATGATCTACAAATTTATAGGAGTGCCGGTGTAAATGACATACCCAGAGCGATAAATGATATTAATTCCGACCTGCAATTAGTCAGTACCTGGAGTAAATCGTTTGGATTGTCCATAAATCCCAGTAAGTCTAAAGTATGTATGTTTGGTCACCCAAAGCAATTATTTAAAATAAAAACAACTTTCCCCCCAATTTTATTTGATAATGTACGTTTAGAACTTAGTGATAATGTTAAGAATTTGGGAATTAGAATGGACAGCACTTTTTCCTGGTCTCCTCAAATTGCCGAGCTTAGCCGTAAGGTCTTTGGCGCCGTAGGAAGTTTGAGGAGATGGAAGAATCTTTTGCCATTAAAAACCAAAATATCTCTGGCCCAAACTCTTCTCCTCCCTATACTTGACTATGCTGATTCGTGTTACCTAGACCTATCTCAACAACTACTTAATAAGCTTGAACGGATGCAAAATCTTATAATTAGGTTCATCTTTGGGCTGAGAAAATATGATCATGTCTCACAGTACCGTAGACAGCTTAAATGGTTAACTGTAAGGGACCGGCGGCACTTACACTCCCTCACCCTTCTTTACACTGTCCTTTACCATCCTGTCACTCCTTTGTACCTCAAAGAGCGATTTAAGTTCTTAGGGTCGAACTCCCTTCACTCTCAACACCTTCGTTCCCGTGATAATAATCTCCTGGAAGTTCCTCTGTGCCACACTAAATCCTATGAAGACTCTTTCACTATAAAAACAGTAAAACTGTGGAATGCCTTGCCGGGTGATATAAGGAAATCACCTTCGGTAGGGATTTTTAAACGTAGGCTTAAAAACCACTATCTTAAGCAGTACTTATAATACTACTATATCATGTTTACGAAATAATTATACTTATATATGTAGTTGTAGATTATATGCATTTCGTTCATTTAAATTTGTACTTGTATGTATGTATGTATATATGTATATATTTATGTATGTATGTATGTATGTATGTATATATGTGAATATTTTATATATGTATATACTTATGTATGTATGTATGTATATTTATGTTTATATTATTATACTAAAGATTTTTTTATTTTTATATTTTATAATACTTATTGCGCCTCTCTGCGTTTTCTTACATTAAGTATTGTTCGCTAATGGTTGCCTGTAAGAAATCGCTTGTAGTGATAAGGCCGCCATTGCACATAATATGTACTATATATACGAACATTTACAAAAACACTGTAATCTTTATGTGCAATAATACTTTATTATTATTATTATTATAGCTAATGTGCACGTGTGGTTTATTACGCTCCCTTAAAAAATATTAATAAATTTAGTGTTTCAGTGAAGTTACAATTTGTGGTAAGTTGCAAACATTTTTTTATATTTTAATACTCATTAAATTTAAGTTAAATTGATATTAACTGTTGAAAATACACATAAATACACTTTATTATAAATGTTCGTTAAACGTGATAACTTTGAAATTGAGGCTTTTTTCTTGATAGGGCGTTTTAAAAAGCAAAATTTGCAATATGCCCCACCGCATGTTTTTTAAAATGCCCCCGTACCGAAATTACATAGATACCAATTTATATTGTATTTTAATTACAGAGTATGTCTCTTAAATATAAACGCAAGACTCTTCGAGCTTCTTGGAGGCAATGCGATCTGTATGAAGTAAAAAAAATGGAGAGAATGAAGCTTCAAAGCACTTCAAAGTTCCATCTTTGAGAAGCACCTTAAAACTGTTCGGATATGGACATAAATAAAAGCGTTGAATGTACAGAAAATTACTACATAACAAAGTCTTCTGAAGACTGGATTCAAGTTTGACACGTTAAGGGTACCACGTTTGTGTAACAACTATGGGCAGAAAGCTGAGAGAGAAACTGTTAAAAGCAGCAAGATTTGATTTTATTCTATTCAACTATTTTATGATGATTTTAATTTGGTTTATGTCAAAGTTAATTGAAAAGACTGTTATGTTAATCATTAATTTAGAAGACTGGTGTTTTTTATTGTTACAACTTTTCTTTTAATTAATTACTTACAAATGAAAATGTTTTTTTTTATATTTAGAGTTTTAAGGACTTTGAAGTCTTGCCTTACATTTGTGTTATGTTTGTAAGTTATTAAACTATTGATATATTGTGTTTTTTTACGTTTTGGATAAAATTTAGGTATGGACATATATGAGGACATTTTAAATTGCATGGGGCATTTTATAATACAAAACGAGGCGTATTAGGTAACATGTACCTGATAAAACGCCCCACTCCATGTCTACAAAAAAATTGAAATAGATCTTTAACCATCGTTCCAATTACATTAAGGTTTTGTAAAATTATTGTTAACGAACCAATTAACGTCCAGGAATAAAAGAAATAATTAAATCTATGATTATTTGGGTTTTATTGAAGGTTAAAAAAAAGTGGGGCGTATTACCAAGTTTTACATTGTATTAGACATATCCGCACTCATTAAAATTATTATTATAAAAATGCAAAAATCTGTATCTCTTCTATTTGTTATGTTTTGACGGGAATTCGTAAAGAAGATTGATGAAGATGCAGGGTCATATAGGCTACTTTATAAAAAATCAAACCCTAGGAGGTTGAAACAGTGGATGAAACTTATGTATGTTTAGTATATAGTAAGAATGAAAGATCTAAACTCCTTGACTGAAATGAATGAATTTTCTCAGGAAAATGGTTAATGAGGCAAGGTCAAACATAGGCTTTCTCTCTTTTTTTAAAAATTACCCTGGTATTCAAAACAGTTCCCGCAGAAAAGTAAAAAACTGGCAAAGTCAAATTGCATTGATTATTTGCAAGTAAAGCTACTTTTTTAATATCAATAAGTAACACAATTGTAAAATAAAAAGCTTAAAGTTCTTTTAAGATATACCAGATGGTATATATGTACGAAATCTACTATCATATAATAGCAGATTTCGTACGTTTTCTTACTAGAACAGTTATCGCTATATGTTATCAAATAATATAGACATTGCACTAAACGTATCGATGATTTTCTCATGAACATAATTAGTGACGAAAGTCAAATATAGTACAATAACTTATATATAATTTATTTATTCTGATCGCTTTTTTTGTTCATTAGAATATAGATTTGAATTCTTGTTTCCTTAAATACGCTCTGTTAATTATACATATTTCATACAAATATTCCTAGAACTGTGTGTTTTGCTAGAACGCTTACAATTTTTAGAGATTTTTGATCAATATTCAGTTTTGATAATTGAGCAATATTTATAGAAATTTATATAGGTTATCAAATAACATTAAGTGAAATTTCGTTAGAAGGAAATAGAAAAGTGAAGTAAGTGTACTTACGATATGTACGTTTTATTTGTTGAAAGCGTTTTAAAGATGAAAACATCGATCCCAACAAAATTGTTTGAACTATTTTCAAGAATGTGAGAACTTTAAAAAGAGGAACAAGTTCGTTTTCTATCTTTCATCTAATTCAGAGTTGTCCAACTGCTTGTAGTTGGGAACTGTAAACCTATGCTTTGGATTACCTTTGAAATAAAGTTCTACCGATTTAGTTTCCGTATTTGGATTGACGAGACTATTCCAAGTATGTAGATATCTCTTTTTTTTCTTGATGACATTATTACTAATAGTTCGTCAGATAAATATAACTATAATTAGTAAAAAAAATGGGATAAATGTAATATTTACCTACCTCATATACATAGAATTTAATAGAAATATATATAAAAATGTATATTTTAACATTATATTTCTTTTTCAGGATTACTTCGTTTACAACAGTTATACCAGACTATGCAACCTGGTAAAACAGCATTTAAAATAACCATCGTGAAGCGTATTTACAATGCAACCGACGCAATAGATTTCCTACTAGCCTTAGAACAATTCGACCGTTGGAGTAACAAGAGGATAGTGTTGGATTGCAACGCGAAAAATGCGAAAAGTATTTTGGTTGAACACGTTAGGAAAGTGCAGTTGGGAAGAAGGACGTACCACTACATGCTAAGTGGACTGGTGAGTTTTGGAACACCTAACGTTTATTTTATTTAACTGTATTTATTTTATTTATCCATGTATAAGTTTTAATTTGTTTCAACAGTTTTATGATAAAAAATGGTAGAAAATTCTTGAGTTTATGATACATAACATTAATTTATTATTAATAATTATAATTAATTTATTCTTCTACGTCACATTAGCTTATTCTTACGAATAAATTTATGGTTCGTAGAAGTTATATATAACATGTACATATATGTCTAAAATAGTTAAATTTTAAGGTAAGGAAGCTTAAACACATGATACGATATTATAGAATAAATGTCAGTCATTTATGGAAGAATTTTCACAACACAATTTTTTTTTAATTTTTTGATTGTCGTGGCAAAAACGCGTACTCCGCCTACCTTGCTGTGTGCGGGGTACAGCGTGAAGCTAAAAGAAAAAAAAATGATTTCTTTAATGTCATCGTAACGTCACTTTAGACTTTCTTGATTTAAAATTTAGCCATTACATGAGACGCATTGTCTCACATATAACATTGATTATTCGAAAGAAATAAAAAACAAGCTTTTATAACAAAATACATTAACGCAGAAAATAGGTCTAGTTAGAGCTAAGAGCATATTCATTCACAGGTTATGGACGACCATTGGGAGAATGAGGTGACCGAGTACGGAGCGGTCAACATCACTGGCTTCCGCATAGTAGATACATCGCGCAGGATTGTACGCGATTTCATGGAAGGGCTTAGAAGAATGGATTCTAGATTTAAAGGAACAATCTCGGTGAGTTTAACCATGATTTTCTTAACAATTTGAATTTTTTACTGGAATAAAATAGAAGTTTCTTGTTTGGAAACTGGATATATGCAATAGTTTTTTTATAGTAGATTATATGTTGGGCTTAATTTTCTATCATATTAGTATGATCGATTATTACAAGGTCATTAGATCTACATGATATAGTCAAATGTATTCAAACGTAACAAGCAATTTCGAAAGAAAGAAACTTTTTTGTTACTTATAAAATATAAGTGTTGTTTATTTATAAATTTTTGTCACTATTATGCTCATGTTTTATTTTGGTGAACATATAGATGGATATTTTGAGATTATTCGGCCATTTCAGTGAAGAAAGTAACCGAATATCTGTAAGTTTTTTAATTTCCTGACTTAAATTCCGAAGCTGTTCCTTGACCCTGTGCTAGTATGTAGCCAAACCCGCGATTAGAAGGAGCGGAATGAGATCTATTGTTCTATTGACGACTGAATACAATACACTTTGCTTTAAAATTTTAAATTTTAATATATATATATATATATATATATATATATATATATATATATATATATATATATATATATATATATATATATATATATATATATATATATACTACACATATAGAATATTAAGAGCTCCTTATCCCTATTACCCTTACTCATATTCAGAATTAATTTAAATGGACAACTGTCGCTTTTTTTTCTAAATAAAATAATATTGAGTTTTTGCCATCATGCCATCATGTACTTGCAGTGCATCTTATGATTTTTTATTTAGTAATCATCATCATCATCATTACTAGGTAACAATATTTATAAACTTATGCGTAATAGTTACAAAAAAAGTAGTTACTAACTTTTCAATAACTTTATGCAAAAATTATGACCAATATATTCGACCTATTTTTTAAAAATATTTATAAAAATAAAGTACAATATTAAATTTTATTCAATCTCTAAAAGAAAATGAAATTATTATATAGTTCAAGAGTCTTAGAACAATAGAATAAATGAAACTTAATAGCCGTATCTGCTGTAAATAAAAGTTCTTTGCAATTATTTGCCTTATTGGAAAAGTCATTGACGTGTCAGTGAGAATTTAATGAGACCCTCCATTTAATATTAATAGACAAAAACATACAGCATCTTTAACATTTAAAGAAAGTCTTTTTTAAATATAATTAGATATTTAAAAAATTAAGAACATTAAATTTTAACTAATGCTTGTGCTTGGAATTCAGTTTTTCTCAATATCCATACTAATATTTAACTCAAGACACAATGTCTCGATTTCGGATGAAAAGTGAAGGAAAGAGTGTCTTAACACTAGGTTCTCTCTGACCACTATGCGATAAAAGTGTGAAGTTGCACCATATTAACATTACAAAAGAAGAAGTCTGTCTCTATGTTACTTATACTTTTCCGGACCTTTGTTTGCAAATACTTCGAAATAAAAATAGTTGAAGATTTAGGATCAAATGTAACCAACCTACTTTTTACGTCTGGTTTATACAGCGCGGCAACTGCGTCAGGGAAGTATTTTTGGACTTAGCAAACACGTGCCACCAGCAATGAATGATTATACCAACCTATAGTCGTACCGACCCATATGCTGTCAATCCTACGAAAGATAGTAGAGAAGCTCCTTTTCGGTCCGCTACAGTGGCCTGGTTATATAACTGTTATAATAATTTAATTTGTTGTTGCGCGGATATATATGTACCATTTTATTTAAAACTAGCGACCCGCTCGCGGCTTCGCCACGTGAACTACCACTTTCATCTTTCTATTTCAGCCTCTTTGAGATTGTTTTTTTTACAAAAGGGGGATAGTCTATATTTGACCTTGCGTAACTAATTATGTTCTTCAGCAAATTACCGATACTTCGAGTTTAATATCAACTATTTGATAATATATAGCGATAACCGTGGTAAGGAAACGTAACGTTGAAAACGACATCTGCTATCATATAGATGGTATACAGTATTTATAAGCCGGTCATAATATTTTAAATAAATGTTATGCCTTTTATTTTATTTTACAGTTGTGTTACTTATTGATATTAAAAAATAGCTTGCAAATAATCAATATAATTTGACTTTGCCATTTTTTTGCGCCATTGAATACCAGAATAAACTAACGACCTGCTCGCGGCTTCGCTGTGTGAACTACCACTTTCATACCCTATTTCAGCAGCTGTGGGGTTGATTATAAAAAAGAACCTACGTTTGACCTAGCCTCATCAACTATTTTTTCTGTGAAAATTCATGGTAATAAGTCAAGGAGTAGATCTTTCATTTTTACTATATACTAAACATATATGAGCTTCAGCCACTGTTTCAACCTCCTACGGTTTGATTTTCTAAAAAGTAGCTTATATTTGACCCTGAGTCTTCAACAATCTCCTTTACGAATCTCATCTAAATCGGGCCGGTAGATTATCCGTGACAGATTTTAGCATTTTTATAATAATCATATTGATGAGTACGGATATATCTAGTACAATGTCAACTATATGGTAACAGATGGCGCTTCCCGTTCTAGAAAACGTAGTGACATCTGTTGTCATATAGATAATATAAAGTATTATACAAATTAAATAAATGTTTTTTTTTGTTTTTTTAGCTTCACGCTGTATCCCGCACACAACATTGTAGGCAGAGGGAATCTAGTGTTAAGACACTCCGTTCCCCACTTTCCGCCGAATTCGGAGGCTTGCATGTTAAGTGGCGGAACTTAACGCCGCGCTTTACCTCGACACCAGAGCGAAGAAAATGGAAATATAATTTCCACTCCTCGAGTGGGAATCGAACCCATAACCAGTCGTTTACAGTCACACGCTTGTGCCACTGGGCCACGACTGGCCACAAATAATGGCCATAAATGTTATGCAAGTTATCTTTAGTAAATGTTATGCTTATTTTATTTAATAATTATTTAACTTAATGATATTAAAACGAATATAGCTTCACTCGCGAAGTAGCAACATAATTTGAATGCTTTTTTTTTTAATTTTTTTTCCTGCGGGATTTGTATTGAATATCAGGATGTAAACTATCCCATATATTGCTTTAATCTCGAAGCTAGCTCCATGCAAAAAATCCTTAATTTCTACCCGTAGATATCAGTATACAAATGATTTACTTATATCGGTTTTTTATTTTGCCAAAAAAATAACATGGAATATCGGGATAAAAGCTATCCTATATGTACTTTTGAACTATAAGCTATCAACATATCAAAATTCATCCATATCTATCCAATAGTTTTTGCGTGATTGACGAACAAATTAACAAACAGACAGATAGACAGACAGACAAAAATTCTACTGAGTGGATTTTTGGCCTCTGTTATCGATATATTAACGCACCCAATTAAATTTTTTCTGAATTTTTTCATGTACAGAATTGACTTTTCTACTCTTTTATTATATATAGAGATATAGAATAGATATATATGTAGATATAGATTAGTTAATTACTTACTGCGTTATATTCAAAAGTATGTTCTCACCCTTTGATCTATTTATTAATATAAACATTATACAATACTAACTTTTTGACAAACCTTAGTATGTTTTGCAGATAAAAATTTAATCATTATCTGAATTCTGTCATTGTGTGAATCTCTTTACTTTTTCTACAGATTATTGAAAGTCTGTAATACAAATTCAACATCTAAACACAAACTATAATTAATTACAAAAATGAACATTCATTTTAATCTAGTCGTATACTAGTATACTCACTACTTCTACATACTATAAAACAATATTAATGGGTGTTTCTTTGTGCCCGTGCCCGAGCTAGGCAAAAATCTCTCCAAATTCATGCAATTAGCATTCAAAGCAAACGAGTTCATTAGAGCCTTACTATGCATTTAATTCCATTTTCGATCGTAAAACAATATTATGTTCTTTTTGCCACTAATACATGTGTATATTTTAGTCACTTTTTAAATGTAAAACTATTACACCTACATATAATAAAAGTATAAGTGCTCACTTTCCGTACATGGCAAATCTATGCGAAAACATATTATTGGCGGCATTTTTAAATCTAATACAACCTAGAACAATGGTTTTTAAAAGATTTTTTTTATGTTGGTCCATTTCCAGGCTTAAATATTTTAAATGCAGTTTTGACATATAGTACATACAGGTGTATTTTTCACACAGACTTCTTTGTACACCATATGTAGGGCATAATATTTCAAAGTCATGTACAAAATATCCATCAAATATCATGAACGGTTTCGGCGCAGGGTTAGTACTTTCAATCCGCGATATTTACATGTTCTGTACTATGCGTAAGGTAGCAAAGATTAAACACCAATGATGTAAGTATCTTTACTACTAACTACTATTAAGCGTTGCCAAACTGCCACTTTTCATTCATATAAGACATACTTGAGATAAATCTCTTTCTCTTTTAGGCGTGTAGCTAGTATAATAAGCATATGACATCAACTGTGATTAGGAATAAAACGTGCTATCTGAGTTTTTGTTAATTTATATAAAACTAGCAACTGCCCACAACTTCGTTTGCGTGGCCTTTATGACTATAATATACATACTACTTCTATTGCTACCTTACATTGAAATTTGGAGTCAAAATTATAATAGGATGGCGAGTCCCTTTACCCGAATTCGAGACACTGTATATTGCATGTGGGAATTCAACGCCCCATTTAGTCTTCTGGGCAAAAAATAAAAATTGTAATATAACCGTACCATCGATCAATAATCAAAACATTTAGTTCAGACGCTATCTGAAGAAATGAAAATTAAAATATAGTTATTCCCCAGAATGGAAATCGAACCCATAACCATTGTGTTGCAGTCAGCCACTATTCCAGTGGGCCACGACGTCCTCAAGTTCGTATTCAAATATTTCTCAAAATATAAACAATATTTAGAATAACACCTATAAACATTTTTTAGAGTCAGACACTTTCCAACTCAGGGGGAGTTGGTTTTTCGTATAAATATTCAATGTACAGACACAACTTTTCTACAGATTTATTAGTTGCTTAACTATACTATAGCATAGTTAAGCAACTTATTTTTAAACTTATTACAATTATCCTTTATTATTTATAAAGAATATTTATAATCATAGATTACATTGAAATACTAACATTAACTTTAGATTATAATCCTTTGGGATACATTTTACAATTACTAATACTTTTTACCGTACCGTTATTCTGTCTTACAGTATTCTTTACATAAATTACCCACTTACTTGAATTTAAAATATGTTTATCTACTTAAAAAAACACTCGATAATTATGAGTCATAACTCATAATCAACACGATAAAACATGCTTCCAAAACTTTAGGTTTCATTATTCGTACCACAAAAAGAGTCTTTGGGCCTTCAACAAAAATATTGTTATACAACAGCATGGTTGGAAATGGAATACAGTACGGTAGTGTTGTTTGGCGACCACACTATTCTTCTCATTCTCTTAGAATTGAACGCCTGCAGAAGCATTTTACATCTTTCATATTTGACGGGTAACATAAGCACGCTAGAAATATATGAAAATAGATTGCATTGCTTTAAAATGATATCACTTAGCAGAAGAAGAAATGTTCTAGATTTAGTGTTTCTATAAAAAAAAATCAATAACGAAATCGACTCTCCACTACTTCTGCAGACGTTCAATTTTTATGTTCCAACTCGCTTCCCACTTAGTGCTATTTTCATGTTCCCTTACGTAAAACAGTACTCGGGGCTAACTCAGCCATACCGCGAATGATGAAGCTTTTCAATAAATGCAGTGGCTCAACGGATATTTTTGGCGTCTCTATTAACGTTTTTAAAAAAGTGTTTGATTTGTCTGATAGCAAACTAGCTAATTATTCATTAATAATTTCTAATTTCTTTTTACTTTTGCATGTCGTGTTAACCTTAATATAAGTTTATAATAATATTACTTAAGTCGACAATATTTATATTTTCTGTACATACATACTTGTAGCATATCTAAAGAGATGATGATAATATAACTCAGTTATGATATAAGTGACACATATAGGGATTACATCTCATGTCACAAATACGTAAACGGATATATGTATATCTAGATTGATAAACGTCAGGAATGGTTCTTGGGAATAGGCAACAGGCCAGGAGCGTATTATAACATTACACACATATTAATTACGATACGTAATAGAGACTACGGGGGCACCGAACCCCTCGTGATTACAGAGAGAGGAACTCTAAAGCAGTGTCTGGGGCTTATGACCCAAGTGCAGGCTTAAGAAGCCTCTTTATAATGCATAAACACTCACCTCCACTGCTCGAGCTCCTCTCACCACCTAACTAACATTTAATCACGTTATATTGGAAACACACGGAGACAGGGCGTCCCGCCTAGTAACTAACACTACCGCAGCTCGACGTCAACTATGCAACTGCCAGTGCAATGACTGCTTTATACCTTTTCTTACTAACAAGTTTCTGCCACTACGTATTAGTCATACCGACCACCTGACACCTGAAACGTAACGTCATAGATACGGTTATTCAACTATAACAGATGGCGCTACGCGTTGCGCCGACAAACTATATTGTTAAGCTGCTGGTTGACCAAAATAAATAAATAGAAATAAATAAATCTATGATATTAGTAAACTTATTTTCAAAGCATTTAAAACAGTTATAATAATTTAAACTAACACTAATTCGTAAATTGAACAAAAAAATGTTTGATTATTTTTGAATTTTAAAATTTCAAGATACGTCAGCGGAATTAGCTTTAAATGTTTAACTTATTATGCACTCGTTGGGCCGATTACGCAAAATATTTTCAATTTCACGAAATTGGCGGGAAAGATAAAGAAGGCGTCCGACGACGGCAGCGGATGATTGTAATCACATACTCTCTAATTTCATACCTAATGCCTAAAGCATTATTTTATTTAATTTGTACATAACCTATAAAATTATCAATATTTTAATACTTATTACTTTATGCATTAGTGTTTAAATATTTATTTCATTTCTTCATATAAAATTGGACAAATGATTGTTTTTTATTCAGTTTCTTTGGTTGCTTATTTTTTAACAATGGCGCGTGTTCACTGTAGTTTCGCAGAGAACACTGATATGACTAATTTATGGAGGATATATCTCTCACATTACGAAGATATGATACTACTTGTCTAAGATATGATACTACTTGCACTTCAGGTAGACGAGCATTTATAAAGGCAGCACAGTGAGACAATAAAAGTGAATTTGTGTAAAATGAAATAAGTGTTGTGCTGCGTTGCGTTGCGTTTACATCTCTTCACCATAGCCGCTCTTCTATTTTTTTAATTTTGAAGCTCTCTAATTTTGATACATACCTCTCGCTATTGGCTTTGCTTGCGGAAATTGAAGTTATAACCGAGTGCAAAATTAACACTAAATATTTAAGTTTATGGAATGTTACTAAATAAAAAAATATGTCATATATATTCATATATTACTAAATAAAAATATATATCATATATATTTATTTAGTCATATTCCATAAACTTTTATATTTAGGAGGTATGTATATTTCAAAATTAGAGTACCGATAAGAAAATTATAATAAAAAATAGTAATTGTTCAAAACTAAAAAGGGACGAAAATTAAATATTAGTCTACATTTTAGATACCGATTCCGACCGACCTCTTTCAGAAATAAATCGTCCGTTCTAAGCCTTTTATTTATTTACTGTATATATTGTACATACATTAAAAAATAAATTATATTAAAATTTCAAACATTTTCCCGCTCAAAACATTAGCATAACATTTTTACATTAATTGTCGGATACGCAATGTAGAGTTGATGTAGGTATAGGTATTAAAGTAAAAAGTCTACTCTTATTTAGATGTTGTACCTGACAAATGAACACCACCATAATAGATAAATGTACAGAATTAGATATATAATTACACATTAAGCGAATACACAAATATTAATAAATAATCCACACCACGAATATAAAATATTAAAGTACGAGAAATAATTACCAAAACTGATATTAACAATGACAATAAGTGAAACAAATATGAGCGCGCCGAAACACGAGTAATGACTGGCATGCTTGTTATATTTGTCGATGAGGCGGTAGGTGAAAAAAAATTGTTCTTACGAAAAGAGTAATTATTAATATTTATAACATGATATACGTGAATTTAATATTATTTCGTGTTAAACAAAGTGTGACTAAAGAGCGACTCGTGGTGGGTACGATTACCGCTCGAGGAGCGGAAATATTTATTATTTTCATTTTTTTCGCCCTTGTGTCGAAGCAAAGCGGTGCGTTAAGTTCCGCCACTTAACACGTAATACCTTCCAATTTGGTGGAAAGTAGGGAACGTAGTGTATTAACACTAAGTTATATAAAGAGTATAGGTAATATAAAGAGGTGAAAATGCAAAACCTTTGTTCCAGTGGGCCGGGCGATACGGTAGCTCGACACGACAACACACTTGATACATTAATTGCATGCCTTTGATAATAACAACATACTTTGAATAATGTATGATGGTAGAAAGACCCATCAAAGGTAATTTAAGCAACATTTTGACTAGGTATTACGAAATGAGGAATTATAATGAAAATTAAATTAATATATAATATATCTATCTATATATCTCTATCTATCATATATATATATATATATATATATCTAATCATCTCTCTTACCTCTATATCTATATCTGCTATACTTCTCTCTCTCTCTATATCTCTCTCTATCTCTCTCTCTCTATCTATCTCTCTCTCTCTATCTCTCTCTCTCTCTCTCTCTCTCTCTCTCTCTCTCTCTCTCTCTCTCTCTATCTCTCTATCTCTCTCTCTCTCTCTCTCTCTCTCTCTCTCTCTCTCTCTCTCTCTCATCTCTCTCTCTCTCTCTCTCTCTCTCTCTCTCTCTCTCTCTCTCTCTCTCTCTCTCTCTCTCTCTCTCCTCTCTCTCTCTCTCTCTCTTCTCTCTCTCTCTCTCTCTCTCTCTCTCTCTCTCTCTCTCTCTCTCTCTCTCTCTCTCTCTCTCTCTCTCACACCTGTTCGTGTCTACATGTACTGGAGGAGTGCCATTTAAAACATTTTCACCGCATAAACTGCAATCAGAAAGATATATTAACAATTTCCTAAGAAAAATCAAATACAAGGCGCCTGCCTTGTATTTGACTTCACATTTCTAACGTCGCTGATATTCTTTTTACAAAATTAGAAAAAATATAATTATTATTCACTAGAACCGGCTCAAATAAATTCATTATTCTATGTGTACATATGCGTGTATATTTATCGTAGCACAGGTATTTTAAAATGTTATACCTTTATTGTGCAGATTTAAACTTATTTTTTGTGCATTTTTAGACAATGTTTCCTAAAAAAATACTAATTGATCCATGGTTATAATTGTTAAATATGCATAACTTTACGTGTATATTACTAGTTATCGATAAATTGTGCTAATAATTTGTCAGGCAAAGCATAAAAAACATTTCACAGAATTTCAATGGAAAACGGAGTTCTTAACATAAGTGTTCCCGTTCTTCTTCTTATTCGTGTCACTCTTGGCAGAGCGGTCGTGGTCAACATAGTGTTTCAAACTGGTGTAGCAGGTATAGCCCGCCGTATGGTGGCCCGCCAACTCTCCCTACTTGATGCCCTTCTAGTACACTCGTGTACAGGTTCGCCCACTAGCGACTTCACCTGGTCTGTCCACCGCATTGGGAACCTTCCGCGTGGTCTAGTGCCTTCTACCTTGCCTTGGACAACAAGACGTTCGATTGAATCATGATTTCGCCTCAAGACGTGACCAAACAGTTTTAGTATGCGAGTCTGCACTATACTTGACAACCGCTGTTTCACGCCGAGCTCATTTAATATGGAAGCATTGGTACGAAACTCAGTCCATGACACTCGAAGCATCCTTCGCCAGCACCACATTTCCAGCGCGTCTATCTTTTTCTTTTCGATATCTCGCAATGTCCATGTTTCTGCGGCATATAGAAATATGGGGAAAATGAGTGTTCGTACCAGCCGGATCTTAGTGGCCTTTGTTATGTTGCGACTCTTCCATATTTTTCTCATTTTGTCCATGGCAGTTCTCGTAATTGCCATACGTCGCTTTACTTCATCTACGCAACCTCCACCATTTGATATTAAGGCTCCCAGGTATATATAAGACGATACAACTTGGCAGTTACCAATTTTAGATATTTCTGGCGAGTTGTTGTTTGCGCGATCTATGATCATTATTTTGGTTTTACTGCGGTTTATCCTTAATCCAAATTCCAAGCTCACGCGTTCCATATTGCAAAGCAACTGTTCCATAAGGCTAGCACTAGACGCAAACAGCGTCGTGTCATCTGCATAGCGCAGGTTAGTAATGCTGTAACCACCTATCGTGATACCATCATTCCAATTTTCAAAGTAATGCGCATGATGAGCTCTGTGTAGATATTAAAAAGCAGTGGGGACATTATACATCCCTGACGAACACCTGTGCTTGGATGAAAATTATTTGACATAATCTCGTCTGTCTTTACTGACGCTGTGCCCCCTTCATAGAGTTGTCGTTCATAGTGTTCCCGTATATCCAGTAAAAAGCAGGATGGGCATGATGGAAACAATCTCTTTAAACTACTCTCTACGGATCTCTCTATAATAATTATAATATTGCTTTAACAATGGATGTCTCAATGGGTTATTGTACAGTCGACCTTAATAGAAAATAAATATATTAGTAACTAAAGCTTAGTTACTAATATGCACACACGAAATTGATTTTCATAGTGTTAGTGTTGCCATTTTTGATGTATATGTAACTACAGAACGTGTTATAAAAGTAACAATGAAATAAATTTATTTTAATTATTATTTGTGGAAAATGTTTAATTATTATCTATGTACTTAGTTCATATTTAAGCAAAAAGGTTTATATATAAATCGACGCTCCTTAGCGCGTCATCCAAGCTGTTCGAGAGACTGCTTCTACCTCTCGCCCAGGCGCACCTTCATCCGCGCCCCGAACAGTTTGGATTTCGTAGTGGCCACTCGACTACCCTACAGGTAGCGAGGGTAGTCCATCACATAACAGCCGCTGCGAACAGGAAGGAATCTACAGCAGCGGCCTTCCTGGACGTCGCTCGGGTGCTTGACCGGCTCTGGCACCCCGGTCTTCTTCTGAAGGTGCTGAACGCCGGCGTCCCACTTCACCTCATTCAAAGTGAGGGTTAATGGCGCCATCTCTGCGAGCTTCCTAATCAGCGCTGGAGTTCCACAGGGGAGTATACTGTCTCCATCTTTATACTCCCTATACACCAATGACGTTCCAGTCCATTTGAATGCGGTCCTCGCCTTGTACGCTATTGGTGGTATGGTATTGCTATTTTATCGAAGTCCCTAAATCCACGCCGAGCTGCTTTGTTACTTCAGGTGTCCCTGGATCTGCTGTCCGGCTGGCTGGCGGAGTGGAGGCTGACCCTTAACATAGCCAAGACTCAAGCCGTTTTGTTTGGGGGTCGCAGGAAGAATCCACCACCTCTGGTCTTGCAGGGTACTTCCTAGTATCCTACAATGAAAGTGCCAAGCCACCTACTTGGGCGTCATTCTGGATGGTCAATTGAAGATGGCCCTTCAAGTAAAGAAGGCAACCCGTGCGGCCAAGATTGCTTTTTACTTACTCAGTCCATCACTGTGATCTCGTCTGCCTCTGCGTACCAAAGCCGCGCTGTACAAGACGTACGTCAGACCATATCTGACGTACGCAGCGCCGGCCTGGTATGCTCTCACCAGACTCTGGATGAGGATCCAAAAGCAAGCTGCAGGTTGTTCAGAACACCGCTCTTCGGCGTGTAACTCAGGCTCCGTGGTTCGTGAGAACACATCGTGACCTCCGAATCGAGAGCCTCGATACCACAATCCGCAGGTTTGACTTCAACTTGTTTCACCGCGCAGATGTCTCGGATTTCCTGCATATCCGGGACATCGTGCCGTGGCATTCACGCCCTCCAGATCGCCATCGCTTTCCCAAGGACCTCCTACCCCCATCCAATCCCTGAGCAGCTGCCGCGGTCGCAGATCGCCTAAGCTGGGCTGTCTCACCTGGCTGGGTCAATCGCCCGGGCAGCCATTAGCTCATCCCCCTCAGCCTTCCATACCTGTCCTTTTGGGACTTAACCGGATATGCCACATACAAGGCCTCATAAGCCTTCCCCCGTGACCCACCTATAGTTGTGGGTGGAATTGATCGCAACGGTCAGATCACAAGGCCCTGAAACCGTTTCCCCTCATCCGTGCGGTGAGAGAGAAGATCAGAAGAAGAAGAAGTATAAACCGAAAATAAAGAATATAAAGGAAATATTTCGATCACGCCTCGCATTTTATTCTCCAAGTAAGACATTTCTTACATTGCTACCTAACAATACGCGGCACTCAGTACACACAATTGATGAACATAAAAAACGGTAAACGGAAACGCCCATCCATATAAAAAATACGCCTCGCACTCGGTTGTATTTATAAATCTCCTTTATTGCACAGTATCAACAAAATTTTACGAAAACCCTGGGTATAACATAAAGTGTACCCCGACGTGGTAAATATATCTGAAGAAAATTTCTACGTGGAATATAACACATTTATGTAGATTTCACTAACTTGCGTACACCCTAATGAAACCGTAAGTGGGTACCTGAATAAATTATTACTTTACGTTATGACATACATACATACATACTTTCGCTCGCGATCGCTTCAGCTAAGTGTAGAGATATTTTTCATAGAATACTACTGAATGTCTTCGTTGAATAATAACAGCTTTTTAAATGTGTAGCAAAAAGTTTTCATATTTTGTGCACTTTCTTACTATGGGACAATCGATTGTGGTAGCTTTTATCAACGCAATTTTTTGCAATATATGTTTACTTGTTTTCAAAAAGCGTTGTAAAATAATTTTATTAACCAAGAATTGCATAGAAGAGTGAAGTGCTGTTAGTTGAAACGTCTATAATAAATGAAATGCAGGAACTAACGGAAGTGTTGGGGAAGAGAAGTGTAGGATGACAACCGACGTTTTTAGTAGTAGACTTTTCTCCTCACGGCCTATTGTTTTATGTACCTGAAGATAACATGTATATTATTTTTTAATATTCAATGATAATTGATGTGCTTTGGATATTTATACAACAATATTTAATAAAATTAAAATAAACAAAACTGTCCTAATAATGGATTTAAAGATAACATTATGACGAATCACGTCAATTATACGCTTCTTATAATTACTAAACGAAACATGGGGAACGGAGTCTTAACATTAGCATCCCTCTACGCACTGCTATGTTGCGGGATATAGTGTGGCGTTATAAGCTTCTTATACACAGATTTTTTTTTGTATATTTTGCGAACTGTATGATTATTTAATGGTTTTAATAAAACATATACTTAAATAAATATGGAGAGTAAATAAAATACAGGTGTAATTACATTTCTGTATTAACATATTTTTAATAGAAAATACATTTTTTAAATAAAAGCCTTCTAATGGCATAACCAAACTATATAAATAATTATATAAATTTCTATTTAAAAATAAGTAAAACAATGTGAGTATTTTTACAAAAACAACAAAATTCGTTACAGGCCTGAATGGCGCTAATGTACACCAAGTGCAGGTGCTAATGGATGTCTTGGGTCACTTCGGGAGAAAAACTCCTTGTTTTAGAAAATACTTAGTTTATTCTTTTTATCTTGTTCTTACAGGTCTTTTTGTTGTATTAATTGCATTTTATTATTGTATTAATTGAATTTTTTATATGGATCGAAGGTCTGATATAAGGATTTATTTAATTTAAAAATAAACCTTATTTTTTAAAGAAATACCTTATGTGTTTCTACAACCAGACACTAGACATAAAATTACATAGTATTACTTTGGCCACAGGTCAAACATGTAATAAAAGATATTATATTTAAAAAAAGGAATGTTTGTTTGTATGTAAGTCTTTTTTATAATCGCAAACTATGCATTTGATCATGTACATGGCATATGCATAGCAAAGATCTTGTGTGGTAGTTGGCCACTTTCGAATTTAATGAAACATTGCAATATCACAATTTATTCAAAGTGAACAAAATCAATAAAATGACTCAAAATGAATTCAATCTTTGTTTCATGATAATATCACTGTAAAAATGTATCTCCTTTTATTTTTAACTGTATTTGCTAACAGGCTCAAACGGCGCTAATGTATGATGGAGTGCAAGTTTTAATGGACGCCTTGGGTCGGCTGTGGAAGAAGAAAGCTGAAACTTTTAGAACTGCACTAAGAAGGGCCGCTGCCCTCGCAAATTCTACGAAGGTCATTGATTGCAATCCGGGCAAGAGTTGGGTAGTGCCTTTTGAATATGGTGACAAAATATCTAGATTGATCAAAAAGGTACTTTATTTTAATGTTGTTAAACTATATATGTATACACTTTCTTCGTAAATACATGTACATGTATATAATAAAGCCAACAACATATCTACGAGTTAAAACTAAAAGTAATCATCTTATAAGTTCAGATAATGTTATTATGTCTTCTTATTTTTTTCTTCTTAGAATCATACTTAGAGTACTCATATAATCAGGTCTAGTATCACTGGTAATTTGTATTAAGATAAATAAGAGGTATTCTTTATTGTCGCTTATATTGTCAAAGTTTACAAGATATAGGTATTTTTTCTTACGTCACATTATGTATTTTAAGACCAACTGAATTACTATGCGATTGTGAACTTAATTGGTTTTAAAGTTCACAATCTCAAAATCCTAATGTAAATCGAAGAATTAAAGTACTATTACCCTCCTAATAAAAGTTACAATACCTACACATTTCAAAATGCTTAAACGTTGTCAATCACTCGGGTTTCTCCATCTACTCTAAAAATGCTATTTTTTATTCTAGAAGTATAAATATAATTTAAGCGCTATATAATTATCACCCATACCATATGTTGCATGGGAGAATTACTACAAATGTAAGGGCCGGTACAGACATATTTACGACTCTCTCTGGCCATTCCCGTAAGTTAGAAAGGGTCCGTGGTACTCGACAAAAAGTGATTTCTGATCGTATTTTCAAACTTCGTAACATTACTTAGGGCATCTGTTCCACGTTTATTATATTTCAGAAAAAAACTTCAATTAATAAGTTTTATTGTAAAAAATATATTATTAAGGACTATTTTTGTAGGATTCTTAAATAACTCAAATTATTTGTATAATATATTTACATTTCATAAATTATTATTAAAACGATTAATAAATGTATAGTAATATCATACTCTCAACTATTTCCAAGTTCTGCCTGTAGATCAATGACTAGAATGTTAGCTACATTCCTTCGTTGAATCCCAATTCAAACTTGTCACTAGAGGACATAGTAAGTCGATCAATAACACTTTTTAAAGAAAATCTGAAACTACTATTGCTAAGGATTTCTATTGCGGTACTAAATTGTTAAAATTAGTAAAAGCTATAGATGTATGAATTGTAACAATAAAACAGTAAACAAATATGATTATAGAGTTATATAATGATACAGCCAATTTAAATGATATTTAAGTCCAATATACAAGTCTGACATGCAGTTAGACTGGTCACTTATATTAGCTTCAAATACATTGTAAATTAGTTTGATACAGTGATCATGACAGATTCTATTTAAACTTTGTTTGTGTTTGCGGATTTCATCTTTTGTATTTTCGCTACTCCTGTCTATTTCCTTTATTGTATTGGAAGCCGTAAGAATTTTAGAATCTTCTCTTAGTAGTCTTCAATATCTTATAAGATATGCCAATTTTCAGCCTCCTAAACCTAGTAGTTTTATTTGTAAATTGTCAGTCAGTCACTCAGAGTGTAATGAAAAAAAAATGTATAATTTAAATTAAGGCCATCATGGCGCAGTATCTGTTGGGAAAAACGATTCGATTCTCCATTTGAAGAAACCGTGACAATAAATTATACGTATTTTTATTATTTCTAAATTATATTTTTATTTTGAACTATATACTTTTAGACTGATATTGAAGGACTAACTGGGAACATTTCTTTCAATGAAGAAGGACACCGCTGTAATTTTACACTACATGTTGTTGAGATGACCGTCCAGAGTGCTATGATGAAGGTAAGTAGACACATTGTATATGAACTTAAAGAAAGTTAGTGTGAAAGATCGTCGAGACTACACATTTATTGAGCAGTGACTTAAAAATGAAACGATGTTATTTTTATTCGGCTTAGGAAATTTGAATTTAGTTGCTTGATTTTATGTTATGTTTCCCTTTTATGTTTATTATCATGCATTTGATAATAGTTATATCATACACTCTTTCATCTTCAAAAATATGACACGGGGGCCATTGTGGCGCAGTGAGAAAGTGTCTGACTGATAACGCAATGGTTGTGGGTTCGATCCCTGCTGCACTCTGGTACCAAAAACAAGTATCAGGCTTTATGCGTGGAGGACGCATTGTATTGACACTAGGTCTACTCTGACTACATTAGTTTTGGGGCAAATATAGCGCACAATATAAACATTGTTCACTGAATTGAAAAAAAAAATGAAAAATACTTGAATAATGACTTGAAGAAAATAATTATTTCCTGAAACATACTATGGCTATGGTTACTTTTTTCGTTCTTTCTCTCACTGATTAAGAGTCTCACTCACTGATTGATTGTATTTTAATAAAGTTTAATTATTTTTTATGAAAAGTTAGATATTTAATGATTTTAAGGCATTATTTAATAAAAAAGTTCACAAATTGTAAATACGATTTTTAATAATTATGATTTGGAATTAAACTTACTTAAAATATTCAACCTAACAATGTAGTAACTCTGCACTTAAACCACTTTTGGTTTTACCTTTCGTGAAGACTAATTTCAACTTTATTTCACAACTTGCTACAACTAAGTAATGATTTCTCAAAGTCCATAAATCAATGTTTCAAAGTAAATCTGGACGTGTAAGATCGATGTAATTTTTTTTATTCGTAAAGTAATATATGTTTAATACAATCTATTTTTCTCACGTCAATGTAAATTTTTAAAAACTACCTCGAAATTTGCTGATTTTTTCAGAATTAACTGCTATAAAAGGATGATATTAAATATTCTATTATATACATTTGTACATATCTGTATGTGCATTACATTTGTAAGAAGAAAATTAAATTAAATTTAAATTTTACATCTATTTCGGTTTTTATTTTCAAAGATTGTCGCCTAGCAAGCAAAAAACTCTAACAAATTTAATTTGCATATCATCATAATATTTAATCGATTTGGATACTATTATTTCTTAATGACGTATTCTATGTTTCATTCGTATTGCCCATTACCCCGCTCATATTAACCAAATCAATTAGAATTAACAACTGGTAGGTTATAAATACCTAGTATTATATAAACGTTTTCCACTTGCCTCACAGACATCATTAATGTAGAAGATCAAAGTTTGACTCCGGAGATTGCGAACATCCAGGCTTTAAGATTTTGGACAAGACTCATCAATTTTAAAGGATATATCATATATCATAGCTTTACTAGAATACCACTCAAAATTTCGATCAATTTCAAAATTGTTTAGCATATAGTGATTTGATGCAACATTGCTTAAATATTTAATAATTTATTAAAATTTTTATTTACTCTACTGCTGTGATGTTTCAAGTAAGGCATATCTAAAAAATATTGTTCTTTTTTGTAACTTTATATCTCTTTTTTCATACAAATATAAACATTTTTAACAATAATTTTCAAACTCATCTTCTATCTATTCACGAAACCATCCAAAACTGAAATAATACTGAACAATTTACCGAAATAAATAAAATAATTTCTTGCTAGGTGGCGACTTGGACAGACAAGCAGGGTTTGGCCCTCAGTACTTCAAGACATATTCAACTACATTCACCTATATCATATGATACTAACAAAACATATATAATATCAACTATTCTACAAGAACCCTTCTTGATGTTGAAGCAACCTGAGTACGGACATAGAGATCAGTTTCATGGCTTCTGCAAGGATCTAGCTGATGTAGTTGCATCTAAACTTGGCATTAAATGTATGTTTTTGTAACTTGTTTCTTATATATAAAATTAACATATAAAATAATAAAAGTTTTAAATTTGAATAGTAATTATGCATATTAATCAAAGACATCTATGAAAATAAAATATGTTTGTTTACGTTTCTACGTACATACTAATATTTAATTACTTATCATCATCATCTAATTATCTTTATTTTATACGTTTATTTTTGTAGATGAATTTCGATTAGTGAGAGATGGGAAGTTCGGCAAAGAACTGTCACATCATATTTGGACTGGTATTGTTGGAGAAGTATTCAGAAAGGTAAGTTTTTATGTATTATAGAGATTTTATCATTTACTAACTTCTTTCTCCACAATGTACACTTACATACTTAAACATCCTACTTACATACTTAAACGTCCTACATCCCCGAGGCTGGCAACCTATCCATAACTCTAATATTGTGGATGTCTATGGGCGAAGGTAACTAATTTACAGCAGATGGGCCTTCTGTTTGTTTGCCTCCATTATATCATAAAAAAAATCACTTACCAGATCAAAAAATAGAAATATTTTAACTTTTCACGAATTTGCCATTTATCCACTTACCTTACAAAAAATGTAAAGAACACGATTTGCAAAATGATACTATATAAATAGCAAGTACACAAGTGGCTAAAGTTCTTGTCTTATAAAAGAATTAGATTTGTTTCATAAACAGCCAAGAAAGCCACATATTCTCTATTCGTTTAAAGAAAGAACATTAAATTTGTAAGGAGAGGAAAGCACGTGCAGTAAGAATAAATCTCTATTCCATTAACCGTTGCAACATACACTTAGAGTTTGTCCAAAGTCGAGCGCTGACTTTAGACAAGATTACGACTAATTTCTTAATTTTTGTATTTGTAGTAAACAATTTATTTTTCAATGATTATATTGTTTGTTGATAGAGACCTTACCTTGTATATTATATATTATTTACTTTTATAATGAATGTGCCTTTTTTATTTAGTCTTTATTAAAAAGCAGCTATTGTAAAAAAAATACCTGAAATTAAACATTAAAAACGTAATTTTTAAAAAAATATTTTTATGTTAACCCTTTAAATGTCACCTTTATACGAATCTAAAAATTATAAAAATTCTTTCCACCGCATATTCCATACCGCAAATATCATTCGGTCAGCATCTGTAGTATTTGAAATATTTTTAATAAGTCGCGTCTACTGTCTGCACGATCACAAAGGGATTTATACTCCAGTATGAAATAATGCAGTTTATTGTTTCTTCTATGTATCGCCCGCTGACTTTTTAACCGAATGCAATTTTGTATAAAGTTTGCAAACAACGGAGCCATGTTTGATAACTCGTCTGTTTATTGGTTTTCATTTTCTATCCAGTTATGGATGGGTTGAAAGAACGTTGCCAGAAAGCGATTGCCCATTTATCTGAATCTGCACTTCCGAGCTTTGAATAAATTTGTTCTTTTTAACACAATATGTACATATATTGCTGTGCTGACTAGAAATTGTTTTTTATTGTACTTTGTTCAGCTTATATTTTTTTTAATAAATGTTTTCATTTTGATGTAATGATTATATGAAGCATCATATGGACTTGTTATATGTAAAACAGTATTAGTTTCATAACAATAACTACCTTGTACGTTATGTTATTACCTTGAAAATTATGCATCAAATTATATACAAATCAATTCTACTTAATGCTTCAGAAAATGTTTCCATTACTTCAATATTTAATTTACTCTTACATATACTTACAATCACGTAGTGAACAAAAACTCGGCAAAAGTTTTTTTGCTATTGAACAAAAGCAACTCTTAATTTGTTTTGGGCGCTCTCCAACATGTTTATGTAAGTACATGTGTTTCTAAGAAAATAAGGTGTATAATGGCGTAAAACAATTTATCTAGAAATGTTGACCTCCTTACACGAACCATATTACACAGCTGTAGTACGAAATAAAGATCTAATTAAAGGAGCATAATGTGACATCAGATGTCCGGGTGTGCTAGTTATTAAGGACAAAAGAAAACTTTAGGGTTTTACTTCCTTTTTATACTGACTATATACATTCAGATGCTTTCACTTAAGTTAATAGACTTTTTATACTCCACGTTTGCGATCGTTGAAAATATATGTTGCGGTAATATTTTTAATTTAGTTCAAAAATAAAGAGCTGCAACTATTTCGAGACAAATACTTTTACCTGTCTAGTTTGTACAAAGGAATAAAAAATATATAAATTTTCATTGACTCAGTGTCCTGGGAAAGTATTATTTAGTTTTTCTGCATAAATCAATTCATTATGGCAAAATGAGTTATAAACGATCATGCAATTTGCATTCAAAAAAGATCGAGAAATTTTCACGAATCCCTACATTATTTAAATAAGCCACAGATGATACCAAACTTAATAAGGATTAATATTTTTACGAATTGTTTATTACTGTATATTGTGCTACCGCAGTACAAAAGTAAATTCTTATTTACTTTTTCTGCACTAAATGTTACTCAGTTTGGAAGAGAATAAGTTATGTCTGTGCCAAATTTCATCAAGATCGATGCAGCGGTTTGGCAACGGTATTTCAATGGAACTTTTATAGTTCATTTTTTAGCTTTACGTATCCCTCGCATTTAAAGGGATGGGCACAGAGAACCTAGTGTTAAAACAATCCATTTTCTGCATTTAAGCTGTCTTATTGATATTATGTACCTAGATTGAAGAAAATAAACGCCTTAATTTCTATTGGGAAAATAATAATATAACTACTACAACTATCTACTATATATAATACGTGGACAGGTTTTTTGTCATTTGTGCCATTAATTCTTAAAGTGCTTCCATTGACACATATATTATGAGTATAGCATACAATTATATCACGAATATGAAAGCTTTGCTGAGTTAATAGCGTATACGATTACGCAGACGCTTTTGTATTTTTACCACTCAATTTTTAACCACAATACTATTGTGTATATGTACATATAAACAGTTTTGGCGTCTTTGAGCTTTACCCGCTTGTTTCAACTCCAAGGATTTAATATCCGGGTAAGCTCAACTCCGTCGTTTATAAACGAGATAACACGCATTTGTAGATGAGTGTGCTAGAAATAGTATTTATTTTATCTATTTTATATTATTCTTGTAATATTCCGCTTTAACAAATCTTTTCTTAACTAATATGAGATATATTTAATTTTTTTTTGTTTCATTAAACACATTATTATTATTTAAATATACCTGTGTTCAAATAAATGAAAATCAATATTTCATTATGATAATGTTTCGTATAAGCTACTTGAATGAAGTACATCACTCGTAATTTTAAGCAGCAATCTTTCTTTATAGTTTTATAGCCGCAAAATAAGATAAAAATAACATATCCAACGTCCCATCTCATTTATTATCTCCACAATTCTTTGAATACAAGGAAATTTATATTCAAGGAATAAAGTACTTTAAAATAATATGCAATCTATATGGTGATGCGCTTAGCGTCAAAGGCCTGCCCTGCGTTCAATGCCGGGACAATTAATGTTGGCCATACAACTATATGCGTCCAACCTCAATTAAAGCACGTTTTGCCTAGAAACTGTGCCATTAGAAATGAGGTTCACAACGATTACGTAGTCGACGGTTTCAGTCAGCTAATGATATAATAGCCAGTGTGGACTTCATCACTAACTGAACATATTGGTATTAACAATCCGTTCAGGATTATCGCGTGTTATACCAGTTTTTACCCGCGACGGAACGGCGACTGTATATGTGTTTGGGGTGAGAGGTTGTTTGTTTGTTTGTTTGTTTGTTTGTTTGTTTGTTTGTTTGTTTGTTTGTGTGTTTGTGCAAATTACTATGTCAATTATTTCCAAAACTATAAGTCCGATTTTGATACGGTTTTCTATGATATGTTAAGGCTCAATTGGCGTATGTTCTTAGATATGTCTTATTGCCTTAACTCACCAGGGGGCGCTGCAGTAAGCATTTAACGTGAAAACGAATGTTTTCAATTATCTCAAAAAATAGTAGTCTGATTTCGATAGATTTTCAGTGATAGATTCAGATTTAATTGGTGGATGTTCTTGGATATGTTTTATTGTGTCAAACCACCAGGGGGCGCTGCAGTAAGCATTTGTTTGTACTTTTTTTGTATTTATTTATCTAAAACCGAAACTACTGATCCGATTGAAAAGAGTTTTCGGAAAAAGATTCAGCTTTGCTTGATGCATATTTTAAGATTTTTCTTTTTTTGTTACGGAGAAAACTCACTAGGGGGCGCTGCAGTAAACATTTGTTTATGCAAATCAAAAACTACTAGTCCAATTTAGATGTAACCTTCAAAGGTAGGTTCAGGCTTAATTGGTGCGTCTTTTCATATATATGTTATGGTGACCACTCATCAGGGGGCGCTGTAGTAAGCATATGCTTGTATTTATTTGTGTTAAACCAAAATTTTTCTTGTATTTATTTGTCTAAAACCGAAATAACTTATCCGATTGGCTAGAGTTTTCAGAATTAGATTCAACGTTGCTTCATGCATATTTTAAGATTTTTGTTTTTTTGTTACGATGTAAATTCACCAGGGGGCGCTGCAGTAAACATTTGTTTATGCAGAGCAAAAACTACTAGTCCGAATTAGATGAAACTTTCAAAGATAGATTTAGGTTTAATTGGTGCTTCTTTTCATATATACGTTACGGTGACCACTCACCAGGGGGCGCTGCAGTAAGTACATTTGTTTGTGTAAAACTAAAACTACGAGTCCGATTTGAATTCAGTTTTCAATGATAGATTCAAGTTTACTTAGTGCATATATTCATATATGTGTCATGTATGTTTACTTAGTACATATTTTCATGTATGTGTCAACTCTCTAGGGGGCGCTGCAGTACGTAGCTGCTTCTATTTTTTTGTGTAAAACCAAAACGACTAGTACGATTGTCAAGAGTTTTCAGTATTAGATTCCGCTTTACTTAGAGCATGTTTTTTTTTAAATTTATATTACGGTGACAAGTCACCAGGGGGCGCTGCAGTAAAATATTGTTTGTGCAAAGATAAAATGACGAATTTGTTTTGGATGCAGTTTCAATGATAAGTTCAAGTTTAATTAGTGCATGTTCTTGGATATGTTTTATCGTGTTAACTCACCAGAGGGCGCTGCAGTAAACATTTGTTTGTAATATTTAATGCAAAACCATAACTACTAGTCCGATTGGGCAGAGTTTTTAATATTAGAGTTGCCTTTACTTGGTGTAAGTTTTTAGGTTTTTTTTCACGTCAAGAACTCACCAGGGGGCGCTGCATTAAACATTTAATTATGCAAAGCTAAAACTACAAGTCCGATTTGGATGCATTTATCAAAGATAGGATCAGGCTTAATTAGCGCGTGTTCTCTCATGTGTCTAGATGACACCTCACCAGGGGGCGCTGCAGTAAGCATTTGCTCGTATTTTTTGTGTGAAACCTATTTAGATTTTTACCGACCTATTTAGCGGTTTTCTGTGATAGGTTCTAGTTTAATTGCTGCGTGTTTTTATATGCCATATCACGAACTACCACGGGGCGCTCCAGTATATATTAGTTTGTTCAAATTCAAAACTACTAGTGGGTTTTGTGATTTTCACTGATTTGGTTAGACTTAACTTTCGTGAAAATGTTACGGTGACAATCTCCCAGGCGCTGCAATAAGCATTTGATAACCAGAAAGCATTGGATTTATAATTTCTTTTGGGTTTGCATGAACATTAATATAAAGTATTTCGATATTATGTAATAATATATAATGTGTATCTATTCACTTTAAAAAGTTTAAAATAAAAAGCAAAATTAAAAATTTTGAAAAAACCCACGACGGTTTAATTGTAATTGTAAAAGGATAAAATAACTATAAATCCCCCGCCTAAAAGAATATATGTAACGAGATGATAGGGACGACTTCGTCGGGGGCTGCCAGTTGCAACCGCTATTTTAAATATAGTAGCTAACAGTATAGATTTCGTTTTAAAGTCTTTAAAATACCAGTTATCAAAACTGTAAATCCATATTAATGTTTAATTTTTTTGCCAAACCTGTTTTAAAAGCAAGAAAACCTATGAGAAGGTTTTTGCAAACTTAAAGTAACGGCAGCCCCGACGAAGCCGTCCCCATCATCTCGTTACATATATTCTTTTAGGCGGGGGATTTATAGTTATTTTATCCTTTTACAATTACAATTAAACCGTCGTGGGTTTTTTCAAAATTTTTAATTTTGCTTTTTTTAGGTGTGTTCTTTTAGTGAAGTTTTGCCTTGATTCAATGCATAAGAGGGAAAGAATATCTTGACACTATATTTTCGTTGACTATCCTGCTATTTCTAAATCTATTTCTTCTTTTTGACATATTATACATTCCAAATAAATACCTGGCGGTGCATACCTTTATATATGCTAGATCATTAAAATATCTACACCACAACCATCTATAGTATGTAAAGATATTGAATACAGAATTTAAAGTCAATATTATCAATTGAATATAAAACATTCAATAAATTAATTAGGGAGGTTCCAATTACTCATTCAAAACGTTAGAAAATCTATTATTATTAAAATATAATAAAGTTTTTTAAACCTATTTCAGCTTAAGTTTAAACAATACTTAAAGTAAAAAGTACCTTCCTTACTTTACTCTCCGTCCTTACTATATCCAATCAAAAAATTATAGGATAACATTGCTTAAAAAAGATGGACCAACGAACAAACACGCTTTCTCATTTATAATATTGATATAGAATTTATACGACTATTCGTTAACTACTATTATTTATAAACGTAAACAATATTAGTTAATAAATAAATATTATTATCATATGACTATTCGTAAACTATTATTATTTATAAACAGTATTAGTAAACTACTGCAACAATATTAAATTCATTTTTATAAAAGGTATAAATGTTAACGCAACGGAATTCGAACCCGTGCTTCTTTTAAACTATCGAATTTCAAAATAGTCAGTAGTAGAATGCATTGCTTAGTGGTCAGAGCACTTGGTTTTTCAAGTAGGACGGCAATCCCGCTGCGTTTAAATTTTTACACGTTTTCTAAAAATATATATTTCAATTTCCCTGGTGTATGAATAAGACTTTAAAAATGGGTAAAACTTATTTTTCTCAATGTAGGAAGCAGACATGGCTATTGCACCTCTAGCTATCACACAAGAAAGGGAGAAATCCATTGACTTCAGTGAACCGTTCCTTTCAATAGAGACTCCAATCAAACCAACTAAGACGCCAAAGCAACATGCGGGTACTTTCAGCTTCCTTCGACCACTGTCCAAGGAAATATGGGTAAGTGGATAGGTGTAATAACATCGTTAAGATTTTTATTTGTATTTTTAAAAATATTATTTATTATATAAAGTTATTTCTATACTCAATTTTACTTATTACTAAACTCTCTAACGAAATACCTACTATACTTATTACTAAACTCTACTACTACTACTATACCTATACCTGTAGGTATAGGTATTTCGTGAGAGAGTTTAGTTATAAGTGAGGCTGTCGTGGAGCAGTGCAACAGCCTTTGACGTCTGTAACGTGATGATTGTGGGTTCGATTCCCACTCATATATATGTATGTATAATATATCTCTGTACTGCATTACGCAAAAAGCAATCTCACTTTTACGTCACTTTTCCTAGAAATCTTATTAAGATAGCTACAAGTTTTATTGAAGTAGACTTATTTAAGTTTTATAAACTCTATCAGGCATGATGGCTTTGGTTAAAATGTACATTTCGTAATACTGGACACGAGTAGATCACTACTATTCGAGTAAATAAAATAAACTTTATAACCATCTCTGTTGGGTGTTGTTTTTCTGTACGCGTGGCTGTGAATTCAATGTTCACTATTGGGAATGTGGATATTAGGAAAATATTTTTAGTCCATTTCAATATAGTGTAGAGCATGGAGGGTTTTTTTCGCTAAATTTAGGACGTGCATTACGTACTTAGTATAGTTAACTAAATTAATTACCTCTTTTAATGTTTTTACTACTTTTAAATAGCTTCACGCTATATCCCGCACACAGCAGGGTAGGCAGAGGGAACCTAGTGTTAAGACACTCCGTTCCCCACTTTCCGCCGAATTCGGAGGCTTGCGTGTTAAGTATCGGAACTTAACGCCGCGCTTTACCTCGACACCAGAGCGAAGAAAATGGAAATATAATTTCCACCCCTCGAGTGGGACTTTTAAGATTTTTAAAGTGTTATTCATACACTTAGGAAACTGAAAAAGACATTTAGAAAACGTATAAAAATTTGAACGCAGCGGAATTCGGACTCGCGCCTCCTTAAAACCGTTCAGGCGCTTTGACCGCTAAGCCGGGCGTTCTACTACCAACTGTGTTGAAATTCTTATACGCTTTATTATAACTTATTTGCTAACAACATAAATAAGTTTTTACTAAAAACACAGGAGGTTTTTAGTCCTCAACTTAAAAGTTGCCTTGTATTTAACATTAAAAAAATATGAATCTTTAAAAAAAAAGTCAATTATAACAAGAGAACAAAATAAAATAAAAACACAAAAAGTGAACAAGTAAAGTAACATCGCCATTTACATAACGACCGCCGGAAGCGTATCCAAACATTTCCCGATAAAAGCGTGTTCGTATATGTTTATGACAGTTCTTGGGCGAGTGAACTGCGTTGTTAAGTTCTTCCCTGATTTATGATCTCAACTGCATTGTATTAGCTATTGTAAAGAAAACTCACAATATATTGTTATTGGATATCGCTGTATTTTGTATTTGGGACGTAATGCATCATATTATATGTACCTATATATTTTTATTTATACTTGTTTCGGCAATTGAAGCTATATTATATTGGGTAGTATAAATTATTTTATTTATGTATACGATCTTCCGTAATTCAGCTTTAACTTTAATATATATTTGTAATTTTTAGAATGTAAATATGACTTTTTATAGAAAATAAAAACAATCTACAACTCTTAGATATAATTATTGCATAATTAACTATATGTTATAATGCAGGAATTCATGTACATATAGTACATAAATTCCTGTAATATTACTTAAGAATATCTTAAAGTAAAAATTATCTGTATAAAGGTTACAAACTATATTTAAAAATGCTAAATTTTACTATACCAATGCATAAATGTTTACTTAACAAAGCAACCATTTTCCAGCTCTGCGTTCTGTTCAGTTTCTTCGCCGTCAGCATCGTACTGTTCTTAGTGTCGCGGTTTTCCCCTCACGAGTGGCGCTCAGTTTCAATCACCGACACACATTTAGAACAACCAATAAGCAACACCAATGAGGTTCGTTTAAATTTAAACTTTGTTTAATAGAATAGTAGTAGTAGGTATTTTAATTTAAGATGTGTTATATTTGTTTTATATTTGTTCAATTATATACTAGCGGAAATAATTAAAGGATCGGTAAAATTTTCCATTTTTTTTTACGTTTTTTAAATGCTTGTATTTTTGTTTTTTTTTCTCTCTCGGTATTCATCAGGATACAGCAGAACATGGCGCTTGAAAATATTTTCCATCATAAGATCTCAAAACTAGAAAATTGAAGCTTTAAAATGCTTGTTTTTTTTTTATTTTAATGATCATTTTTGACGAAAATACAGCCACTTAAAAACGTAAGCCACTTAAAAAAAAATTGGAAAATTTTACAGATCCTTTAATCATTTCCGCTAGTGTATTTGTTGAAGTGTCAGCAGGTAAAACAAAGTTTAATATAAAACATATATATTTTTAGAAAACGCATAATTATTTGAACGCAACGAAATTGAACTTGCGACTTATTTTTTAAAACTGTCCTAGCAATAGCTAAGCTATGCATTCATTGAACGCTTTGAATGTATTTTCAATTTCCGAAGTGTGTGAATATCACATTGTTAAAAGTACTAATGTAAACTAAAACCAACGCTAATGAATAATAATAACATATCGCTATAATAAATGCTAAAATTAATGAAACTTTACCTAAAATTTATCGTATTTTGAATCAAAAAAATGTTTTTCTTTTTATTTTTGTTACATACATTCCTAGTACAGTCATTTCATAGGAACATAAAAGTGAAAATTGACTCATAGCAAAGTTGTTTTATTTTTTTATATATAAATTTAATACATTTTACACTTTTCAAAAGCTATTTCGGGAATTTTAGAAACACTACTTTTATTTATTAAAATACTGCTATAAACCAGTGCAGGAAACTAAAATACATTTTGATTTTCAGATTATTTTACACAATGAATTCAGTATTTGGAATTCGTTCTGGTTCTCGCTGGGCTCATTCATGCAACAGGGAAGCGACGTTGTTCCGAGGTAACAGAATTATTTATAAAACTAACTTGCAATATGAGTTCTATTGATACTCAAATAACTATATATATATATGTATATGTACATTCATATTTTGTGATATAGCTATTTTTGAAATTTGTTTTTTTTATGTGATTGCGTTTTTGTGTGAATGAACAATATTATACCTTTTATTTTACTAATTTATATTGAACAAAAAAAATGAAAAACATAATAACGACAATCGTGGCGCAGTGTCTATAAAGGCAATGATTATGGATTCAATTCCAACTCGAGTGAATAATATTTCGAGTGAATATTATTTTCATATCTCCACTCTAGTGAATCATATAAAACGGCGTTAAGTTCCGCCGCCTAACACACAATGTCTAGAATTAATTTGAAAAGTGGAGAGCGGACTGTCTTGACACGGGACATATGGGAAAAGCGTGGGCTGTATCATAATTATGGCCTGATTATACATAGTTTGGTTTTTACCCGCAACGGAACGGCGACTGTATATATGTTTGGGGTGAGAGATTGTTTGTTTGTTTGTGTGTTTGTGCAAATTACTCTATCATTTATTTCCAAAACTATAAGTCCGATTTCGATGCAAATTTCGATGCTAGGTTCAGGTTCAATAGCCGTATGTTCTTAGATATGTTTTATCGCCCCAACTCATCAGGGGGCGCTGCAGTAAGCATTTTACGTGCAAATGAATGTTTTCAATTATATCAAAAAGTAGTAGTCTGATTCCGAAACGGTTTTCAGAGATAGATTCAGGTTTAATTGGTGGATGTTTTTAAATATGTTTTATCGTGTCAAACCACCAGGTGGCGCTGCAGTAAGTTGTTAGTACTTTTTTTTATATTTATTTGTCTAGAACCGAAATTACTGATCCGATTAAATAGTTTTTACCCGCGACGGAACGGCGACTGTATATGTGTTTGGGGTGAGAGGTTGTTTGTTTGTTTGTGTGTTTGTGCAAATTACTATGTCAATTATTTCCAAAACTATAAGTCCGATTTTGATACGGTTTTCTATGATAGGTTAAGGTTCAATTGGCGTATGTTCTTAGATATGTCTTATTGCCTTAACTCACCAGGGGGCGCTGCAGTAAGCATTTTACGTGAAAACGAATGTTTTCAATTATCTCAAAAAATAATAGTCTGATTTCAATAGATTTTCAGTGATAGATTCAGGTTTAATTGGTGGATGTTCTTGGATATGTTTTATCGTGTCAAACCACCAGGGGGCGCTGCAGTAAGCATTTGTTTGTACTTTTTTTGTCTAAAACCGAAACTACTGCTCCGAATAAAAAGAGTTTTCATAAAAAGATTCATCTTTGCTTGATGCATATTTTAAGATTTTTCTTTTTTTGTTACGGGGAAAACTCACCAGAGGGCGCAGCAGTAAACATTTGTTTATGCAAATCAAAAACTACTGGTCCGATTTACATGTAACTTTCAAGGATAGGTTCAGGCTTAATTGGTGCATCTTTTTATATATGTGCTACAGTGACCACTCATCAGGGGGCGCTGCAGTAAGCATTTGTTTGTACTTTTTTGTGTAAAACCAAAATTTTTCTTGTATTTGTTTGTCTAAAACCGAAATTACTAATCCGATTGGATAGAGTTTTCAGAACTAGATTTAGCTTTGCTTTGTGCATATTTTAAGATTTTTGTTTTTTGGTTACGGTGAAAATTCACCAGGGGGCGCTGCAGTAAACATTTGTTTATGCAGAGCAAAAACTACTAGTCCGATTTAGATGAAACTTTCAACGATAGATTCAGGTTTAATTGGTGCTTCTTTTCATATATACGTTACGGTGACTACTTACCAGGGGGCGCTGCAGTAAGTACACTTGTTTGTGCGAAACTAAAACTACGAGTCCGATTTGAATGCAGTTTTCAATGATAGATTCAAGTTTACTTAGTGCATATTTTCATATATGTGTCATGTATGTTTACTTAGTGCATATTTTCATGTATGTGTTAACTCTCTAGGGGGCGCTGCAGTAAGTAGCTGCTTCTATTTTTTTGTGTAAAACCAAAACGACTAGTACGATTGAAAAGAGTTTTCAGTATTAGATTCCGCTTTGCTTATAGCATGTTTTTAAATTTATATTACAGTGACAAGTCACCAGGGGGCGCTGCAGTAAAATATTGTTTGTGCAAAGATAAAATGATGAATTTGATTTGGATGCAGTGTCAATGATAAGTTCAAGTTTAATTACTGCATGTTCTTGGATATGTTTTATCGTGTTAACTCACCAGGGGGCGCTGCAGTAAACATTTGTTTGTAATATTTAATATAACGCTACAACTACTAGTCCGATTGCGCAGAGTTTTTAGTATTAGTGTTACCTTTACTTGGTGTAAGTTTTTAGGTATTTTTTTTTACGTTATGAACACGCCAGGGGGTTGCATTAAACATTTAATTATGCAAAGCTAAAACTACAAGTCCAATTTGGATGCAGTTATCAAAGATAGGATCAGGCTTAATTAGTGCGTGTTCTCGTATATGTGTCATGGTGACACCTCACCAGGGGGCGCTGCAGTAAGCATTTGCTTTTATTTTTTGTGTGAAACCTATTTAGATGCAGTTTTCTGTGATAGGTTCTGGTTTAATTGCTGCGTGTTTTTATATGCCATATCACGAACTACCACGGGGCGCTCCAGTATAAATTAGTTTGTTCAAAATCAAAACTACTATTGGGTTTTGTGATTTTCACTGATTTGGTTAGACTTAAGTTTCGTGGAAATGTTACGGTGACAATCTGCCAGGCGCTGCAATAAGCATTTGATAACCAGAAAGCATTGGGTTTATAATTTCTTTTGGATTTGCATGAAGATTAATATAAAGTATTTCGATATTATGTAATAATATATAATGTGTATCTATTCACTTTAAAAAGTTTTAAAATAAAAAGCAAAATTAAAAATTTTGAAAAAACCCACGACGGTTTAATTGTAATTGAAAAAGGATAAAATAACTGTAAATCCCCCGCCTAAAAGAATATATGTAACGAGATGATGGGGACGACTTCGTCGGGGGCTGCCAGTTGCAATCCCTATTTTAAATATAGTAGCTAACAGTATAGATTTCGTTTTAAAGTTTTTAAAATACCAGTTATCAAAACTGTAAATTCATATTAATATTTTAATTTTTTGGGAACCTGTTTTTAACAGCACGAAAACCTATGAGAAGATTTGTGCAAACTTAAAGTAATGACAGCCCCCGACGGAGTCGTCCCCATCATCTCGTTACATATATTCTTTTAGGCGGGGGATTTACAGTTATTTTATCCTTTTTCAATTACAATTAAACCGTTGTGGGTTTTTTTCAAAATTTTTAATTTTTCAGATATAAATTCAGCTTTGCTTGGTACATATTTTAAGATTTTTCTTTTTTTGTTATGGGGAAGGCTCACCAGATGGCGCTGCATTAAACCTTTTTTTTCATGCAAAGCAAAAACTACTAGTCCAATTTAGATGAAACTTCAAGGATAGGTTCAGCTTTAATTGGTGCATCTTTTCATATATGTATTACGGTGACCACTCAACAAGGGGCGCTGCAGTAAGCATTTGTTTGTATTTTACTGTGTGAAACCAAATTTTTGTCTTGTATTTATTTGTCTAAAGCCAAAATTGCTCCGATTGAATAGAGTTTTCAGAACTAGATTCAGCTTTACTTGATGCATATTTTAGGATTTTTTTTTTGTTACGGTAAAAGCTCATCAGGGTGCACTGCAGTAAGCAATAGTTTATGTAAAGCAAAAACTACAAGTCCGATTTAGATGAAACTTTCAACGATAAGTTCAGGTTAAATTGGTGCATATTTTTATATATGTGTTACGGTTATTACTCACCAGGGGGCGCTGCAGTTAGTGCGTTTGTTTGTGCAAAACTAAAACTCGAGTCCGATTTGAATGCAGTTTTCAATGATAGATTTAAATTTACTTAGTGCATATTTCTATGCATGTGGTTCGGCGTCAACTCTCTAGGGGGCGGTGCAGTAACTAGCTGCTTCTATTTTTTTTGTAAAACCACAACGACTAGTACGATTGGAAAGTGTCTTCAGTATTAGATTCCGCTTTGCTTGGTGTATGTTTTTAATTTCGATTTGCTTGGTGCATGTTTTTAAATTTATGTTACGGTGACAATTCACCAGGGAGCGCTGCAGTAAGTACATTTGTTTGTGCATAACTAAAACTAAGAGTCCGATTTGAATGCAGTTTTCAATGATAAATTCCAGTTTACTTAGGTGCATATTTTCATGCATTTGTTCCGGTGTCAACTCTCTAGGGGCGCTGCTGTAAGCAGCTGCTTCTATTTTTTTTGTAAAATCGAAACAACTAGAACGATTGGAAAGAGTTTTCACTATTAGATTTCGCTTTGCTTAGTGCAAGTTTTTTAAATTTATGTTACGGTGACAAGTCACCAGGGGGCGCTGCAATAAAAAAATTTTTTGCAAAGCTAAAATGACGAATTCGATTTGGATGCTGTGTCAATAATAAGCTCAAGTTTAATTAGAGCAAGTTCTTAGATATGTTTTAACGTGTTAATTCACCAGGGCGCGCTGCAGTAAGCATTTGTTTGTAATATGTAATGAAAAACCATATTTACTAGTTTGATTGGACAGAGTTTTCAGTATTAGATTTTAGAGATACTTGGTGTATGTTTTAGGTTTTTTTTTACTTTAAGAACTCACCAGGGGGCGCTGCATTAAACATTTGATTGTGCAAAGTTAAAATTACGAGTCTGATTTTGGTGCAGTTTTCGACGATATGTTCAGGCTTAATTAGCGCGTGTTTTCGTAAATGTGTCATAGTGACACCTCACCAGGGGCGCTGCAGTAAGCATTTGCTTGTATTTTTTGTGTAACACCTATTTAGATGTGGTTTTCTGTGATAGGTTTAGGTTTACTTGTTGCTTGTTTTTGTATGCCATATCTATCACGGGGCACTCCAGTATTCATTAGGTTGTTCAAAATCAAAACTACTAGTGGAATTTGTGATTTTCAGTGATTTGGTTAGTTTTAAGTTTCGTGGAGATGTTACGGTAACAATCTGCCAGGAGGCGCTGCAATTGACAATCAGCAAGCATTGGGCTTATAATTTCATTTGGATTTAGATGAAGAGAAAAATAAAGTATTTCTATATTATGTAAAAATATATCTGTGCCCCGGAGGTAAAAGACACCATGTCCATTTTTTTAGTAAATTGACTTAACACCATGTCCTGGATGTAGATTTTTCGATCTATTCAATGGTATAGGGCACTATGTCTTAGTCCCATAAATAACGAAGATAAGGCAATGAAAAATAAAACCATGTTCGTTGTCATCAGAGGTAAAAGACACCAGGTGGACTTGGTTTTATTTACCTCAAGAATATGTCTAGGATCAATGATTTCAATTACTTACTAATGTCAATAGCAATTTGAGAAACTTTCATTAAGCTGGTTCTACAAGTGACGAAGAAACAAACTCTAATAGTTCAAAAATATGGAAAATCGGCTCCCCTGAACAATTACTAAAATGTGACATGGTGTCTTTTACCTCCGGGGAACAGATATAATGTGTAAGTGTAATGTGTAAACTTTAAAAAATTATAAAATAGTGTAAAATAAAAACACTATTATCAATAAAAAAGGAAGGAAATATCTGAAAAATCATCACGTTTTTAATGTCGCTCAAGGTCATTTTTCAAAGTCGAAATCGCGATCTTTTAATTTTCTTCAAAAGTTTAATCGAATGAAACAAAAAAACGGCTTGATGGATTTAATCAAAATCTTGTGAGGTTTTTGTAAATACATTCAACTGTAAAACGCACAGTCAACATTATCAGTTTTCTTGATATATCCAACCTAGCGCCTGATTTTCCCGAAAGCCAGAAAAAGTCCTTTCTTAGTGATTTTTAAAATTTATGTAAAGAAGAAGATATATTTTAAAAAAAAAACCGTAGTTGTTTTTTATGGAAAATTTACTCAAAATTTTAAAATACTCCTTACGTTTCTTGTGCGATTAACGGTTACTGAGATATTAATGGTTAAAGACAAAAAGATCCTTTTCCAGTCAGAGTTCGATATCGCAGCGAAAAGTACATGTATCGAATTTTTAACAACATCAAGGTAAAGCTAGATAAACAAGTTATCCGATCCATATAGTAGTTAAGCTGAAAAAAATGTCCCAACTTTTCAGGCTAGAAAAATGAACTGAAAAAATTCATCAGGATTCAGCGGAACACGTCGCTTGAAAATATTTTCCATCTTAAGATTTCAAAACTAGAAACTTTAATCTTTAAAATGCTTGTTTTATTATTTCAATGCGACCATTTTTGAGGTAAATACAGCCACTTAAAAAATATCAAAAAAATTTGGAAAATTTTGCCGATCCTTTAATTATTTCCGCTAGTATATATTCATTTAGGCGGGGGATTTCTAGTTATTTTATCCTTTTTAATTACAATTAAACCGACGTGGATTTTTTCAATTTTTTTTATTTTGCTTTTTACTTTAAACTTTTTAAAGTTAATAGATACACATTATACTGTTCCCCGGAGGAAAAAGACACCATGTCACATTTTAGTAATTGTTCAGGAGAGCCTATTTTCCATATTTTTGAACTATTAGAGTTTGTTTCTTCGTCACTTGTAGATTCAGCTTAATGAAAGTTTCTCATATTGCTATTGACATTAGTAAGGAATTGAAAGCATTGATCCTAGATTTATTCTTGAGGTAAATAAAAACAAGTCCACCTGGTGTCTTTTGCCTTTGATAAAAACGAACATGGTTTTAACAATCAAATTACTATTTTGAAATGAAACCCTATTAACTCTACCTGAGTCTTTTAGTCAACCTGTGACCACTGATTACTGTAAAGTGTTAAAAACGTCGAGTTTTCTAAAAATATACGCCATTAGTTGGGTTTAAAAATAGTTTCACTACAAAATGTTAGTGTTATAAAGTGGGAAGTCCATTGGCTCTCATATCCTGCTTCACGGTGTCCAGCCATCGCCTTCGTGGGCGTCCTGGGGGTCTTGTTCCAGGGACAGACATATCAAGACAAATTCTTCCGACATAGCTCTCAGGCTGGCGTGCAACGTGGCCATACCATCTCGGGCGACTCTCTTGAAGCTTATCCGCTACGTCACGGACACTAAGACTACCTCGGATAAATGTGTGGCGTATGCGGTCAGCCCGCGTAACGCCACACATCCATCTCAGCATCTTCATCTCCATGGCGTGAAGCTGTTGGTTACGCGTCGACAGTGCTAGCCAGCATTCGCTGCCATATAAGAGAACCGCTCTTGTATATTAGTCCCTTGAGTTTGGTCTCAATTCTGCGGTCGCAGACCACACCTGTGACCTCACGTCATTTCGTACAAGCAGTGCTGATACGGGCTTGGACATCGTGATAGATACCTCCGGACTCGTACAGAATAGATCCAAGGTACCTGAACTTTTCCGACTTAACGGCTGGTTCAGGACCTATTTGGATAGTGCAAGAGTCCGGACTCCCGCAAGCCATGTCTTCGTCGCATTTAGCTTAAGACCGCCGTTCTCAAGCGTACCCTTCCAGAGGTTTACTCTCCGCTCCAGCGTCAGCCGGCTCTCGTCAATGAGCGCTATGTCATCAGAATACATCAACAGCCATGGAGGCTGGTCCTATAGGTAAGCTGAGACAGTGTCCAGCACTACATTGAACAAGAACGGGCTAAGAGCCGAGCCTTGGTGAACCCCAACAGAGTTCTGAAATCATCGTATCGCCAACAGCGGTCCAAACCATTGAAACGGAATCGCGGTACATGTCTCTGATGATATCAATATAGGCCTCAGGGATCCCTTTGGATCGCAATGCCCGCCAGATACATTGACGAGGCACACAGTCAAAGGCCTTCTGCAGGTCTAGAAACGCGACATGCAGACCTCTCCTTTTTTCCCTGTATGCCGCCACCATAGTTCTGAGGGCAAAAATGGCGTCCAAGGTGCCCGATCCTGGCTGAAATCCATATTGATATTCAGAGACAGTACACTCTCAGCGGAGCCTGAAGTCGATCATGCGCTCAAAGAGCTTCATGGTGTGACTCATGATCTTAACTCCCCTATAACTACCACATTCCCGAACACTGCACCTGGCTTTGAAAATGAGGGTAATATAGCTATAACGCCACTGACGTGGCATTGTCCCAGTGTTCAAGATGCGGTTGAATAGATCCGTCAGCATAAGCACACCAAGAGAGGCCAATGATTTCCACGCTTCGGTCCTACCGCTTTCCAATTCTTCATCCGCCGAAGACAATTCTATTTTTCGTCAGGTGTAATTATCAGGTGTAACAATTATCGCTATTCTACTGTACCACGACGGCCCAGACGGTCACTTTTTAAGTTTACATAAATGAATAGTAGTGCAAACCACCCACCCACTGTCAGTTTAATTAACTCTACCTATTGTTTTACTTTATTGATCCAATTTATATAAATACTGCAACTAATTAAATTAGTATTTAATTAGCTTACAGTAATTTTGGAATGTAAATTATGTCTAATAATATGGTGTGATTAAGTAACTGATTAAACACGCGTGTAATAAATTTTCCGACTCAATGTGTTGATCGAGGATGCAATTAGCGCACAATAGAAAGATATATCTGTAATACAAAAGTGAGTTGAGTTCGGTCGCATAATACACAGTATCCCTTACTAAGTACAAATTGTAGTTTTTTTTTATTTTATATCTAGCGAGTTAGTCGGCTAGCGTAATCTAACCTAACCGTTAGATTATTAAATAAAAATCTAACATTTTTTATATTTTTTAACTAATGTAATATATTTTTATGTACTTTTTCTCTACATAAATTTTAATGTCAGTAGGGGTCAGTCGTGGCGCAGTGACACAAGCGTGTGACTGTAAACGACTGGTTGTGGGTTCCCACTCGAAATATTTAATCGTGGAAATATTTAATATTTTCATTTTCTTCGCTCTGGAGTCAAGACTAAACGCGGCGTTAAGTTAACACGCAATGCCCTCGAATTTGGCGGAAAGTGGGGAACGAAGTGTCATAACACTAGGTTCCCTCTCCCTACCCTGCTGTGCGCACGATACAGTGTGAAGCTAAAAAAAAAGGAAATACACTTTAATTATTTCAAATTTTATTATGCTCATAATTTTCTTTAAATAGTGATAACTCTGAAAAGGTCACAGCCCTCAATTGATCATATAATAAGATAAAAAAGATACTTTTTTTTAAGAAAACACACGTCTTACCTAACTGATGAAAAGAAAGTAATTTAAATTTCCCGACCAAAGGTTGAAGTGAAATATTGTCAAACTGCTATATGTCTGTTCTATATAACTTAAATAATTTCTAAATTCATGAAATTGAAAAAAAAAATGAAATTATAAATTGTGTGTACTTTCGTGTCAGGTGTTAAGTGCCAGAACGGAGAAATGAAAAGAATATATATTAACTGGAGAACCAGTTAATATATATTCTTTTCATTTTTCCTAATAGGAATTAGGAATCGAGTCAGTAATTGTCGCTTTTACAGTAAACGATGATCTTCATTTGATATAGTTTATATATTGTAACAATATTTCTTAGGTCTCTCTCTGGCCGCATAGTGGGCACAGTATGGTGGTTCTTTGCCTTGGTACTAGTCTGTTCGTACACAGCCAACCTCGCCGCCTACCTCATTGTGGAGAGAATCGAGCCCGCCGTACTGCGCTTCGAAAGAACCGATGTAAGATATACCAGCAGGTGAGGTAGATATATGGTATGTCGCTGGCGAATTTACATGGTAATAGTTTTTTTTTTTTATTTAGGAGTAGGGAAAGAAAATAGTTTCTTTTCTGGTTAATTTACACTTTTAAATTTTCAATACACTGAATTTAAAAACTAGTTAGTGTTTGTATATTTTTTTATTCAGATATATACTGCATAAACTATTTCCAGAATTAATTAATTTTGTACATTTATTTAAAGTATAATGTGAAATATGAAAATACTAAAATTGAGTAAGTATACAAATTTTATATGCAATTTGTAGTAAGAACTGTCTAAGTACTTATTCGGAAGCGAGGAACACCTGCTTAAGAATACACTGTGTAACAAAAGACATTCCTTTGTTTTATTCTATCATTGGCAGACAGTGTTTAAAATCAATTTAGAGTTCCAAGCTTTGTACATAGTCTAGTTGTGAAATATTAAAATTATTAAGAATTAACCCAAATGCCAAGCGAATTGTTAAGTTGGTACGTATATATGTAACTTTTACTTAAATGTTCATCCTTTATTCATAATTTATGAATTACGAATAAACGATGAACAGTTTATTTTGATAAAATCATAAATTATTAAAAAAAATATAAAGACGTTTATACGAAAAACACATTTTTTAAAACAATATATCATTTTTTACATCCCACAAATACGTAATCTTTTTTATATGAAAAAGAAAAAAATACAAAATCTCATCGCTCTGTCAAAATATAGAGTAAAGTCATTCAAATCTTCTGTTATATCCAAAGAAGTTTTCAAGTAACAGCACGATTTGCGAGACGTGCTCCCGTCAAAAGTTATAACAGGATTGTAAAAGAAAGGTAAAAGTTTTTAAGTATACATGCAACTATGTTCAGGGCGTTTATAGTGTGATGAATGAAACATCTCTCATGTATAAATAAATCTTTCATATTTTAGATATAAGATAGTTAATCAATTACTTGTAATAGACACTACTCAAGTACCCAAAAGCGTTTTATAAATATTTAGGACAAATTACCACCAACAGTATTTTGTTTTTTTTGTAGAATGAACCATATATTAGTGAAAAAGGCACGTTGAAATATACACTTAAATGTTGTCAAACGCTTGGTTAAGTTAGAATTTTAGATCATATTTTGTAGTTGAAATGCTTGATTGAAAAATTTCAACTCTAAAATATATTCTAAAGTTCTAACTTAGCCAAGCGTTTGACAACATTTAAGTGTATATTTCAACGTGCCTTAGAGCTTTTCCAAGACGTGCTTCGAATTCTAAATAAAGTAGCTTATTCCCGCTACCATTAATTATATGAGACCTACTCCGTTTCGTTATAAGGACTATAAATGATCCTATTTAGACATTAAATTAAATATATTAAAATTAATCCTGAAGTTACGAATTCAAAGCAACGTAATAACCCTTATTTAACAACATGATATTATTATAATTTTACATTGTTTACCTTCTTTTTTCGCTGTTTTTATTAAAATTTATAATATTTTATATATTAGGCGCTTGTTTGTCTTTAATATAATAAAAAACATAACTCATAGATAAATATCTAATTAATTGTATTAAGATATATTGTATATAGACCATATATATATACATATATTGCAAAGCATAAATCATGAAACAAAGAAATTATACTTTTGTTTCATGGAGAATAATTGAGATTACTTTATTTTAAATAATATCATAAAAATAATTCCCATTTTTTGTATTACAATTTTGAATTTAAATTCATGACAATAATCAAGATTTCTGCTGGCTTCAACGTAAATAAATGATAAAAATTATATAATTACAAAAATATAATATTAAATATGTTATATTTTTCGATAAATTAAATATTTTTGTTTAAAAATCTTATACTTATTTTATTTAATGCTATATGTTTAGACACACATATCGACTAGCTTGGTGAAGGACGACAGTGTGAACGTGGTGGTACCGAGCACCGAAGATTGTGCTCTAACACGCGCCTGTAAATTCAAGTTCATCAATTTCGGAATAGCTACACCTAAAGGATCTCCTTTAAGGTAAGCACCGTTGTGAATCTATATATTAGATGCAATCATAGTAAAAAAACTTTTTACAGTATTACTACTACCTATTTTCCTAAAAATATTTTTTTTCTTAGCTTCACGCTGTACCCCGCACACAGCAGGGTAGGCAGAGGGAACCTAGTATTAAGATACTCCGTTCCCCACTTTCTGCCGAATTCGGAGGCATTGCGTGTTAAGTGGCGGAACTTAACGCCGCACTTTTACCTCGACACCAGAGCAAAGAAAATGGAAATATTAAATGTTTCCACTCCTCGAGTGTTAATCGAACCCACAACCAGTCGTTTACAGTCACACGCTTGTGCCGCTGGGCCACGACTGGCCACAAATATATTTTCTTAAAATTTTATCCCTTCCTTGATTTGGTTAGACCAGGAGTTCCCAACCCTTTTTTGATCACGGACCACTTTTACATTACTCATGGTAGCAGGGACCACTATGTATGTAATGCTTTCCAGTTTATATCATTTTATAGTTCGAGTTGCATAGCTTTGCGTAGAGCTGGGTACAACATCCACTAAATTTAAAATCGTTCGCGGACCAGTTTATGCCTTCTGCGGACCACTGGTGGTCCGCGGATCACTGGTTGGGAATCAGTGGGTTAGACAAATGTAGCTTGGAATTCCACCATTCAACATGGAGTCACGAAGCTTTTTCACTAGATTATCTCTGTTTAGTCCGCGTGTTGCCGGAGATACGTCAATATACAATTGTTATTTGTACAATATTTGTACGTTACACATTTATGCGTTATTGAGAACTTATTGGCCTGAGTCAAAAACTTTCTTTACCCACATTATTGGATTTGGAGTGCTCAAAAGCTATGAAAAATAACGTAAATCAACTTAATAAGTTAGCTAGAGAGAAGCGATCCAAAAGATACTCTGTTCTCTATTTTTTATCGGAAAGCGGGAGCTGACTACACGCTGAGTGACGTCAACACTGCGCTTTATTTTGTCAAAGTGGTGATATGAAAATAATTTTAATTTAATGAGTGTTCTCCTCCTGTTAATCGTATTCTCAACCATCTCGTTTATAGTCAAATGCTGTCCTATTCATTCCAATGAGTAATTTTACAAACTAGAAAATAAATAAGATAATTGTAAAAAAAACATATTAATGCAAAAATAGTAAATGTTAATAACATAATAAATTATTATATAATAAAATTCTTTGTTACATGGTATTTCAATCAGTTCGGTGCTGCTTTCAAATTATTTGTAATTGGTTAGTTATAAAATGATATATTCAAACCTCAGTTGAATGATAAACAAGATTTTTCATCGAAAAACAAATGATGACGGCTTTATTGGAACTTGACGCCAAAAAACGAAAATATTAAGTAAAACAATTTTTTGAGAAAAACATATTTTTAGATTTTAGAACATATAAAAATGGTCAAAAGTGGCGCAGAGGCACAATGTGTAAAGCGACTGGTTATGGGTTCAATTCCCACTCGAGGAGTGGAAATATTGAAAGTTTCCATTTTCTACAGTCTGGTGTCGAGGCAAAGCGCGGTGTTAAGTTCCACCACTCAACACGCAATGCCTATGAATTCGGCGGAAAGTGGGGAACGGAGTGTCTTAACACTAAGTTTCCTTTACCTTCTCTGCTGTGAAGCTATAAAAAAAAAGTAAAATGCAACGGGATTCAATTCAGCGCCACTCGGAAACCGTCTAAGCTCTTTGACCGTTACGCCACGCGTTCTACGGTAGTAGAAATGCAGCTGGTAAGCTGCGTAGAAATTCCTTTACGCTTATCACAACTTATACCGCTTATTACAAACTAATCCCGCGGGCTTTTAAATTCTTATACGTTTTCTAAAAATTTGTTATATAATTTTCTAAATGTATGATATAACACTTAAAAGCTCAAAAGCAAGTTTATGATAAAATAAAAAACCTATTATTAGCACCAAATATTAAAATTATTCAAAAATTATTACTAATCATAAGGACTGCGTGGCCCTTGAACATTTTCGGCGCTACTTCACTAGAACGCGACATTTTTCACATTATGTTACGACAACCTTAGCTATAAACAGCAATACTTTCGTCGCTAAATGCTTTAAGATGAATGTAATTGCGACATAACAGTAAATGTTTATGTAAATGTAATTTAAAAGTAAAAACATCGTTACCTAATATTATCGATTTTCAAAGTTTCTTTAACGCTAGCTTCGTCTTATTAATAAGTATAACTTGCAAAATTCTATACAGCTTTTAGAGTCTTATTTAGTGGTGAGAATTTAGCGAACAACTAAAATTACTGTAATTAATATTATACCTGTATGATATTGGTTGTAACATAGTTTTCCTCTATTAAACAATGTAACTAGTGTGATAACATGACTTATAAAAACCTTTGAAAGAGATTATGATAAGTATAGTTAAATAATTGATGACCATTCTACTTAAAACATATTATGTGTTTTGAATGAATGATGTATAGGAATTTTAAAACAATAAGCATATTATATGTAATCAAACAAAATATAATTGTAGAGTTAATATTAAAACAAAGCCTATAAATTCACAAATTTACTACAATAAATATTGTTAGAGTGCAATGCGACTAGATGGGACGCACCAGACGGGTGCAGACGTGATGCCATCAAGGGTATCTAGTTTAATATCCGTAATGTCAGTTGGTTATTAACCCCCGCGATTTTCGTGCGAAATTTTCATTGGTATAATATTCTCAACTGAACGGTCAAAGCAGTGTGTCATAAAACGTTTTCAGCTTGTCTTCGATCTCTCACAATTATTTAAAAATGAATGTACGCAGTTTTGATGAAGACTTGGAATGGTCGAACGTTTGAAAATACTTATTGATATTAAAATACTAAGTATATGCTATTTTACTTAAAGCTGAGATACTATTTTTCTTTTGTCTGGAAAAAAACCTGGATAATTAATTGCTTAAAAATATTGATGCCTAAACTTTATTAATCTTCTAGACTAAATAAATCTGTAAAAAAAGTAGTGTCTGTACATTGAATATTTTTGCGAAAAAACAACTCAGGGGGGTGTAAAACAACAATAGAATACGAAATTACAATTTTTTAATTTTTTGTCTATCTGTTTGTCTGTTTAAACGCGCACATCTTTTGATCGACTAGACAGATTTGAATGAAACTTTTTTTGTTATAAAACTACCCTGAGCAGGGTTTAGTACTAAAATAGTACAGCTAAAATAAAAGTATACAAAGAAGTCGCCTTAACAAAATTTGTTCAACGTGATGTGCATTTTGTTATTACGTTTTTTTTTTTGAACTTAGTACACCTGATGACGAACTAAAATAGTCTAGTTAAAATATAATATATACAAAGAAGTCGCCTTAGCAAAATTTGTACAGCATGATGTGCATTTTGCATTGTCCAATTTTTTTGAATTTGGAATACCTGATGAGGGACTATAATAGTTCAGCTAAAGTACAACAAATACGGGGAAGACTCCTTAACAAAATTTGCTTAACGTGATGCGTATTTTGCGTAAACGTATAAAAAAATAAAGATTTCGAACTACTGATGAAGCACCATAGTAGTTCGGATTAGGTGTGAGAAATGAGTAATTGCTTCCTTAATAAAACCACTGGAACGTGATTTTCAGTGAAATTTTCCATAGAAATGTATAACGATTTAAGATCTCGAACATTTAATGAGTAACCACGATTGACCAGCTGAGCTATAAAAAATAAGTAAATACCGTAAATAAAAAAATGCTAAATGTGAAAGGCAGTTTTCGTGGATAAATTAAAATTATTAAATATTGAGGTCGTTGTGGTGAAATGATAGGACAGGACAAGATGGGACAGCGTGTATTGTGAATTCGATTTCCACGTAATATATTTCCACGTAATCCCCATACAATACACGTTACCTCAAATTGGGGTAAAAACGGAGGATGGAATGTCTTTTTTCTTCTGCCGTTAGAAAACGTTAAATTAGATCGTTGTAGGTTATATCTGATAAAGTCTTAGAGACAAGAAAATTATCACTTTAATTATAATTTTGGGCTCAAATTTCAATGTGAATATAGTAAATAGAAATCATAAAGTTCACACTAACGGAGTTCAATTATTTATATATTTTTTTCAAACTGTGTGAAAATGAATATGGTCGTTGGATGGACCGAGTCTGACTGTAAGCACGATAGTTGTGAGATCGATTCAACTCAGGGACATGATTTTGTTTAAATTTTAAATTATTCTCTCTGGTGATAAAGACAAAGCGAGGTATTGAGTTCCGCCACTCAATATGCAATGTCTCAATTTAGTCTTTGAAAAGGCATGAAGCTGAAAAACAAATACTCTCTTATAATAAAACAGTATAAAATTGTGTCTTTACGAACTATAGCTCTTATAACTTTGTGCTCAAGTTTCAATGTCAACGTAGTAGATATATGGAAGCAGTTCGATATATAAAGTCGTGAGGTTCGCGCAAGCAGAGCTTTAACAAAACTCGTATCAATATGTATAAGAAGTAATACTTAAAAAATAAAGTTTAAAATGTTAAAGTTAGTCACAGTGGCGCAGTTGCTTAGTGCCTGACTCTAAAAAAAAGTAATAAGTTTTATTCTAAGTATGTTGGTATTTTGAGAAATACTTGAATACGTACTTGAGGCTGCCGTGGAACACTGGATTAGTGTCCGACTGCAACACAACGGTTATGGGTTCGATTCCCATACTGGGGAATAATTATTTTTTAATTTTCTTGTTTACAGATAGCGTCTGAACTAAATATTTTATTGTTGGGGTTTTTTCAATGGTACGGTTATATTTTAATATTTTTTTTCTGCCCAATAAGACTACAAGGGCTGAATTACTCAATTGAATTATGGCCTGTAATACGCAGTGTCTCAAATTCAGTCTTATAAGGACTCTCCAACCTAATTTGGCTCAAAATTTCAATGTAAAGTAGCAATAGAAGTAGTTTGTAGTCATAAAATCAACGCAAACGAAGTTGCGGGCAGTTGCTAGTTTAATAAATAAACAAGCTGATGTTAAAAAGAGATTTTCTCGACTGACTTATTAAAGAAACGTGCCTAAGGATACACATTTTTGTATTTCTATTTGTTTTGTAATTGGTATCAGTAATAATACACTATCTATAAAATTATAAAGAGCCGGTGTATCTATATTTAGACAGTTCTATTGTCTAGAGTTCTTAAGACTTTTAGAGCTAAAATCTATTTTTGAAAATGGAACGGAACTCTTCTTTCTAGAACAAAAGTTAAGTTAAAATAAGTTGTACATAACATTTGTTAAGTCTATTTGGGAAGTCTAAAGTGGTATGGTTATTTTTAAAATAAATAATTTGTTTGCCACATACTACTTGCTAATTCAACATTATAAAAAAGTGCATCCAGCATTTTTTTATTTAAATCTGAGAATTATTTAATAAATATACTAAATAATTATCACAGGATGCACAACATTACAAGTAACTAGTTCATTAATAAATCTATTTAGTCAGTGGAAAATAAAAGTAAGAAAAATACTAAAATAATTACATGAGTTAAATAGTATAACTTAAACTCGTAAAAAACATCAAAAACATAGCAAAAAATTATAATTGAACAAAGAAGCACGATTTTCCGACGCCCCACGTCGGCGGTTCAACCGTTTATAACGTGTCTCTAAGCAAAAAACTAAATTATGGCCTTCGTTCACCGGAATAGCCAAAACATAAGCAGAAGAAGACTTCAAATCGTATAAGGATCAAATCGGAAAAAACACAATGGTCTTTAAAAGTCCATAGCTAGTGGCGATGGAAACAAAAGGATACCAATAATAGGCACGAGTATACTCGTATTTTATCGAGTATGCACACCTCCCTGCGTAAACTACCTGCTGTGCCGGAGAGTTCCCGCTGTCTGACTTAAATTTCATGCGGTAATTCCCAGCTGAATACTGAATAGTCGTAAATCTACATGGGCCCGTCAGTAGGAACGTGGGTGCTCTATATTTGGAATTTATACCACCCCATTTTTATGGTGCACGATTTGCGAACGTGATTTTTAACAACAAGTTAAAATTTACATTTTATAACATACAGCTGTGATTTTATGATACCACGATTCAGCGGGGACTTTATTGGATGCTGTGAAATCGCGAGATTCTTCTCCAGGCGCGGTGCGGCGATATATGGATAGGTGATTTCTTTCACGATTGTGACCTTTTTTAAAGTTACCTTAAGAATACAATAAAATAAGCTAAAAAGGAATTTTTGTTAGGTACTATGACTGCATTGAGCTGGTTATTTATTTATTTTGATTTAAAAGTAAATAAATAAACAAATACATTATATTTTGTGTATAAATAATTATTTTTGATATCAGATATCAATTAAGATATATTTACTTATAAACTAGTCAGTCGTGACCAGTCGTGGCGCAGAGGGACAAAGTGTGACTGTAAAGCATGTTGTAGGTTCGATTCCCACTCAAGGAATGGAAATATTTGTTATTTCCATTTTCTTCGCTCTGGTGTCGAGGCAAAGCGCGGCGTGAACTTCCCCCTCTTAACACGCAATGCCTCCGAATTCAGCGGAAAGTGGGGAACGGAGTGTCTTAATACTATGCGGGATACAGCGTAAAGCGTTTTCTCCCGTGGGGGGACGGGTTAAGAATATAATTCCCCCCCGCCGCTGGGTAGCGTCCCGTAAAAAGCGGGTCACCCCGTAGTTTGGTGGTAGGAGATTCGTTCTCCGACTGGCTCGCGACCACTATCATGTCAAAGACGGACCGCCAAATAATCTTATGATTTGTTCCGGTTCGACGACATGTAAGCCAGCTCTCCCTATTCCCACCATTCCCATCCTTCCTCCCTCCTTCTGTCCTACATTCCCAAGGCTGGCAACGCATCCATAACTAAAGTTGTGGATGTCTATGGGTGAAGGTAGCCACTTAACACCAGGTGGGCCTTCAGCTCGTTTGCCTCCTTTATTCCATAAAAAAAAAATACACCGTAAAGCTAAAATATCTAAACAATATGTCTTATATATTTAAACAAGCAATACAAAAAATGTCTTTTTCTATGTATTTTTAGGGAATAAAAATAACGGTTAAAATAGCATTAGTATACGAATGACAATTTTGAACCAGAAAAATCAGAAAAAAACCTTCTAATGACTCTGTTTTTGAGCTTTCAGCAATTTACAAACCAGAAGTCCACGGTTCAGTGGTGACATTAACTTTATTTGTTTTATTTTATTATATTTCTTTTTTTCATTCTTTTGTTTTAATTTATTAGATGTTATATTAGATTTTTTAGATGTTTTATTAAATATAATTTAATTAGTATATCACAGGATACACTTAAAATTGTGTCATAATATTTCAAATATTACGTTACTTTATTTACAACCTTATTGTGCGGATGATTGTATTTGTGAAATAGTTAATTTTGGGCGCATACTAGCTTTCTACTATAACAAACATATATCATAATTAGTTTAATAAGTAACTTAACTAATACTTAATCTAAGGTTCAAAAATTTTGCATTAAGAGAAAACCACGAATTTTCGAAATATAAAATGCTGACAATCAATATTATTATTCCAGGGAGGGAATAAATCTAGCGATCGTCAACATGAAGAGAGATGGCCTCATTTCCAAGTTATGGCGGAAATGGCTGTTGACTACAAATAAACCCGACTGCGATTTGGTCAAAGACGAGGTTTGTATTTCGTTCATATTTCAATGTTATTTTTATTTTCATTTTTAAAAATTTTACTCTTTTAGAGATCGTTTAGTGTTTAGATACTGCCATAACAATATTTTATTACCTTTTGACAAATTAAATTGGAAAATTAACTCCAACGCCGTCTCTTCACTCGCTAAAATGCAGAATCCCAAATAGTTTATTAAAAAACATTTTTACAAATGAAAACTAACCTTGTAACCATTGTGTAAATAGTTTGTATAAAAAATAGTAAATATTTGCTTTAAAATAAAAAATACCAACCAATTTTAAAATATATAATCTGCTACACTATTTTTAACCTGATATTTTTAAAAGTAAATTATTTCTTACAAAATTTATATTTGAAGTAAAATTAAATTGTGAGTAATATAATTTTCTTGGCGAACTTGTGCAGTTAACGTACAAGGTGCATTTCGCAAATTGCTTACATTTCAAGTTCAAAGTTCTCAATGTGAAAATAGAATAACTGTTCTAAATTAAAATTTATCTTTGGTATTCTTTCATTGAATTTTTAGCCAATTCGTTGGACTCCTTGGCATATGCCAAACTAGTTGGACCCACGAATTCATCCACGTTGATATTAACGAGATACCTATTTGAACATTCCAACATTACTTTAGTTCATAATTTGAATATTAGCACCCTAAGTTACTACTTATTACTATGGTATCTGCTCGTGAAAGTCGTCTCAACATCAGCCCTGGCTTTCCGGAGATTAGCCGAAACAGACATACAAAAATTGTAAAAAAATGATAAATAACAGTATTTTGTGTATGACACCGCTTATACATATGAACATACATATGAATATGGCAAAAAATGTTTTTTTTTAATGTTACAAAAATAGACTCTTTTTTTATAAGTGTATAAATAATTAAATATGTTATTTTTTTACATTAGCCATTATATAATATTTTTTTAATTTGACTATAATATCTTTTTCATAAATACCGCAAAAGAAAAAAATCTAAAAGAAAATACATCGCTGAAAAATTGTCTTTCACAAGAAACAACGATCACGGAAATGAAGTTGTAGAGATCTTTCGCGTCTTAGAAGCATGGTCTTCGAGTTGTCTCTTTGGACGTCTGCCAAAAGTAAAGGCTAATGTGCCACTTTAACAGATAAAAATAAAAGGATAGGAAAAACATTTTTTTATAACAACTTGAAATATTTCATAACTAAATTAACCCTGCCCTTTTTTATCTATTCGTATTTTTATATAAAGCTGCAATTAATTTGTGATAATTTGCGTAAAGGAGGTTTTTTAATGTACTCTTTCATGTTTTTATAATAACAACTAATATTATAAGTTCACTATTATGAATAATGGTAATCGTAACGATATTAGCGTCGGCTTTTACACGTTGTTTTGCAAAATGTTAGTAGACATAATTATTACAGTGGATCCTTCTTATGATAACTATTTCAATTCTGTTTGTATTTTTATCTTCTTTAAATTCTAAATTTAAAAAATAATATACAAATACATTTATTATTTCTATTTTATTGTTATTACACATGAAAAATATTATACTGTTTACCTGTATTTATCACTTTCATAGATTACATGCAAATAATTACGTTCAAATAATCTGTCTTATAGTTTTAACAAGGCTCCAATGTGACTATTTAATATAACTTATATCCCAATTATAATATTAAAATATAATCATTTTTATAAAATATTACTTGTTAACTATGTAGTCGTAGCATCCATTACTATTGCTAAGATTAAGACAATTCTCATTTAATTAGAAATATATGGGTAATAAGATAAAAATAAGGGATTTATTCGGATATTTTGAACAAACTTTGATTAGCTCATATTAATATTTAGTTGTTTTTTACTATTACTTCAATTTTCTAAAATTTACGCTTTGTCATTAATGTAACATTGCGAGGATATTGAGTGAGCATTTATACATTTATACATTTAATTATTGGGATTACACTATTATAATATATGTACTAATGCCTTTCTTTAGAAGGTATATATGTACGTAGTCTGCTATCCATATATATATATATATATATATATATATATATATATATATATATATATATATATATATATATATATATATCCATATATATATATTTGATAGCAAATTTCGTACGTTTTCTTACTATAACAGTTATCGCTATATGTTATCAAACAGTAGTAGACATTGTACTAGATGTATCGATGATTTTCTCAAGAACATAATTAGTGACACAAGGTCAAATACAGACTTTTATAAAAAAAACCAATCCCAAAAGGCAACAGAGGATGAAAGTGGTAGTTCACGTGGCGAAGCCGCGAGCGGGTCGCTAGTATTAAATATTATTTCAACAATAAATATTAAATATTGCTTAGGTATTACAGACAAAAAAAAGCAGCCATTGGCATTTAAGATGACGTCAAGTAATGTAGTGCGTCGTTGTCACAACTTTGAAAGAGCACGCAATAAAAACACCTGTAAATCGTGCACTGCCTGCAAAAAGTTTATTTGTGGGAATCATTTCAAGATTATATGTCTTTCCTGTGTAGAAAATGTTATAAATTATTAATTTTCATTACTATATTTGACTGTGGTCTCAATTAATATGATAGCTGTTATTTTTGTACACATTATGTATCATATTAAACAAAATCTTTAAATACTGATATATTTTAACTATAGTACCCGGCAATAAATAATGCACATCGATGCTTAGAATGAAACAGTCGATCAGTTTCGGTTTCGTAGAGCGCTGTCTTTGTCACTCAGTTGACATGTGACGTTTCTCATTGTTATTATTTTAAGCGACCGAGACAACGCTCTACGAAGTCGAAGCTAACCAACCGTTTCATTCTAAGCATCGATATGCGTTATTTATTGCCGGGTACTATAAATTTGTACGTGGTGTATGACGACGCCATAGATTAGATAAGTCTGATTGATCACAGAAATAGTTAAATTTTAATTATTTTTTAATTCCTAGGCCGATATATTAAGTTCCCTAATGGATTGATTGCTGATGTTAATGAATGTGAAAATTGTAATTAGGTGTTTGTTTTCTGCTAACTCGATCTGCTGGAGGTATATAAAATATAAGTAAATGTTTATATTTTTCTAACTTAACGTCTAAACGTTAATACTAATAATAACAAATGAAATTCTATCACAAAATTATGTTTTCAATACTTAATAAAAACACTGTAGTCACTAAAGTCTGTGTTCCAACAACAATTTAACATGTTTCATATTAATTAATAAAAAAAATAAATAAATACTACGTTAGGATAAAACTTAATTAACTTTCAAATTTTAAAGTTTTCGAGATGGTCAATGGATCAAATGACAATGTTTACATTGACGTTTAAATTGTTGTTTTATTTTTACAGACTGAAATGGGAAGTTTCAACTGCGCATTAAAATCATTATTATACTCTGGTCTTACACCTGTCAATACGGTTTACGAAATACATATTCAGTTGAGTTTTTTTTATAAAATAAATAAACTGTTAATAATATAAAATATCACCAATTGTATTATGTATAAACACATTTAACTACTACTATACAAAGATCCTCTGCGTGAAATAGTGGCAAGGATGCTGAGTTTTAAAATCATAATACAATTCTTCCAGTGAACAGCAAGCTCTTAGGTCATCAAATATTGATAATTTAAATAATAATGAATTACGTACAACTATTTTATAAAACTCATTCACACAAGTAATAAAGACGTTTTTAGAAAGGTCCGTTATACAGTGAGTAAAACTGGTACTGATTTTGCGTCAAAAACGAAAATCGAACCCACAACCAGTCGCGTTTACAGTCACACTATGTGCCATTTTGGTAACGATTTTTCTAATTTTATAATGAAACATGAATTTACATATACTATTTCAGGAAACGACAATAACAGAAATGACTTTGTCGCAAGTGGCCGGTATATTCTACGTATTAGTAGGAGGATTGGCTTTGGCCTTAGGTGTTGCTTTGTTGGAGTTCTGCCAACATGGCCGAGCTGAGGCGGCCAGAGCCAACGTGCCGCTGGGAGCCGCCTTGCGTGCGAAAGCCAGGCTTGCATCTAACGAACGAAAGACACCACAAAGAACTCTTCAGAGAGAAGATAGACTTGGTTGGAATGGCGCTGCCTTTACTGGGGTAATAGAGGTTTAATTCTATATATTAGACGTAATGTCCTTTTCTATTAATTAACAAACAGTAATAATTAAATAACAAATTGATTATTTATTATATTAAAGAGAAATTGGCCTCTAAATAAGAGTTTAGTATACATTTGCAGATTATTATTTTAGATACATTTGCATTATTAGCTTTTAGCTGCTAAATAATGATTTTGAAACGGATCAAGAAGTCGTCTGCCTGCATAAGGCAAAATAGTGTTTTCTTTTATTTTAAAAATGGACAGAACATTTAACTAAATTTAAAGATTGATGTTCGTTTCGAAATTAACTTATGTATAACATATCTTATGTATATCATACTTCTAAGAAAATACTTTTTTTATTTTTCCTGTAATTAAACAATGTTTAAAACTCACAATTTTATTACCAAAATTATTTACCTACACAGATAAAATATTTTTTTATTCATATTTTTATAAATTTTAATTAGAAAATCAACATTTATAGATTATACTCGTTATTTGATATTTTTATATATAATTACTTATTTGTATATTTGGTTGTTATTTATATCAAATAATATAATTTTCATTTTTCAACCTTAGTTCAATGACTTCCTCCTAGGAAGGGAGGTGGCGGGCAGTAGACATCACAAATTTTATTAAATAAATTTGTAAGTTATTTGAAAATTCTACCCCAAACGTGGTGGCGTCTGAACGATCCAATGTGACACTGTCTACCCTTAACCTTGAAATAAACATGTTTACGTTTGTTTTTGCCCACGAAATCAAATTATTATACTCAATTTTACGTATTAATTAACCCAAAGGAATTTATACCATCTTAGTGGCTTTCGCTTTTATCCTTTAGTTGTGAACTTTGCACTAATTTGCATAAAATAAATCACAAAGTCATGATTTTTTTCATATTGTGCTAACAGTTAGCTTTCTAACTACCGACTATTAATTTCATTCCGAGTCCATTTTTGTTTCTAATTGAGGCGACACCTTTTTATCGCGCATTGTGAAAGAGGGCTAGACGGCAAAAATCTCACGAAAAATTGACACGACACTTTTTGCTATAGTAAGCTATTGTAAGCTGTGCGGCGTGCGCATGTTTCTCTGTCTGCCTCTCTCTCTCTAAAAAAAAGCAAGCCAGATATTTTCATTTCTAATAAATGTAATCAATGATAATTAATAATAAAAATAATAATAAATTAATAATAAAAAATATATATTATAACTTAAAAAACATAAAATGTTATTACAATTCCTTCACTAATTAATCGAAAGGATCTTCGTTCCATCCGGCTGTCCCTTGACACCTCTCTCGTATTTTTTTTACCTTATTTTTGCGTTTATTTACTACCTCAATATATAAAAATTAAAAGATCAAATAATAATTTCAAATTTTGAGGTTTTCAAGTGGCTGTATGTATGTCCCTCAAAAATGGTCGTAGTGGAATTTAAAAAACAGCATTTTACAGCAAACAGATTCTGATTTTCAAATCTTAAGATGAAAAATATTTTTAAGAATACCGAAAGACAATATTCTTCAATATTTTTTCAGTCTTTTCTTTTTTATTTTTCAACTTAACCACTATAATGAACCTTTTTCGTCCAGCTTTAACTTGCTGTTTTTAAACGTTCAATACGTCCACGTCTCTCTGAGATATCGAACTCTGAATAGAAAATGATCTTTTTGTCTTTAACCATCAATATCTTCAATAAATGTCCCATAAACATCAGCTACGAGTTTACATTAATTTTAAATATCTTTAAAAATATATATCAGGTATATTGCTCTCATCTTTAGGCCGGCACACCTCATTACCAACTTTTTTCATTTGACCGGATACAAAAGAGGGGAGTTCGTCTTGTGGCCGATCCAGGACTAACCGACAGCTTAGATCACTTAGAATATCACAGGGACGTCAGCTCACTCTGTGTCTTCTATCTATTTTATAATGGATAATGTTCGGGAGAACTATTCGACCGTATCCCACCATCTGAATTCTTTTACCGATCTGCACCCCACCGGAAGCAATATCACCCCCACCACCTGGGTGCCTGGCCCACCTCTACTACTCGGTTTGCCAGCTCATTTTTACCAAGAACATGCAAACTGTGGAACGATCTTCCACCAAACGTGTTCCCACACAGCTTTAATGTTGGTCTATTCAAGGGGCGGATCAACAAACTCCTAAAAAGCTGGCAACGTATTAACGGCTCTTCTGGTGCTAAAAATGTTCGTGGGCAGCAGTAGTCGCTTAACAGGTGACCCGCTAGCTCGTTTGCCTGGTATTTTAAACATAAAAAAGGCGAAGTCGGATTTTTCGAGAAAACCGGTATTATTGAGTGTGCCTTTTACAGATCAATGTATCTGATAAAACCGTACAAATTTTTGATGAAATCATACATTGTAATGTACTTATATTATGCTATTATCATTTCAGTACTTCCCGCCAGGTGCTCAGATCTCTCAGGAAGATGCTGTGCACGCAAGTTTCACGCACGTGTGATCCGCGGAGAAGAGCGGCGTTAATGTACGCCGCTCTTCTGTCGCTAAGACCGGTGTTGATTTGTATCAGTTGTAATTTGTTTTAAAATTATGTTTATATATTTGAAACAGGTTATTTGAAATCATCAATCATATTATTTCTAAGTTGTATGCAATAAATTTAATAACTGATATAAAAGTAATTTAGTTAATTTCATAGTTATGCATTTAAAACAGTTTAAGTTTATAATAACTGTTTCAAGTTTTTGATTGTGTTATTAACATGTCTTTACATTGTTATTGAACAAAAAATGTTGAAAACGATTTAATGGTAACGTTTAATAGTTAATATACTGCGTTAACTATATTGTATTCTACGGCGTAGTTCGTATTCGTAATCATTCGTTTCTATTATTATTCTTTACAGGTTATTAATTATTTCCTTTGCTATCGTGTTAGATATTTATATTATTTAGCCCCTTAAGGTATTGTCAAATAAGGTGATTTATTTATTTCGGTGATGAATTTATTTCTTCAGTTAGAAATTTCACTTTTATTCTATTATATTCTTTTTTTATTAAATTTTCTTAAAATAAATTATTTTTGAGCAAATCAATTGCATTTATGTATTAAATTATAAATTAGATTATAAGTTTTAATATTATAGGCAAGTTAATTTCATGCGCTTTTTTATCTATTCGTATTTTTATATAAAGCTGCAATTAATTTGTGATAAGTTGCGTAAAGGAGGTTTTTTTAATGTACTCTTTCATGTTTTTATAATAATAACTAATATTATAAGTTCACTATTATGAATAATGGTAATCGTAACGATATTAGCGTCGGCTTTTACACGTTGCTTTGCAAAATGTTAGTAGACATAATTATTACAGTGGATCCTTCTTATGATAACTATTTCAATTCTGTTTGTATTTTTTATCTTCTTTAAATTCTAAATTTAAAAAATAATATACAAATACATTTATTATTTCGTTTCGTTCAAATAATCTGTCTAATAGTTTTAACAAGGCTCCAATGTGACTATTTAATATAACTTATATCCCAATTATAATATTAAAATATAATCATTTTTATAAAATATTACTTGTTAACTATGTAGTCGTAGCATCCATTACTATTGCTAAGATTAAGACAATTCTCATTTAATTAGAAATATATGGGTAATAAGATAAAAATAAGGGATTTAGGCGGATATTTTGAACAAATTTTGATTAGCTCATATTAATATTTAGTTGTTTTTGACTATTACTTCAATTTTCTAAAATTTACGCTTTGTCATTAATGTAACATTGCGAGGATATTGAGTGAGCATTTATACATTTAATTATTGGGATTACACTATTATAATATACGTACTAATGTCTTTCTTTAAAGTTATGTATTTGTAAATGCTTCAAACGTCAGTTAACAAGTTAATTTTAAATTATTTTTTTTAAAACTTAGAAGAGGTGAAAGAGAATTTTGAAGAGAAGAATCTTTTTCGCTGTAGTTTAGTCGCGTAAGTTTAAAATCAATATTGCTAATTACTAGTAAAATATGAATGTGAATATAATGAAACTTTAATTGCAACTACTACGAATATCGTGTTATGTGATATATAATAAATTAAAATAGTACGTACTTAAGAAAATATTTTCATTTCTCCGCCCTACCGCACCGAATCACCGCATTGAGTTTTACTACTTAATTCACAATGTTTACATATCGGGCAGAATTTCGGGAAAAACGTGACGCTACAAAATATAAGTGCTCAAGAAAAGGTCTTTAAAAGAATAAAATATTACGTACGTACGTATAGTTCAAGTGACAGATCGAGATGAGGGATAGTAACAGTAAAGGAATTTTCTTTCTTTTTTTATATCTGGTATTTAACTATTTGGTCGTATTTACGCTGCCATTGGCTTGAAGTTAATAGTAAAAAATATCCTTCCTACTTACTGTTTAAGAAGTAGCTATTTATATTTTAATGTGTAGCTTTCATAATATTTCTAATACTCTTTACGATACTTACCATAATATCTAGTATATTAAGTAGAGCTTGTAGTTATTCAGCCAGTTGTCTTCACATCAATATCTTATTTAGATATTGTATTATAAATAAATGTAACATTTAAAAAAGTCAAGTGTATTTTTTTGTTTTTTTTTTGCCAATTTTGCAAATTTGTCTTCTTATTATGTAGTGATGTTTTGACCTCATCTTCATCTATTCTCATCTTATTAAATTTTGAATTATTTAAAGTATTTCATGATTACTATTTTTGATGTTACTTCTAATATTATTATATTAAACATGTTTATTATATTATTACCTTTTTTTGCCAATTTTGCAAATTTGTCTTCTTATTATGTAGTGTTGTTGTTTCGACCTCATCTTCATCTATTCTCATCTTATTAAATTTTGAATTATTTAAAGTATTTCATGATTACTATTTTTGATGTTACTTCTAATATTATTATATTAAACATGTTTATTAAATTATTAACTTTTTTGTTTTTTGAATTTTACTCCTTCTTTCACAACTATTTAAGATCTTATTTTTAATGCAATATATTGTGATGAGTATAAAAAGTTTTTTTGATTTTTAATTCTGTTATAAATATATAATTGGTAATAACCATTATCACAATATAACATATCGTTATAAGCTATCAATGTATTTAAGTCATCGTATTGTAAGCAATTGTAATCATTAAAATTTTGATGTTGTACTGTGTATATCATTTTTAAACCACAAGAAATAAAAAAAATATTTAATTTAGATCACATAAAGGAAAAAATTATTACGAGTGATATACTACTTTATCTTTTTTTCTAAGTAAAATCTTTTAAAAATTAAAATTCTTTTGTTATCAAAAAAAAAACATTTGAAATTTTAAAAATATTAATTTTATGTTCATATGTAATTTTGCAAATGAAATGTACAATAAAAAAGAAATATATATTTCAAAAAAATTGACGAAACATCTGAAATAATTGGATTCTCCACTATTCATTTCAAACAAAAAGTCGATCTTTGTATATAGTGCTCTAATTCAGGCTACTCCCAGTAGCCTTACTACTATTAATTTTCGTACAAGGAATATTATCATTATTTTTTGTCTCGTTTTATACATAAAGGTTGTTATTTTTTTAACATCTGCAACTTGCGAGCACCGCTCATATTAAAAAAATTATTACATCTAATGTTAATATTGTTTTGTTTTACTAATAAGGTAATTGTGGACAAAACTCCTAACAAGTCTAATGAGAAATAAATTCTATTTATTCTGTCGAAATGAAAATGGAATCATTCAATCAATTCACGAATGCGATGAAGCTTGAGTTTAGAAATTAAAGTGTAATTTTAATATTTTTAAATGTGCTTCACATACTCAGAGTATGGAAAACATTTTCAGAAAACTTATAAATGTTTTTGAACGTAGCAGGACTCGTATTTGAATCTCTTGGACACTGTCCAATCTTGATCTTGGACGATTTCCAAGGGGTGCGGCTGCAAGTCCCGCTACCATCAAATATTTATGTTTCCTAATATACATATTTTATACAGTATTTTCCTTATAATATTAAACGTTTAAAAAACTTCACTTTGGGGTTCTTTTATACGTCCTTCTGTTAATTAATAATCAATACTTAATCGAAAGTATAAAGAATAAAAACTATATTTAAATAAATTATGAACATCCTTTTTTTAAATATACTTTTTACGATAATATGTATAAAATTAAAACAAGACATTTTAACGACAATTTTTTAATACTTTATTTTAAATACGATTAATATTCATTTTTTCTCTTGAAACAAGAGACATCTCTTGATTTTTGTTGTAACTACGATGCCAACTAAATATGGTCAAAACTGATACTGGTGTATTTCACTAGATTATTAATTGCATAATACTTGTCAGTTTTTTTCATTTCACGTTTTTGTCCCGGAAAGCGGGGCAGAACATTGGCAAAAATACCCTTATATCAAGACACTACGTTCGCAATTATCCGAATCTAAACCATTGTTGTGTTCAGTGGACGATTTCAACGCCATATTTAGTCTTATCCGCCATACTTGTTATATATAATAGAGTTAAGAAATGAAAATAATACATTTATTCATACACCCAAATGGGAATCTAACTACACCACTGAAAGTATGTAATAATTTTGAATAAGTAAAACGTCCCATTGTATTAAAAAAATGAGCTTAATGTTAAAGGTCACCTAATTAATTACAATAATTCGAAAGCTTGTTATTATTATTATTATTATTATGTGTATTTTATATTTTTGGTTTAAATTTTTTAAAGATCAATATTTTCCTTATTATGTGGAGTTACGCTACACAATTACTTAATATCACATTACATAGTATTTTAAATTAACCATTCTTAAAAATAAATAAAAAATAGTAATAAAGTATTTATTTATAATTTTTATGGAAAAAGTATAAATATAATAATTTTGTAAGCTATTTATATATTGAACATATCGCCCTCTACACACTGCTACACGTACTACACCGTGGTTATAGTTATTGATTTTTCATAAACCTTTTCCTACTTTGTCTGTTGTTGCTGCAACTAATACATATTTTTATAATCTCAACACTAGATGTCTTCTGTCTTTTAAAAACGTAATTTATTCCTAATATCTTAATATATATAAATTACGTGTCACGTTGTTTGTCTACGATTGACACCTAAACTACTTAACCGAAGGTGATAATTTATAGGTATCTTTTGTTTGGTCCAACTTAAAAGATAGGGTACTTTTTATCCCGGTATTAGGGTCCCAAGGGATAATTTTCTTTAAAAATCGTTATTGTGTGAATGAGAAGGAAGATTGTGATACGTCTTTAACATATTGTCAAAACTCTGACATTCAGTGTGTGTCGTAGTTACATCATAAAGTTGACGATATTACGATATTATGAAAAGGTCGCATTTTATTATATTACTAATCGTCACTTATCACCAGATCATGATGTTGGATGACCAATGATAAGTTATAAGTTGTCGTTTAACGATATGGATCGAACGATATTGTGTGACTACGTCATGAAATCATCGATCTTATTTGACCAAATTGAAAAATAATTATTAACCAACCGAAGAAACTAGAAGAGCTTTTTATTTATTTATTAGCTTATCACGTTTGTATAACATCTGTTAGTGTAAACGTCATAACTTAAGTCTTAAATGTATTTTTTCACTTAAAGCGGATGTACGAAATTCCTTTATTAGATTTGATGTAAAAATTATGTTCTGACCAAAACTTTATTCGGTATGTTGTTAAAAAACTAACTTAATGTCAAATAAAGTGTAATAAAATAGGTTAAACTCTTTTCAATACCTTGATTCTCTAGAGATCGAAAGTGTTTAAATTAAAAACACCGTCAGTATAAATGAGTCAATATTAGGTACATATACTGAAATTATATTAAAAATCTTACGGGAAAATATCCCGTGTTGCAGTGTGATTTTAGTGGTTTAAGAAAGTATTTTATTACCAAAACATGCCATCAGTAAGGCATCAAGATATTGTTTGGCGAACACGTACGTTACAAGTCGAATAGCGTTTGGAGGTAATCAGAGCATGAATTCCTCAAGAGAGATATACCACAACTGCGTAAGAACCCATACCATCGACTTCAAGGGAGAGGCAATGAAACACACGGCCAAATGTAATAATAACGTAAGAACGTTTGACACTTAGATATGATACAGAAGTTGGTTATACCGTAGAAAAATCGAATTTTAGAGCAATGAACATTATTTGTCTGCAATTTAGACCCGAATTGATTGGATTATGTTGTGTAAATGGGAAGGTAAAATTATCAAAACTTATACTGAAGTCATTACTTTTAGAGCATCCATTAAAGCGTGTGTTACAAAATATATAAACTCACAATAGAGCGTCTAAGTAACATAATTTGGTGGAAATATGATTAAAAGATGGAGTTTCAATCTAGCTTTTAAAATATTTTATTTTTCTTCCGTAATTAATGTATATTGAAAAAATATAAACCTACGTAGGTATATCATATTGCAATATAACCATATTTTAAAATAGTAATGAATCCTTCTTAAATAAACATTTTTTAATAATATATTTTCTTCTATAATATTATACAACATTCAAGAACAAATTCACCGACTTGCAGGACAATTGTTACTCCCGTCAATAGTACATATAAATTTCTTCTATATTAAGATTTGATTATATTTTTTTCTTAGGAAATTCCACGCTGTATTGAATCAAGGCTGTGCTCTCAATCCTGCAGCTACGAGAGAAAGATCTATATGACTACTTTATGACTGTTTATCGGATAATCATAAAGTCATAGCAGGTCAGACCTGGCAGGCAGGAGAACATGAGAGAAATTATAAAGTTAAATTTCTTAAACTGTTGTTGGAAAAAATATGAAGCATTGTGATATTGTAATTCGACGAAAATGATGACGACCTTCTTTTAATAATAATTTGGTTTGAAGAAAGAGAGGGTGTCCATCTACTGGGTGGCAAGTCATCAGCACTATTTATTCTTTATCGGGCTTTCCGGAAAAATGAAAAATATTGACATGCATAAGAATGATGAAAATCTTAAAATTTAATATTTAAATCAGAAATATGGCGATACGAAGTGCACCGGGCCCGTCAGTAAAGCATCAAAATATTGGTCGGCGGACACGTAAGACACAAGTCGAAGAGCGTGTAACAATCCATACTTTACTTAAATATACGTAGGAATGTTTATAAAATATTTTTGCTGAATAATATAATTTAATTTAATTTAATAATAATATAAAAAATATATTTTTATGTAATATATTTAAATAATTAATAAAAAAGTACTTAATATTTTTATAAATGTTATGTAGGCTGAATGCCATAATGGTAGGTTATAATTAATGAAATGAAAGGAAGTGGATATTTAATTAGTAAATTTAACATATAAAATGCAATGGGATCAAAATATAATAGTTTTATGACATTCATGATTGGTAAGACGCATAATTGTAAATTAAGAAGATTTTCTTGGTAAGTTTATTGTATTATTAATAGAAAATTTGCATAAAATTAATATGAAATGATAACTAATTAAATAGAAGAATATATGTTTAAGGTAGATAAATAATTTACGATATTTATAAGTAAAGCGTATGCCGCGACGCTCCGCGGCGTTAAGTTCCGCCACTTAACACGCAAGCCTCCGAGTTCGGCAGAAAGTGGGGAACGGAGTGTCTTAACACTAGGTTCCCTCTGCCTACCCTGCTGTGTGCGGGATATAGCGTGAAGCTAAAAAAAAAAAAAATACTAATTAAATAGAAGAATATATGTTTTAAGGTAGATAAATAATTTACGATATTTATAAGTAAAGCGTATGCCGCGACGCTCCGCCATCTTTAAATAGTATTGTATGGGCATTTTAGTTTACATTATTGTTAAGAGTATGAAATATATAAAGTATTGGTATATTGACTTCGAGGTTAGGTACTACTGATAAGAATATATTAATATATGAGATGCGTTTAAAGAAGAAAGGTTTTATAGTAAGATGGCATTTAAAAGGGTAAAATTTAAAAAAATATAATTAAATGTATAGCACGCTGCGTCATACAATGTTTTACCATTGTCAGGGTTTGGTGAGTTGGTAGTTTACGGATAACCGATGTCGTTGACATGATCTAATGTTCTTTAGCAGCACCGAGGCTGATGCGTTTGGTAAAGTGAACCGCTATAGCAGTGTTGGTTAACCCTGCAGTGGTCGCGCACCAAAATGATACATCAGTGGTTGCGTGGACTACATACGTAGTCCATTTTCAAATTGAAATAACTTTTGTTGTTTATATACTTTTGTTTACATTACTTGTGGGATTATAGTCAATACAGTATGCTTAACCATATAAAATCAGCATAACATAGTTATAACCACTTTTATATAACTATTAAACAAAAACAAAAATACTTCTCTAAATTGGCATAAAAATAACAGGTTTCGTATTGATTGTGATGACAGCCAAATATAGTTATGAAAATTAATAATTTATAACATTTTCTACACAGGAAAGACACATAATCTTGAAATGATTCCCGCAAATAAACTTTTTGCTGGCAGTGCACGATTTACAGGTGTTTTTATTGCGTGCGCTTCTATAGTTGTGACAACGACGTACTTCATTACTTGACGTCATCTCTAAAGCCAATGTTTATTTTTCTTTGTCTGTAATACCTAGGAAGTAATATTTTTTTATTGTCGAAGTCCATGTCAATGAATTTGAGTTAATTCTTTTCTCAGCCAATGGTTTTACAACCTCATCTGATCGTCAACGAAAAGTGACACACAGTTGAATGGTAGTGTTTTGCCTGGCTATTCCGTTCGGACTAGGAGGAACAAACACTATAATATGCCTAAGGGTTCTTCCTCTGATCTGAAGAATTGTCTTAGATCACATGGTGTCATCAACTCTGGAGAAATAATCATCACGCTGCGATTTTCACTAAGGTGATTCCTCATTTTCAGAGCTTTCGCTGTCCCTTGACTCTGATATCTTGCTCCTGTTCTAATTCTTATTCGTGATTTTGCTCTACTAAGTAATCTACTTCCCCCTCCGAGCTAGACTAAGTTTGAGAACCGTCGATGTCAGCTTCAGTTCCTCTCAACCACGCTTCTATCTGTGCAGCTTGTCGATCACCCATTTTTATCCAAAAATTTAATGTTAGATCAATCTCCAATAAGATAACATAACAAAATCATATTTATATTACATATTTATGACAATTTTTATATAAAATAAATGAAAGCGAAAAAGGTACTAACAGGAAAAACACTTACGTAATTGGTCGCGTGGACTACATATGTAGTCCAGGAACTTTGCAAAGCTACTAATAATGCACCTACGCATGATAGGCGCTTCCGATGCACTGAGTACGTCCCTGGATTAGTTATATGAAAGTACCTAGCGCCACAAAAAACTAGCGCTTGGCGTTTGCAAAATAAAACGGATTTTGTATTAGTGGACTACATATGTAGTCCGCGCGACCACTGCAGGGATAAATGTATCGTGTTTGACGCTGTCTTGCGTTCCGTGAGGGAGCTTGTACGGCGTCTGCATTGGTATAATTTGACACATGATTGTCGTGGATTCAATAACCTTATAGCTTTTTGATAACCGATATCGGTGTCCCGATACTGCTTGGTATCACTGAGGTTGACGCGTTTGGTAAAGTGATCCGCTATATGAATGTTAGTTTATCTTGTACGATGCTGTCTTGTGTTACATAAGCACTTGTACAAAGTCGGATATTGGTATAACTCGTGGCATACGATTGTCGGGGTTCCGTAAGCTTAAAGCAACCTACTGATGTCGGAGACGTTTGACTAAGTTTAAATGTTGGTTTTGACAAACGACTGCTACGCGTGTGCTGTGCGGTTAAATAAATCAAACAGCCACCGTGTGGTTGTGCGTTCGAACTGATATGCAAACCAGCGAGTTACATTATATTGGTCTCACAATCTAATTGCGTATATCGGCCTCACAACCCGATGAATTATATTGATCTCATTAGGTAATTGCGTATATCGGCCTCACAACCCGATGAATTATATTGGTCTCACAAACCAAAGAATAACAAATCATGAATCACAAATCTAACATAATATATAAGAAGCGTAACAAGTACCTTAGAAATATCGTATCTAATTTAAATTTAAAGTGTAAAACATAAGTGATAAAGAGTTCTTTGACAGGCAAAATATCAAACGACGCCATATTGAGTAGAAACGCAAGCTTTGGCAAGCCGTCAATTGCCATCGTCGTGAACGATATGAGCTGTATATACTGTAATTAGTATTGTTGGCATAACTTACGGGAGAAGGGAGAATCGATAGACAAAAGTCATGGCTAGAGAACATCAGAGTATGGACGGGAATCAATAGCTATGTGAAAATATTCTATCTTGTCAGGGCCAAATATACGGAACTGACTGGCAACTTCCTAGTTGGAGAGTCACTATAAGAAAAGAAGGCTTGTTTTATAATAACAATGTTTGTTTTACTGACGTAGTTTAAACACTTTAAAAACATAAATTTGCATAATATATATAATTTGTTGTTTGGATTATTACAGACAAAAATAAATAAAATATAACATGAAACTTTTAAGCTACAAAATGATGTCTCAGTTATCAAGCAAATTTTTAAAACCTGAAGTGACCTAAAAATGCCCGACTCGGTTATGTCACAGCGTCATGAAAGATGAACTTAATAATTTATGGATTACTAGACAAAGATATAATGATCGTTCAGAGTTTCTTTTACAACATGTTTTAAGTATTTACATAAGTTGTTTCGCGTATATCCTTGAAAGAGCCTTGTATTATGACTGAAAATTTTGTAAATAATAAAAATACGGGTATTACTAAAATCGTATTACGTTTATATTTTAAGCGTTTATATTTTTTATTTAAACCTTTAAACAGCTTCACGTTTATTGTCAGCAGAATGGGATACTTAGAGAAAACATATTGCCAAGACACTCCGTTTTCCAATTTCCCGCCCAACATCAAGACATTGATGCTGAGACAAGACATTGACAACATTGTGCGCTGAGTGGCGGAAAACAAAGCCGTGCTTGGTCTTGGTTACCAGAGTAGAGGCATGAAAACTATGTATAATCGAAAACAAAATCAACTCGTTTATAGTCAAATGCTATTCCACTGCGCTACGATGGCCTATTTTTAAATCTTTATATAAAAAATATCAACTTTAGATGAATACCCCTTGAGAATATAAAAAAGTGTTACCCCTTTGCTTACTTATTAAATATAATAGAACTTGTTAGTAAGCAATTTATAGTAATAAATACGGATACATGATGTAAATTTAAACTATTGATATACATACAATAGAATATTAAAAAAATGTTCAGCTTCAAAAGACAAAGCCTCACCGGGTTTCCTATTTCAGCGCGAGGCGGCAATCTCGTGAAGTGGCTAAACATTATTTATTTAAGAAAGTCTGTTACTTTTCCAGAAATAATAAGACATTGGACTTGGTTCACATTTTTAAAATAGAAAAGATGATTTTGACATTTGCATGAGATATTATTATATCTGGCCTTAGTATTTCATTTGGTGTACAAATATTTAGATACTTTTATTACGTTTATCTTGTTAACAATTTCAACTTAATTCAAATCAACTCAAAGTTCAACATTAAATTTAATATTATATTTGTTTCAAAATAAAATTATTTAAAACAGAAATAATAAAGAAAACATCTAAATTATTTTTAGTTATCCTGGTTGTACTTACAGGGGCAAGAGTATAATTATGGTATGAAAACATAGTACTGTACGAATTCAACCAATTCGCAAACTCGTGCAAATTGGCAAAAACTGTATGCTAATAAAGTTGTAATATTTATTTAAAAAATATTTAGAAACGAATAGAAGGGTGTAAATATATGTTTTTCTTACTTAGTATATATTCGAAGTAAAAATACTACAAATCCTAGTAGTATTTTTACTCCCTTCGAAATAGTAGTCGAGTCATTAAATTCATTACAATTGGTCAAGCGGTTTACATTTTTCATATAAACTTTCATCCCCTATTTCAACCCTTTAGAGGTTGTTTTTTGGAAAAATAAGTAGCCTATGTTGGAACCAGTCACTTTTACTACATTCATTCTAAATTTCACCCAAATAAGACAGGTAGATTAGACGTGAAAGCGTGACAGACAAACACACAGACTTTCCCATTTATAATAAAAGTATGGATATATATATATATATATATATATATATATATATATATATATATATATATATATATATATATATATATATATATATATATATATATATAAGAATAAGAGCAGAAATAATTAAAGGATCGGTAAAATTTTCCAAATTTTTTGACGTTTTTTACGTGGCTGTATTTTCCTCAAAAATGGTTGCATTGAAATAAAAAAACAAGCATTTTAAAGCTTAAAGTTTCTAGTTTTGAGATCTTAAGATATTTTCAAGCAGCTTGTTCCGCTGTATCCTGATGAATACCGTGAGAGAAAAAAAAATATTTTTTTTCAGTTCATTTTTTTGGTCTAAAAAGTTGGAACATTTTTTTTCAACTTAACCACTATATGGATCGGATAACTTGTTCATATAGCTTTAATTTGCTATTGTTAAAAATTCGATACGATATTTTTGTCTTTAACCATAAATATCTCAGTAACCGTTGATCGCACAAGAAATCACTTATTTACTATAATTTGAATAATTACTCGATTGTTATGTAATTCGTGATCAGAAAAACATTAAGTTTGTCATCCTACTGGTACATTATTTTTTACCATATTTACTATTTTATTTGAAGACATAGTTTTAAGTTAGGTACGTTTTTAGTGTGCCAAGTCTGCCTTTAACGTAAATACACTTAACTATCGTCCATATATTTGCATGATCATAATAAAACCTTTAAATATTAAATAAAAACAATATAATATACACATACATATATTTCAATATACACGCTTTCCTCGAACAAAGTGAAGAGGTTTATTACTATAACAACATTTACTCTAATATCAAAACATATTTAAAATGTTTCATCGCTTAGAATGCTGCTCCTGTTGTAAATTATAGGATATGTTAATATATCGATAACAGAGGTGAAAAAACCACTAAGTAGAATTTTTTTCTGTCTGTCTGTCTGTCTGTCTGTTAATTTGTTCGTCAATCACGTAAAAAGTACTGCAAAGAAATGAATTAATTTTGGTATAGTGATAGCTTATAGTCCAAAGGTACGTACAGGATAGTTTTTATTGAGGTATTAATTTAATATAATTTTTTTTGCCATATAATTTTTTTGGAAAAAATAAAAAAACCGATCTAAGTAAATCATTTGTACACTGATATCTACCGGGTAGAAATCAATGTTTTTGTATGGAGTTACCTTACAGGTTAGAGCAACATACGGGGTTTTCATCCTGGTAAACTTCAACACAGCTCCCGCAGAAAAATAAAATTAAAAAAAAAACATTCAAATTATGTCGATAGTTCACGAGTGAAGCTAAATTTGTTTCAATATCATTAATTAAAATAATTGTAAAATAAAATAAGCATAATATTTAATAAAAATACATTTGACCGGTCTATAAAACTTTATATAATCTATATGACAGCAGATATCACTACGTTTTCTGGAACGGGTAGCGCCATCTATTATTATATAGTTGACATTGCATTAGATATATCCGTACTCATTAATATTATTATTATAAAAATGCAAAAATCTCTTCTAAATGTTATGTTTTCACGGGTATTCTACTGGTCCGGTTTAGATGGAATTCGTAAAGAATTGAAGACCAAGATTATTGAAGACCAGGGTCAAATATAGGCTACTTTTTAAAAATCTAACCCTAGGAGGTTGAAACAGTGGATGAAACTTAGGTATTTTTAGTATATAGTGCGAATGAAAGATCTAAACTCCTTGACTCAAATGAATGAATTTTCTCAGGAAAATAGTTAATGAGTCAAGGTTATGTTTGACCTATGGCTATCTCTCTTATTTTAAAATAACCCGAAAGGTGCTGAAATAGGGTATAGAAGTAGTAGTTTACCCAGCGACGCCGCGAGCGGGTCAATTTATTGGGCAAAGTCAATTTATATTGATTATTTGCAAGTAAAACTATTTTTTTAATATCAATAAGTAACACAATTGTAAAATAAAAGGAAAAACGTAAAGTTTATTTAAGATATTATGACCGGTTAATAATACTATATACCACATGATATATATGTATGAAATCTGCTATCATATATCTATATGATAGCAGATTATTTTTCGTACGTTTTCTTACTATAACAGTTATAGCTATATGTTTTCAAATAGATATTGATGATTTTCTCAAGAACATTAGTGACGCAAGGTCGAATATAGACCACCCCCTTTTATAGAAAAAAACAATCCCAAAGAGCCAATAGAGGATGAAAGCGGTAGTTCACGTGGCGAAGCCGCGAGCGGGTCGCTAGTAAAATAATAAAGGTCGACGTTATGTTACGGCATTCAGCAGGAAATGCCTTGGATTCGGATGGAAAGTGGAGAACGGAGTGTCTTTATTTTAGATTTTCCTTGACTACCTTGCTATGCGGATAAAAATGTGAAGCTGTTTTTTTATATAGAACAAGTGAATCGTTTGTTTATTGAATATTTATATCCACAATTCACTCCATTAATTTTAAATTAGAAATTAAAATTGATTTTTTAACCTCATAATTAATTTTGAATATTATTTTGTCTTTTGACTGTGCTTGTATTTGTGTTTTGGAAAAAACTTGAACACTTTTTTTATTGGATAAAGAAGGCAAATGAGCAGATGGACCATATGATGGTTAGTGGAGGTCGCGAAGCATTCAGAGAACGAATCTCCTACCACCAAGTAACTGGGTTTCCCGTCTTTTAGAGGACACTACCCAGCAGCGAAGGGGAATTGCATTCTTTACCTCTTATTTTTTTTGTACAATGGTGCAAAGTAAGGCTGTAAACTGTAAACGCAATAGTTGTGGGCGCTAAGCTTAGTCGGGCAAATAAATTTATTTATGTTATTTCAAATTCCCTGCTGATTATCCTGCTGGCGGTAAAATTTGAAACTAAATGGAAAATAAAAAAAATACTGATATAAAAATGGCTATCTTATATAATAATACATCGAATAGAAAAAAACATACTTATAATATGTAAAAAGACAAGACGATAACGTTTGAATATTAAGCTAAATACAATAAAATGTTATATTCCTACATATTCGTGTAGACAGTATATCTCGAGTTCACTTATTTATACTGGAGTGTAACACTAAGATATTCTCAACGCTGTCCGAGATTGGCTTCGGCTTTCACCTGCAGGTATTGTTGTTAATATTATAAATGAACTATGTATTTTTCGACTAATAAAATTGGAAATTTTATACAAAATATAGGTTATCATCTGAGTCTACAAGCAAAGTAATAAATGTTATTATTTAAATAACATGTAACTCGCAGTAGATAAGTCGCATTCAATATTTATACTATTTAATTTATTTTAGCCTATAAAAGCAAAACTGACTTTTTAGGACAGACAATTAAATAACATTATATACATCAGTTATCTGCTAGCGAAAGTCACGTCAAAATCTTCATTCAGCCGTTCCAGAAACAAACAAACAAATATTTAGCCCTACTATTTTATCTAACATTTGTAACCAATTAAAATAGATGGTAAAAGCAGAACGCGATAGGCACAATCGGCCAAACCTGCCAATATCAGCGGCATTCATTCGCAAAAGTTCATTCGCATTTTACAGCAATTGTAATTTGTATTTCTCAATACTCATAGGATTTTTATTTTAATAGCATTATTCATTTTGATTTATCAGAGAACTCTTGTAAGTAAGTATTGTGTTTAAAATTGAAGGTGATTTTGTTACGGATTATGTAAGTGAATAATATACGTTTTGGTTTTTATTTTCAAATTAAAATTTAAAAATGTAACTAAACCCATATGTAACTAATGGACGTATTAATTTACGAATGAAATGAATTTTATTTTATATTTCGTAAAAATATATAAGCTTTTACGTTACCAAAATAACTGTACATACTTTTATATGTATATAGCTGTTACCCGCGGCTTCGCCCGCTTTGCCTATAGGAAATAACGATAATTTTATTATACCTGATACATGAGTAGTACGGTGTAAGGATGGATAAATAATATGTCATCAATTTAAAGGTACAGGTAAACAACTCAAGGTAACATTAATCGCAAAGTGTACATACATGCGATACGATTGTGCTTTAAGCTAACCTCAAACCTTAATGACTGGTGGATCTTTTCAGTGCACTTTTAAAACTGAAAGTGTTTCATCTTCCACATCGGTGTTAAATTTTTATATACATATATATCACTCTGGACGCAGAATAGATTTAATATGGTAGTGTAAGATATTATATATCTTTCTACTGGGAATAAAAACAGAAGATTCGAGGAATTCACAGAAGCACAATCTCTCTAAGTTCATCCCCACTAACTTCAATATTTACCTTTGCGCTTTGTTAATGGTCCTAATATTACACTTAGCTTAATAGCAAATTACATAATTTAAATGGAAATTATAGATCAGTAGCATAATAGTAGTTAAGATATTAGGGAAATTTTTACCTTTTTCTCCTCTTGTTAAAATGTTGGCATTAATTATCTTCTATACAAGTTGCGTGATACAGTCTCGTGCCGTTACATAATCGAGGGGTATTACATTTCAAATAATTTTAACTGGGATACAGGGTAGATCTGGCAGCTCAACTGTGTTTAGAAACTCAACGACATATATGAAGTGACTTCATATATGTCGTTGAGTTTATATTAGACTCTATGTCTATAACTGTGATTATATATATTATCTCGTTATAGCTATCTAATTTGAGAGTCATAACAAGGGAAAAAATGCACATGCCGTTAATTCCGACCGATCGGCGGACCCGACCGACCAAATATTGAACCTTCGAGACGCAACGGAACAGTTCACGTATATGATACTTACAATGCCTCAGCAAAAGATCAATTATTAGCTAGCTGTCCGTCCGTAGTCGTCCTTTATCGTTTAATACGAATAATTAATATTATTAGTTTCCTTTTACTCTTTATATTTAAATAAGATATGATTTTTCTAAAGTACTTGTTACGCTTTTTATATATTATGTTAGATTTGTGATTCATGTTTTGTTATTGGTTTGTGAGACCAATATAATTCATCGGGTTGTGAAGCCGATATACGCCACTGGTTTGTGAGACCAATGAATTCGTCGGATTGTGAAGCCGATATACGTCACTGGTTTATGAAATCAATATAATGTAAGTCGCTGGTTTGCGTATCAGTTCGAACGCACAACCACACGGTGGCTGTTTGAATTATTTAACAGCACAGCATACGCGTAGCAGTCGTTTGTTAAAACCAACATTTAAACTTAGTCAAACGTCTCCGACATCAGTTATTAGCTTGCTTTAAGCTTACGGAACCCCGACAATACTATGCCACGAGTTATATCAATATCTGACTTTGTACAAATATCACTTTCGCAACGCAAGATAGCTTCACTCAAGATAGAACGAACCAACGTCGGAATAGCTGTTCACTTAAACCAATCATATCAGCCTCAGTGATGCTAAGCAACTTTGGAATGCGTCACCGACATCGTTTCTCAGTAAGCTATAAGCTTACCGACCACCACGACAATCGAGTGTCACAAGTTATATCAATAACTTACGCCATTCAAGTATTGCTTATGTAACACAAGACAGCATCAGACAAGATACAACAAACTAATATTCATATAGCGGTTCAGTTTACCAAACGCGTCACCCTCAGTGATGCCAAGCAGTATCGGGACACCGACATCGGTTATCAAAAAGCTATAAGCTCATTGAACCCACGACAATCGAGTGTCACTAATAATACCAATGCAGTCGCCATACGAGCTCCCCCACGGAACGCAAGACAGCGTCAGACACGATACATTAAACCAACATTGCTATAGCGGTTCAAGGCTGCGGCTGACGCGTTTGGTAAACGCGTTTAGTAAACGCGTCAGCCTCGGTGCTGCTAAAGAACATTAGATTATGTCAACGACATCGGTTATCCGTAAACTACTAGCTCAACAAACCCTGACAATCGTAAAACATTGTATGACGCAGCGTGCTTAATTGCATTCTTTTAAATTTTACCCTTTTAAATAACATCTTAATAAATTCAATCACTAACCGTCAGCGAGTACACACGGCTCCATGTATAAAATTAAAAATAATAATTAAGTAAATATATAACAATAATAATTCGCAAAAATTCTAAACGCGCGTATAAAGTGTTAAAACTAATCCAGCCACCACGTAACATCGAACTTCGAGTGCGCAAGCCACCATCAACCCTGGATTCGAGAAAAGGATCAAAACCACCATCAAGGAAAGATAAGTACTAGTGAATATAGAGAATAACAAACCGTGTATAATATATGTTTGTGCCTTTCTCCAGAACACGTAGACTGTAGCTATTCGCAAAAATAAATAAATAAATAAAAAAAAAAAAAAAAAAAATAATAAATAAGTAAACAGATGATCTTATTAAATAGCAAAAAGGCATAATATATTATTATACAAACAATATAATAACATAAAAACTGCTTACCGATCACGCAATTGTTCACTAGCACATGACCTGATTACCCAAATAAACAAACTCCGTAGTGACAAACAATAAACGCGGAAAAGACATCAAGGTCAAGACAACTGACGTCACACTCTACCAGCTTAAATCGATACGATTGCTTCTAAAGAAAATTTCAACGACTGCACCCCTCCACCCTCGCCCGGTTGATATCACTGGAATTACAGCACAGCACACTATTACTTACTAGGATCTCAAAATACGCAAAATACTAGCGAAATGTCGGAAAACAGGACCAACTCGACTAAAACCTCGGAGGAAAAAGCCACTACGTTCACCATGGGAAAATCTACAAAGTCACTGAGGGAAGTGGTGATGAGGCGGCAAATTTCCAACAAAGGAACGGAGTCTGTAAAGCTAACGAGTGAAACCCGAAGGGCGAAAGCCGATAGGGAGACTCTGTCCCCACAGCCCTCCACATCACAACCCCCACAAAATAACGAAGATGAGCACTATTGTTTAACAATAGACCCTGAAACGTTGAAGAGAGTGACTGACTGGCAGAACCAGACCTCACCAAACACTTCAAACCCACCAGGCCCTGATACGGACGACGATTCCAGGCATTCCCTATCAACAATGTCGGAAGCCACCAACGATCGCAGAGCTAGTCTCCTTTTAACATCCACGAGAAGGACGGGAGTAGAAATGGACTTGGCAACAAAACAAGCCAACGAAATGCTCCAGGTGGGAAAAGACGCTTTGGAATCGAAACATATAAGGAAGGAATACAAACAAATAGCCATCGACAGCTTACAGTTTCTTTATGAAACGGTGCTCGCTCTATCAGACTCAAGAGCCAGACACAAGTGTAACCTGGAAACCGAAAAAGTTAAACATGCAAAGGAGATCATTAACATAGAGAGAGCACACAAGAAAACAATAAACGGTCTAATGGAAAGCTTATCAGGGCAGCTATCCCAGGCCAAAAAAGGAATAGCGTCCACTCTAGCCGAAACGAAAGCCGTAAGGTCATGGCTAGGTTATGAAATGACAGAACCACATCGCCAGATAAAAAATATCGAATCTGGTATCGGTTCAATTACCGCGGGCATGGAGCAGCTTCTTCAGACTGACAAACCCGAGCGCAACGAAGATTACCAAACTTTGCTGAAAGAGCACAGAGAGCTCAAAAAAACAGTGAGCTCTCTATCAAATGAAATCAACGAGCTACGACGGGAAAATCAGAATCTTCACCAACAGGTTCTGGACGCAAGTGGTAAAACCCTTAAACATCTGGAAAATACGCCTCTACCGCCCGTTATTCAGGAACCACCAGAAGAGCTTACCGAGATTAAGCAAATACTGAACCAAATAAAGGAAAAACCACAGCCACAGTTACCTAATATCTCGGCGATAGGAGACAAACAGCTGAGGGAGAGCCTCCTCCCCATCACTGGTACACTCGACTCAGTAACTAGGGAGCTCAAAAACATCAAAAAGAAGCTAGAGGAACCTACTATTCCCACGAAATCAATCCAGGAGGAAATAGACATAGCAGAGGGAAAAAGACCTGAAAATGCGTCCAGGACACCGTCCACGAAAGTGACATACGCCAAAAGTTGCCGCCATCGCAGCCAAGCCCAAACCTCAACCAAACCACACCCTTATTGTATCGTCGAGTGACCCTAAGCACACTAGCGATACAATAATTAAACGAATCGTTGCGGCCATTGACGCAAAGAAATCAGGGGCCAAAGTGGACAAGGTTCGGAAAGCACGCAATCAAAAAGTCGTGTTAAGCTGTCACACAAAAGAAGACCTTAAATTAGTCCAAGACAAGATGAAGACACAACAGGGCCTCAAGATAGAGATAGCTAAAACAGCAAACCCGCTTGTGATAATAAAAGATGTCCTGGCATACCACACGGACGCTGAGATAATTGAGCATATAATGGCACAGAACAAGGAGGTCCTTAGGAGTCTAGGTGCAGAGGGCAAAATCAGAGTCCGTTACAGGAAGAAAGCAAGAAATCCCTTGGAATGTCATCCGGTTCTGGAAATGCCCCCTGCCGCCCATAAAGCCGTTATCGATGCAGGACACCTGTATATAGGCCTTCAACGGAGACCAGTTGCAGATCAGTCTCCCTTAATGCAGTGCATCAAATGCCTGGGCTTCGGACACACAAAGTTGCTCTGCCAGGAGAAAGAGCACATCTGTAGTCACTGTGGGGGCCCTCATACATGGGACACATGCAAAGAAAGAAAATCAGGCAAACCACCCGCCTGCATTAACTGTAAGGAAAGCGGCAGAAAAGATGTCGACCATGACCATAATGCCTTTAGTACAGTGTGCAAGGAACGACTCAAATGGGATGCCATAGCGAGATCGAAAATAACGTATTGCTAATGGCACCCCCAGAAACATCAGGATCCCCAAAAACATCAACCTCATCCAAGCAAATCTCCATAGGTCAAAACTCGCAACAGCTGAGCTCCTTAAAGCGGCACAAGAGAGAAACATTGAAATAGCTTTAGTACAAGAACCATACGTGGGAAGTGCAGGAGTACTAAAGCAATACCCTGGCACTCAAATCATCCAATGCTCTCTTAATCACACCAAACCAGTAAAGGCCGCAATAATAGTCTTCGGTAATAGACTGGAGGTAATACATGATCCCCAGCTTATGACTGAAACTGAGGCGTCCGTTCTGCTGAAAGGAGACGATATGCAGTTGGGGCTGATTTCTGTCTATCTTGAGGGAGATCAGGACATTATGCCATACCTGGTCAGGATCAAAGACACACACGAGAAACTTGCACAAAAGACAAATAAAATCATTATCGCTGGAGACATTAACGCCTGGAGCCCATGGTGGGGAAGTGTAACTGAGGACAAAAGAGGCAAAATGTATGGCGCGTTCCTCAACGAATTAGATTTTCATATTCAGAACATCGGCAGTACACCAACCTTCGAAACAGTTAGAGGAGGCATAACATGCACGAGCATTATAGACGTGACTGCATGCAGCAGCTCCCTCCTGGGACACATCGAGAACTGGACCGTAAACAGGGATATCACCACTTCAGATCACAATGCCATTACCTTCACACTGCGACTTCAGCGAGCACTCACAACCCTAAAGCCCGTAACCACGCGAAGGTACAATACAAAAAAGGCAAAATGGGAAGATTTTGGTCCACTCCTCAAAAGACTTCTAGTCGAAAACAGCATAACCCCAGATAACATCAAAAAAGTGGACGTCTCTGAAAAACTGGAAGAAGTGGTGAACACCTATACGGCAATGATTCACAAGACCTGTGAAGAAACCATCCCTAAACTTGGAACAGGAACTCAGGACCCACTACCACCTTGGTGGTCCAAATCTCTTGACCTAACAAGGAAAAAGGTGCTACGATACAAAAGGAACGCAGCCACCCGTAGGAGAAAATATGTCATAGAAGAGTACTTACAAGTAAAAGAGGAGTACAAGGCTGAAGCAGAAAAAGCCCAAACGGAAAGTTGGAAGAACTTCTGCTCCAATCAGGAAAAAGAGAGCATGTGGGACAAGATCGACAGAGTGCTAAGAAAAACCAAGAGTCGCAAAGAAGACCTGCTCCTGAGATGCCCGAGTACAGGTTGCACTCTTACCCCACAGGGCTCCGCAGACCTTCTGGCCAACACTTTCTATCCTATGGACTCCGAGGCAACAGACCATCCATGCCACAGAACAACCCGGAACTGGGCTAATAGCTTCAACCCAGATGAACACCTTCCAGAGGACGATCTACCTTTCACCATCACTGAGCTGGATACGGTATTGAATTCGCTGAATCCAAAAAAGGCACCTGGCCCCGATGGTTTGACGGCAGACATCTGCAGCTCAGCCATCCGCAGCACGAAGGAAACATTTCTAGCAATAGCGAACAAATGCTTGTCACTGACTTACTTCCCGAGGCAGTGGAAGGTAGCGCATGTGATTATCCTTCGGAAACCTGGAAATGAGGACTATACACATCCAAAGTCCTACCGGCCGATCGGCCTCCTCTCAGTGCTTGGAAAGATTGTGGAGAAACTCTTTGTCTACCGTCTCCAATGGCACTTACTCCCAAAACTGAGTAAAATGCAATACGGCTTCCTACCACAACGTGGTACTGAAGACGCCCTAAGCGACCTCATCGACCACATTCAAGAAGAAATGACTGAGAAAAAGTCAGTATTGGTGGTCTCCTTGGACATTGAGGGAGCTTTCGATAACGCATGGTGGCCGGCACTCAAGAAACAACTTGTCGTAAAGGAGTGCCCGAGAAACCTCTTCAAACTGGTTAGTTCCTACCTCCACGACCGCAAGATCACAGTCAATTATGCGAGACAGGTATCGGAGAAAGAGACGAGCAAGGGTTGTGTCCAAGGCTCAATCGCTGGACCAACCTTTTGGAACGTGATCCTGGACTCGCTTCTACACCAGTTATCTGAAGACGGAGTGTACTGCCAAGCCTATGCCGACGACGTGGTACTCGTTTTTGCAAGCCGTAACATTGATGACATTCAGCACAAAGCCAATGAGGCACTACAAACTGTAATACTGTGGGGTAATAGCAATAAACTTAGATTCGCACCGCATAAGACCAACGCGATGCTACTTACCAAAAACTAAAATACGTTTCCCCGGTCCTTGAAATGGCAGGAATGAGGGTTGACATAGTAAAAGAGATAAAACTTCTCGGGGTGATAATCGACAGCAAAATGACATTTAAGTCTCACGTCGCAGCGCAATGTAGAAAAGCCGCTGATATTTATAAGCGGCTGGCACGTGCAGCAAAGATCACATGGGGACTGAACTCTGAAATAATCAGAACAATCTACGTTGCGATAATTGAACCTATAATAACTTATGGTGCGAGCGCATGGTACCAAGCCACCGAACTCCGTATGATACCAACTGAACATGCTGCAGAGGGGCTTTGCGCAAAAGATTTGTAGGTCGTACCGCACCGTATCGCTCACCTCAGCTCTAATTCTGTCAGGCCTTCTTCCACTTGATATCAGAATACAAGAGCAGGCACTCTTACATCGAACAAAAAGAGTTAAAATCACGCACTACCTACCCCCAAACACAAGTCTTGAGTTAAAGGTGGATCCAACAAAACTAGTACACCCAGCCTTCTCGAAGGCTGTAGAATACGAGTCATTAGAAAATGATATCAGTCCTTTGGACGTCCACCTGAGATCGGGACCCAAGATCTTCACAGACGGAAGCAAGACAGCCGGTGGAGTAGGAGCTGCTCTCACTTGGTGGGAAGAAGGCAAGGAAAACAAGAACCTCACATTCTCTTTACACTCTTCGTGCTCGGTGTTCCAGGCAGAACTTTATGCCATCTACAGGGCAACCCAGGAGATCACAAACACCTGCGATCCTCATGTAACAATATTGAGTGACTCAAGATCCTCCCTCGACTTGCTAAGGAACCCTAGAACTACGCACCCCTTAGCAAGTGCAATTCAACAAAACATCCAAGACATAGAAAAGCAAGGAAGAGAAGTCAGGTTGGTATGGGTGAGGGCGCATGTCGGAACCGCCGAAAACGAAAGAGCAGACGAACTCGCTAAGAAAGCCGCAAAAATCACAGACTCTCACAACTACATCAAAACACCACTGGCCTATATCAAGTCCAAAATCCGTGAGGAATCCGTCCAGAGATGGCAGGATAGATACACAACCTCTAGTTCCGGGGCGATTACCAGAGAATTTTTCCCTGACGTCACATCTGCATTCAGGATCACCAGACACGTCAGCTGGAGTCCTATACAGGTGCAAGTATTGACTGGGCACGGAGGCATAGCCAGTTACTTACACAAATTTAAATTAAAGGAAACCTCAGGATGTGAGTGCGACCCCGTTATCGAGGAGACCGTGTGGCACATCATCTTAGATTGCCCACGGTTCTCCTCAGCCCGCCAAAACCTGGAAACACTTCTTAACACCAAACTAGATAAACTAGGCCTGGCGTCTCTGATGGCAGACAACTGGAAGCGTCCAATTTTCCTTGAATACTTAGAGGATATTTTCCACACAGCTATGTTAAGAAACGGCAGCAAAACAGCAGCTGTCAAGGTAAACAGGGAAAACACGCTTCGCCGCGCACTCACTGATTCGAAATTTTGTTGAAACAATAACGTCATCGTCCAATACCCAGCGCTTCCTGCAAAACGGTCATCCCAGTCTCCCAGGGTTAAGACTTAGACCAATAGCCCTTTTCATGGATAACAGCGAGGAGAAACTGGGTTTCAGCTTCTGCGTCGTTGGACCAAGCAACTGGGTCTACATTTCACCAGGTCTAGCTGTCCTAACAAACGGCAGTACCAATAAGGCCACCATGAGAAGGGCAGACTATGATAGCATGCCCACCATCAGTTTAGGAGATTGGGAGTGTCGTATAGTGCGAATTAAAAACAAGACCATCGCTCTATTCGACGGACGAGATGGAGTATCTCCGTTTACGAAGGTAAGCAGGGTGCTTGATCATCTGTGCACCGCTAAAACAAATGAGGCAGAAGCAGCGCCAATAATAATAAGTATTGACGCCATGAGAGCGGGATCTGATAAGGGAACAATTATTGATCTGCTGGGATTCATCCTTACCTCAAACAAACACAATGTGGTTGTATATGAGGACAGGGGCCAAGACCTGGCTTTCTTAAGAGAAAGAAAACAAGAATGCTGAAAACCGGGCTCTACGTTGTTGAGTGGCGCGAAGCGCCTCGAAGAGCGACTGGCTATGCAAGAAGAACACCAAAAGAGCTCAAATAAATCACAGAAGCAAAGGAAGACTCTGAAGTTACCACCGACCCTACTAAAACCTTTGCAAAAGCTGATGAGGAAGGGTAGAATCACTAGAGCCGACAAGGGACTGGTCACAACACCCGACCTGCCCCCGGCAAGTAAAGTCACGCAGCACATGCACAACGCCTTCCTCGAATACACGGCTATTGTAAACGAAACTATTAAAGTTAACCACGCGGTCTGCAATAAGATCATAAGGACCTTCGAACTTGACAACGAGGGTCTACTTAATGTATTACTCGAAGAAGAGAAGGCAGCCATTTACGACAACAACAAGCTAGAATATCTACGGGGAAATCCACCCAAATCCCCACACATGGCGGCCTACAGCAGAAACAAACAACGACAAAATGGCCCGCCCAGGTACACAACATCCTCGGATGACCCAATTGTAGTCGTAGCCCGATGCACGGAAATCGCGCTGGAACATAGAATCCTTAGTATGGCGCGCAACATTCAAGAGCATACCACCTGGGAGCATTGGGAGGCACCGGAAATACAATGGGTCAATGGCATTCCTGGATGCGGAAAGTCCACCTGGGTAGTAAACAACTTTGTCCCTAACAGTGATCTTATAGCAACTACTACTACTGAAGCGGCGGAGGATCTCAGGAGTAGGATCACCTTTAGTTGCACAAGGGACTCAAAAGCCAGAGTTCGTACGATCGCCTCAATTCTGGTGAATGGTGTCTCAGAAAGTCCCAAAAGACTAATCGTGGACGAGGCCCTAATGAACCATTTTGGAGCGATCGTAATGGCGACCATCCTATCAAAGGCCAAAATACTTACACTAGTCGGAGATGTCAACCAACTGCCATTCATTGATCGGCATAACCTCTTCCAAATGCATTATGTCAGTCCGAGCCTCGTGGCGAGCATCAACCAAGAGCTAACAAGATCATACAGGTGTCCACAAGACGTGACATATGCTCTAAACGAGGCTTACCTCGGAATATTCTCAGCCCAAACGAGAACTCGCTCCTTGGGAAAATCGAGATACACGGGCGCGCTCATCGCAACAGACTCCCCAAATACACTGTACCTGGTCCACACGCAGGCGGAGAAGGCGGACCTCACACAGAGGGTACGGAAGGGGAGAAAACTCGCGCATCCTTACAATCAACGAGTCCCAGGGACTAACTTACGAGTCTGTAGTCATCATTCAGACAAAGTCTACCAAGAGTGCCATTCACGATAGCGTATCACACGCTATTGTCGCAATCACCAGGCACACCGTCGAATGTATGTACTACACCGACGCCGAAGAAGACGCCATCGGCAGATTCATCCGTCGGGCAAGGGAATCTTCCTTGATTGACATAGTGGGTTATAACCTCAAAATGTCGATCTCTCATAGAGACACAGAAGCCATGAAAATTAACAAGGATCTATACTCTGGCGCTATCTGCACAGGCTGAGAGGAAGATAACGACCCAACAATCACCGGACCTGACTCTTAGAGGGACTGCTACAGTCTCTCTATTACATAACAAATAAATTAAGAAATAAAAATAAATTAAGAAACGTGTGACCGAGTGTACTCACTCGCTAAATTAAATTCAAAACAAAATCACAAACAGAATAAGTAATAAAAGCGGTAAAGTACACGGACCTCGAGTCTGTGGTGACTAAAAAAAACAAAGAAAAAAAAAAATACCATCTTAGTATAAAACCTTTATTCTTTAAACGTATCTCATATATTAATATCTTATTAGTAGTACCTAACCTTTCAATATACCAATACTTTATATATTTCATAATATTAACGATAATTTAAACTAAAATGCCCATACAACACTATTTAAAGATGGCGGTGCGTCACGGCATACGCTTTTACATATAGGTGTTGTAAATTTGATAAATCTCATCATATAAATAACATTCTTACGGCCTTATTCATAAAAAATGCTTATAGAACGCTTAAAACGTTCATTAGTTAAAATGCTCTATAAGCTTATGAAACGTTCCATAAAAATGTGTATTCATAACAGTAATATAAACCTTCTGTAACTAATATACTGTTTATAAGCTAAAATGTTGCCACTACGATGAAATTGGCAAGAAAGCTTGTCAAACTTTGCAAATTGACCACAGATAATGTGTATAATTTTACTAAATTCGACTGATCATAGACATTATTAAGGATAAAAACCATATTTTGTTGTTTGTCGTGCGATAAACTATTGACATTTGTTTACTAGTAGTACGTACGTGTTTATTTTAAATATTACTCCATGACTAATAAAATGGCATCGGAATCAAAAATTGTAGAGAGCAAGAAAAGGCCGAAAAGTGAGAATTGGTTGGAGGAGGATAAGGTTGGTTTTACTGATACAGTTAATTCGAACACGTAAGTTTTGTTTTGTAAACATTCATAAGCATGTTATGTTTCAATGCTTATGCTTCTATTCCATAGATGATCTTGAAAGAATTGCTGAGGAAAAGTATTTGTGTAGTTATTTTATTACACGGCAATTAATGTTTCAGTTTTAACAATATGGCAAAAACCCCTTGAAGAAGAAGAAGAACAAATTAAGGCTCAACGGGGTATTATAAAAATGTCAGCTAAGAAGCTGATATTTATAGAAAAAAAACAAATACTAAAAACAGTTGGTAGCCCACCACCTACTACAGAACCAGCAACTGGTGATGACATTTCAGTATGGCTCCCTCGTGAGTTCACAGTACACTTAAATTAATTTTGCTCAGATAACCAGGTACATATAAAAATACAAACATTTGGCCAATTAGTGTTTCATTTTGAATAAAGAAATATTTATGTAATTATTATCAATTCTTGTTTAAGAATAGAACAGAAAATAATACAAAAGAGGAAAAAAGTATGTGTAATATATTAATATTATGAAATAAACAGCAGCACACAAATTCTTCTCTGCCACCTATCTTATTTTAAACGTTATTCATAAGTAATAAGACATGTTAAATATAATTAATTGTGATGCATGAAATATTAAATGACTGATAACACCACAATACCCAGAAAGTCATTTCAATTTTATTATTTTAGTCAATTTAGTTCAATTTTATTATCAACAAATAATTTGATGGGAAGCGAGACAACATTTATTTTCCATTAAAATACATTAAATAGCTTACACTAACTACCTAAAGAATGCTCAGCAAGTAAATCTGATTATATTCTTTTTAGATGGTGCATCCAAGTATTAGCACTAGCACTAGTACACAACCTATATCCAACACGCCAGCTAACAAACTTGGTAGATTAAAGAAATGTGTATGTTGAATGAACTTAACTTTATTTTTATTACTATAATATATTACTAAGTTAGATTCACTAAAACCATTCAGTACTATCTTAAATCTACAAGCAACATTATAATTAGTATAACAAACTTAAATTGAATTGAAATAAATAAAATGTGTAAAGTTTTCAACAAAATAAGTTTTATTAATTTATAATAAGTACTTCTTTGGAAAACATATTAAAAAGAATAATAGATATATTACAGTTTTGGTTACAGCATGACAATAAGCTCAAGAATAGGAAATGAAATTGTTTACAGAAAGGAGCAAGGAAATAATTCACTTTTAAAGGAAGAATTACTTAAACGTAAATTATTGTATTATACATCTAAAGAATAAAATTTATAGAAATAAACTTCTTTTTATTAACCAAAACCTAATAAGTTGAGGTCAGCATTTCTTCGCTGCAAACTCTTCTCCACTCTTGCTATCGTTTCCGAACCATGTATGCTTTGTAAACCTTTCATTTTAAATATAAAAGTGGAAAATTGACACAAAGCAATAATTATTAGTGGATTGGATTAATACGTTATGCAAATTCGATTAGCTAACATTGACGAGTCCCTTACGTCAAATGTCATTTTCAATGATCAGCTGTCGAGAATCGGCCATTTTTTATTTTATAGAACCGCTATAGTAGGGTTTTGGCCACTATAACTTTATAACACGCTTATAGTACTGTTTAGCGCTAAAATGCTGTTATGAATACCATTTTTTGACGTTTCTCTTATAGTGAGTTTATACAACACTTTAACTGTTCCATAACTTTTTATGAATAAGACCGTTAATATATAATGCTCTTAATATAATTATTTACCTTATAATATATATTCTTCTATTTAATTAGTTATCATTTCATACTCATTTTATCCAAATTTTCTATTAATAATACAAATAAACTTACCAAGAAAATCTTCTTAATTTACAATTATGCATCTTACCAATCATGAATGTCACAAAACTATTATATTTCGATTCCATTGCATTTTATATGTTAAATTTACTAAATAAATATCCACTTCCTTATATTAAATTCATATTATTTGCAATTTAATTTCAATAATTTCCTAAGCGTCCTTTATTGCGTCATCTTCCCGTCCAGCCCCATTTCTTTTTTCTTTCCATAAACTATAACCTGCCAGTATGGCATTCAGCCTACATGATATTTATAAAAATATTAATTACTTTTTTATTAATTATTTAAATATATTAAATAAAATAATATTTTTTATATTATTATTAAATTAAATTAAATTACATTATTCAGTAAAAATATTTTATTCCTACATATATTTATGTATAGTATGGATTGTTACAATTCGATCCAATTTTCGAAGATGCGTGGTATGCCACGTAGACCGACAATCAAGTCAAAGTCACCGGAAGCTGCTGGATGTGGGAAACCCAGGACCATTCATCGTAAGAAATATGACATAGAGCGTAGCGCTCTATTTGTATGAACATATAAAATATAATGAATTTGAGTAAAAAGGGAAAAGAGCAGTGAAAAATTCGTCTGCTTAGTTTACGACCAGCAAGAGAAGCATCAGAATGAAATTAAATATTATTTTTATACACAGGAGGATAAGCAATGAATAAAATGTACATTGCTTTTAAAATTCATATATTGTACTTTATTTTAACTTGTAACTTCGCTTTGTATATTATGAAGCTGAGGGAAAATCTTATTATACATTCGTAATCAGCACTTTTGTGTGCTTTTTCGGCAAGCTTTGTGAACGAAAGACTCGTTATAGTAGCAAGGCCTTTTTTGTAATATACGAGTATATACTGCAGACATGATGACAGAATGTGGGCAATTTTCAGTAACGACTGGCTTCTCTCAACCTATTGAATCCGGGAGTTGTTTGGAGTTAAATTGAGACAAAAAAAATCCACACATTTAAATCTTTGAAAAGAAGAATTTATATGAAATCAATGATACATTTTTTGTTTCGAGTTGCGTTTTGTATAAACGTCCTCGAAAAACTTTCATATATTATGTGCGTAATAAAATATTACATGTTTACAACAATATGATGTAAATTTATCGTGGATATTGCAATTCTAAGACAGTTGTAGAAATAAAATTTTACATAAAAAACAGAATTATATGGAAAGATAATTTAACAAGTTATTTTCTTCTATTTCTGCAATAGCATATATCTGTTTACATACACGAGTCAACCAAAAGTAAACCCTTGCAAATATACAAATCCCTAAGTCAAACTGTCTATGCAAAACTTTTTGCATTTTCCAATTTTACATTCATCATACCGTGTGACTCAGAATGTATATTAGAAATTGTTTTAGAATTTTAGAAATTTTATCTCGTAATGACTATTTAACTTTTGTCTTAAAATGACAATAATATTTACATAGGTTACACAGCGATGTCACTGTGGCAAGTTAAAGTGCTACACAAACACAAATTTGTGTTTTAAAACTAAACGACACTTCAAAAAACAGAGTTTCTGTATTGGATATTAAAGTGTCTACGTCAGCACAATACTCACAGTTTTATTCCATATTTACTTTTAGCTTGCATCCCATAGTCTATGTTTGCGTAGTACCTTAGCCATAACACGGTGGTGCTACTAACCCGATTATTCGTTATAATAATCTAGTTACAAATTAAATATCGAAAAACCAGGAAGAAAGCAGAGAATAACGTGATTTATTTACTAATACTAATAATGAAAGCCGTATAAAACAGTTGGAGGATCATGAACAGGAGGAACATGTTAAGGACTTACAACAGGAATTAAACACACAGAATCAAAATTACTTGCGAAATGAACTTGAATTGTCTGGCATACCTGAGGCAAACAACGAAAATCTTCATCATATGGCTATCTTAGCAGTTTGAAAAGTGGGTGTGGAGCTGGATGACCATCGACTGGGTGACTCGTGTGAGCCCTCGTGGTACACTTGCTATAGACACAGATGGATGGAAAAGGCCAATAGTTGTGCGGTTTTTACGCAGGACCAAGCGAGATGAGGTGATCAGAGCAGCAAAAATAAGACGAAACATTATGAGTGCAGACCTTGATGTACCTTTTTTAGATTTTCCATCTAAAAAAATATTTTATAATGAACGTTTGACAAAAACTAACCGTGAACTTTTTCGTGAAGCTCGTAAAAAAACAAAAGAAAGGGGATACTTGCACTGTTGGTGTTCTCAAGATACAATATTTATTAGACAGCGTGAAGGCAAACCAGCCCGCTCCGTGCGCAATTTTGAGGATCTGGCTGCAATTTTTCCAACGTCTTAAAAAAAAATATCGTACACAATAGTTCAACATCTGTGCTGGCTTAGTGACATATCGGTTGTTCCCATACTACAAACCTATACTGCCAGCTATACTAAAAACTTAAAAATAAAATAAAACAAAATAGCGGTGTTGTAGTTTATATCAAAGATACTTGGAGTAATTTAGTCTTTGAAACTAATGTTAGTGACGCTGACTGCTTGCTAATACAATTGGCTGATAAAATAATAATTTTGGCTATATACCGTCCGAGTTATTTTTTGTACTCTCTAAATGCTGTAGAAAAAGTTTTTCAGACTCTAATAAAACGTTAATAATCGCAGGTGACTTAAATATAGATCTATTAGCTACAAGAAGCAATCAAGACATAGAATACTTTTGTATAATTGCTGAACACGAACTCTTCCCAGCTGTCACTAAACTGACCAGATATAACTCCTGTCTCGATCATGTCTTTATCAACAAAATAAAGGGTGCCGTTGGTATCGTTTGTAGTAGTGATATAACAGATCATAACATCATTATTCTTGACCTGACATTGAATATGCCAAGATCTGGGGCTAAAAATAAAGTTAAAGTTAAACATAACATAGAAGGCATTAAGAAAGACCTTAGCGAAGTAAGTATTTGATTCTACTGATCTGAATATTACTGTTGATAGTTTCTCTTCCCTACTTTACCAGACTATAAACAGGCACACAAATAAAATATTATTAAGAAGTAAGTAACGTATCATAAAGCCTTGGATCACACCTGGTCTCATTCGATGTATGCGACACCGAGATCGGCAACACATGCTATCACGAAAATATCCAAGCGATACTCTTAAACGAATCATTTACACATGCTATCTTAATTTATGCAATAACTTGCTACGCAAACTTAAAAATCGATACGATAATAATAATTTATCACTTTGTGTAAAAGACCCTAGTAATAAGCAAGATTCATATGAGGTTCTAGAGATTGAATGTGCAATTGATGCTAAAGACTCCATAGATAAATGCAATAAATATTTCTCTACACTAGGGCAAACATTGGCTGATAGAATATTACTTGAACACAACACAGATGAGAAAAATCTGACAATGAAAGTTAATTCAAAACACACTATACCACACTCCTTTTTTATGAAACCCACTGACCACTATGAAGTAGAATCTCTTATACTATCCCTACAAAAGTATAAAGCAAGTGGTATTGATGAGCTCAGTAATATCCTTCTAAAGAAAATTAAGGATTTTATAGTTTTGCCTCTCACCATATTATACTTAATAATAGCCTGATGACTGGGGTATTTCCAGACAGCTGGAAAATAGCATGCATAAAACCTATTTATAAATTTGGAGACAAAAAAGCTCCGCAAAACTATCGCCCGATTTCACTGCTGACTGCGTTTTCTAAATTACTGGAGAAAGTTGTTAGTAGAAGAGTCACTAATTATATCGAAGAAAATAAGATACTTTCTTCTAGGCAATATGGCTTTAGGAGAGGTAAATCAACGGAAGACTCAGTATCTCAGCTAACAACTAAAATAGCCGCTTCTTTAGACAATCAGAAATCCAGTATTGCTGTATTCTTGGACCTATCAAAATCATTCGATACCGTCTCGATTCCAATACTCTTGAGAAAACTTGAGACCCAATTTGGCATAAGAGGCGTGACACTTGCTTGGTTTCAAAGTTATTTGACAAACCGAACCCATTCTACGATTATTGGCACATGCAAAAGTAATGTAGAATCAGTCAAGTTTGGAGTACCACAGGGGAGCATTCTTGGACCCATGCTCTTCCTTATGTACATTAATGATATTCACGACAATGTTGAGACTGATATAATATGCTATGCAGATGATACTGCTATTATTTATGAAGGTTCCTCATGGCCTGAAGTTTTCGAAAAGGCTGAATCAGGGATGCGGCATATTTCTACATGGCTGTCTAACAAACTCCTCACATTGAACATATCTAAAATTAAATACATATACTTTCAAAAAACATCCCATTCTGCCCCCGATCCAACCTTACAAGGTAACAAAAATTTATGTAGTTGCCCATTTTTAACTAAAACTTATACAACGAAATATTTGTGCATCATTGTTGATCAAATCTTTAGGGTCATCATGAAACTACTAAGATCATATTGCTCCGTTAAACAAGCCAGAACTAAAATTGCTGCCTGGCTTGCCTCCTTAAATTATGATGTTACCGAAAAACTTATTTTACACACAGAATAGTAATTATTTTACATGTAATTTACTTCAACTGCTTTTGTTTACTTCATTGATTGGTTTGTATTCGTATATATGTATTTTTTTGTCTCAGTTAATACTTTTATCTTTAGTAATGTTTTTAGTATCTTTTAATTATTAAAAAACTGAGTGTAGCACTAAACTGTAAACTGGTATATTGGCACCCACGATACAGGAATACCTAGTGTGGGGTCATCAGATGTTCCAAATTTGTTAAAGGTGTTTTTGTTAAAAAATATATTTTTTCTTTTCTCTTTTTCTTTTTATCATTTCTGTGTTTTGTCATAGCAAGAAAGTAATTTAGCATAAAAAGTAGTTTCTTTTGTTTTTTTTATGCCGAATAGTCTTGCGTGATTACCCGCCAACTACTGTTAGGTGGGGGGTAATCACGCAAGACTCCTCGCCATATGATTGCGCAAGCATTATGATTTTTTACTATTTATTTCTATAACAGAATGAAGGCCACATGGTATTTTTATCGCTCCTGTATAGAGTTTTATTTTATAAATAAGTTTAGGTCCTTATTTTAAATATAAATACACTAAAGGTGAAAGCTAAAAGAAATATCCTACAAGAAAATATATAGTGAAATATAAAAATTCTAGTTTGCTATAATATCATGCATTGTAAGTTCACAAAGATTGAAGTACATTCTAGATGAATTTGTTCAGTTCTGTATATATTTTATAGTATATTTCATGTAATTTCTTTGCTAGACATAAAAGGTAGTGCTCGTTACACGTGTGTCCCAGAAAATTGTTACACGCAAAACGCTTTCAATGAAAATGAACAGTTAATGCATGTATTATGTCTTTACTTTCTTTCCTAAAATATAAATCAATTGTATATTACAGTCCTACTACTAAATTTGCAAGACATTGCTTGTCAGAAGCATTATCTAATATTGTAATTTTGTGAATAGGCTGAATAGACACTTTTATGCAAATAATATAGTAATACTACACTCCGTCTTTCACTTTCCGCCTTAAATCGAGACATTGCGTGTGGAGTAGCAAAACTTAACGCCGCTTTTTGTTTTAGGTGAACCGAACCAGCACGAAGAAATAGAAATTTAAATATAATCATACTCCCAAGTGGGAATCGAACCCATAATCATGGTGTTTCAGTGAGACGCTGGCCCACTGTGCCACGTGTGCCAATGTGGGATGAGTGATTGCGATTGCTAAGGTACATACATATGTATTTGTGAAATATTCATAACTTTATAAAAAGCAAAATTAAAAATTTTGAAAAAACCCACGACGGTTGAATTGGAATTCAAAAAGGATAAAATAACTACAAATCCCCCGCCTAAAAGAATATATGTAACGAGATGACGGAGACGACTACGTCGGGGGCTGTCATTACTTTAAGTTTGCACAACCTTCTCATAGGTTTTAATGCTATTAAAACAGGTTTGGCAAAAAATTAAAATATTAATATGAATTTACAGTTTTGATAACTGGTATTCCTTTTAAAACTTTAAGAACGAAATCTATACTGTTAGCTACTATATTTAAAATAGAGGTTGAACTGGCAGCCCCCGACGAAGTTGTCCCCATCATCTCGTTACATATATTCTTTTAGGCGGGGGATTTCTAGTTATTTTATCCTTTTTCAATTACAATTAACCCGTCGTGGGGGTTTTCAAAATTTTTAATTTTGCTTTTTATTTTAAGCTTTTTAAAGTAAATAGATACACATTATATATCATTACATAATTTAAAAATATTTTATATTAATCTTCATGCAAATCCAAAAGAAATTGTAAACCCAATACTTTCTGGTTATCAAGTGCTTATTGCAGCGCCTGGCAGATTGTCACCGTAACATTTTCAGGAAACTTAAGTCTAACTAAATCAGTGAAAATCACAAACCCACTAGTAGTTTTGATTTTGAACAAACTAATTTATACTGGAGCACCCCGTGGTAGTTCGTGATATGGCATATAAAAACACGCAGCAATTAAACCAGAACCTGTCACAGAAAACCGCATATAAATAGGTTTCACACAAAAAACAATAGCAAATGCTTACTGCAGCGCCCCCTACTGACTTGTCACCGTAACATAAATTTAAAAACATGCTCTAAGCAAAGCGGAATTTAATACTCAAAACTCTTTCCAATCGTACTAGTCGTTTTGGTTTTACACAAATAAATAGAATCAGCTACTTACTGCAGCGCCCCTAGAGAGTTGACACATACATGAAAATATGCACTAAGTAAACATACATGCCACATATATGAAAATATGCACTAAGTAAACGTAAATCTATCATTGAAAACTGCATTCAAATCGGGCTCGTAGTTTTAGTTTTGCACAAACAAATGTACTTACTGCAGCGCCCCCTGGTGAGTCGTCACCATAACACATATATGAAAAGATGCACCAATTAAACCTGAACCTGTCGTTGGAAGTTTCATCTAAATCGGACTAGTAGTTTTTGCTCTGCATAAACAAATGTTAACTGCAGAGCCCCCTGGTGAATTTTCACCGTAACAAAAAACAAAAATTTTAAAGTATGCAACATGCAAAGTTGAATCTAGTTCTGAAAACTCTAGCCAATCGGATTAGTAATTTCGGTTTAAGAAAAATTTTGGTTTTACCCAAAAAATACAAACAAATGCTTACTACAGCGCCCCCTGATGAGTAGTCACCATAACACATATATGAAAAGACGCACCAGTTAATCCTGAACCTACCCTTGAAAGTTTCATCTAAATTGGACTAGTAGTTTTTGGTTCGTATAAACAAATGTTTTCTGCAGCGCCCCCTGGTGAATTTTCCCCGTAACAAAAAAAGAAAAATCTTAAAATATGGACCAAACAAAGTTGAATCTATTTCTGAAAACTCTTTTCAATCGGATCTGTAGTTTCGTTTTTAGACAAATAAATACAAAAAAGTACAAATAAATGCTTACTACAGCGCCACCTGGTGGTTTGACACGATAAAACATATCTAAGAACATCCACCAATTAAACCTGAATCTATCACTGAAAATCGTATCGAAATCAGACTACCATTTTTTGAGATAATTGATAACATTCGTTTGCACGTCAAATGCTTACTGCAGCGCCCCCTGGTGAGTTAAGGCAATAAGACATATTTTGACAATGTTGCGTATATTTACAACACTTTATTGTTGTTGTATATAAATTGAATCAATTATTCATTCTTAAATAAAAATAAATTACAGTTTTTTTATTTAGACTCAACATTTAAGTAAAATATGATATATCTCAAGCTTGTCTAGGTCACATCTATTATACGTGTATTAACCCTCAACTGGTAACATACGTCTGTCAGACGCGGCCAGTTACAACATTTGCCATAGGTCGACATAGCGGTGCAATCGTAACCTCCCCTTCAGTGTATACCTCGTGTGTTTACCGGCAACAAAGACTCACGTGGTTTGAGGAAAGTGCAATTTTTTTTGTAATTATTATGATAAATTTACTAAAACACACTACGCAATGTGTGCAAAGTAAGGTTCACAGCCTCAAGTTATTTTTTTTTCTATCTTAATTATTACTTTTTACTAATAATTAATAGTTTTCGATGTTTATAATTTTTAACTTTTAAGTTTTATTTGATTTTTATTTATGTTTTTAAAGAAATGAAACAAATGTAAGACTAATATTTTAAGAACTATATTTTTACCTATGTATATTTTTTATTGATAGGTTATCAGATTTTTATGTACAAACAATATTGTAGGTAATTCTTAAAATATCATTATTAATTGTAGTAAATTAATAAAACTGTTTATATTCACTTAATCTTCTTAAAGATGCCCTAAAATAACCAATATTTACGGGTTACGTCTGTCAGACGTGTATTACTCATAGCGCACTACTTTAACGTGTTACCAGCTGAGGGTTAAGATGACCTACTTTATCTTTAGGTATATCTTTCCCTTTCTAACCAATGCACGAATATGGACACTTTTTTCCAACATGCAGAACCATCCCAGTACGCTGTCGGAACTCCTGACCGATTCACGTTTGTTGTAAGCTTCATTGCAAAATATTTACGTAATAGCGAAAGAATAAAATTGCAATATTACGTAATGTTATTTTTTTTGCTATGAGCTTTGAATTATTTTAAAATTATTGCTTGTTAAAAATAATGTATTGAAATACATTGATGGTGATTGCTTACTATCTTAATTTATACATCATATATTAACATATTTACAATTAGTTTATACAATATTTTAGCCCCCCTTTTAGCTTTTGTGAAGACAGAAAAATTTACACGGTAAATACTTTCTTAAATATTCATATACTAGATACTTAGAATAGCTTTAAATTGTATTTGAAAACAGACCGAAATTAATTGTGTTATATTTATTGCATATAATCTTTCTAGTATCTTTCTAGTATATCTTTAGAGTAAGGGGATGGTGCATTTCATATTGTTATAGTTTATTATTGACAAACATGAATATATTAGAAATTAAAAAAAATAATTAATAATATTGTAAAATCTCGGTTGATCGAACCTTTATAGCTTATTATTATTCGATAGATCACGATAAATATATTAAAGAGTTTTTTTTACAATACGTATATTCAATATTTCCGTTAAATTTTAGGTTCCGAGAGTTAAAAAGGTTTAAAATAAAAGAAAATATGTAACGAGATGATGGGGACAACTTCGTCGGGGCTTGCCAGTTGCAACATCTATTTTAAATATAGTAGCTAACAGTATAAATTTCGTTCCTAAAGTTTTTAAAAGGAATACCAGTTATCAAAACGTAAATTTATATTAATATTTTAATTTTTTGCCAAACCTGTTTTAACCGCATGAAAGACAACAGTTTTAACAGCAGTTGTTTTAGAAGGTTTGTGCAAAATTAAAGTAATGACAGCCCCCGACGAAGTCGTCCCCATCATCTCGTTACATATATTCTTTGAGGCGGGGGATTTCTAGTTGTTTTATCCTTTTTCATTATTATTTGAATATGTGAGAAGGTTAACTTTGTTAGTGTTCATCAATTTAAAAAACGATCGAAACGATCATCGTTGATCTAACACTCCATGAATTTACCTGGGGGCGATACTGCTTTATCTATAATTCTAAATATACTACGGGCTTTTTTTTAGGTACAACTAAAATCATGTTATGTTCTTAACCATGTGCTATTAATTATGTTATAAATGATTAATTTTATATATTATAAGTAATTTTCTTATACATATTTAATATCTATATCATTTGATTCATAAATCTATTTGTTATTAGTATTTTTCTTTTATTTGAAGTTATATCAACTTTTATATCAACTGTTATGAGTACATTCATTATAACAATGAGATATTGCACTTATATTTTGATAATGTACCATATTTTCATACTTTTCAAGAGGTTGTTATTATTTTATGGTTCAGCATATCTCGTAATGAGTTGTCTGTACAGAGAGGAAATTGAGGCTGGATAAATTTACTTTCTTATTTATTAAATATATTTTTCTAATATAAGTACTTTATTTATATGAATTTAATTAATACAACATAAAGTTAGCATTCCTTATTTTTATCTCTGGAACAACCAGCCAACACCAGCACCAGTCTAAACGTCAAGACCCCAAACCTTCTGTAGTGGATCTACATCCAGCCAGGCCTGCCGCCGGCTCTCACCACCATGACCCGTTGTGCTTTTCGTAATTGAGTCTTATTACGAGTGGTGAGAGCATCCACCCACACAGGCGTACCGTACAGCGCCATAGACCTTAACACGCCGACATAAAGCTCCATATGAAGAATCCGACCCTCTAACATTCGGCAGTAATATGCCGAGGGCCCCGGCGACGTTTAGCAGCTTCGGCGCAAGCTGAGTGAAATGCGAAGCGAACAACCATCGCCCATCCAGTGTCAAACCCATATACTTTATCTGGGTCTGGACTACCACATCCTGCCCCTGGATGTACAGAGTAGCCCTACGCGGGCCATGAAATGAGAGGGCCTCAGTTTTTAGCATGGAGACCCTCAGACACAACGCTTCGATGCGATCGACTACAATTTGTGTACCGGCTTCAGCTAAGCATACCGCCTCCTGGAATGACGAGCCCTGGGCTGAGATGAGAGTATCATCTGAATAGAAAAAAACACTCATCCCAGGCAGAAGCCAACAGTGCAGGATCCAATCAAACCCGATATTCCACAATGTCGGCCTCAAAACTGACCCTTGCGGGACCCTACAACTAACCCTTCGTCGTAAGATCTGGCCATCTCCCCAATCCAAAAGACTACTCTGTCCTGGAGGTAGTCATCTAACAGCCGCCAGAGATAAAGACGTACCCCACGAAATCGGAGAGCCTCTCTTAGTGTCTCAAATTGCAGAGTGTTAAAGGCGTTGACCATATCCAACGAGACAGCAAGAAGAACATCTTTCTCTGCTATCTTGGCCAACGATCGAATCATCAGAGCGTTCAGGGCATGGATGGTCGGGTGGCCAGCCCTAAACCCAAACTGAGCATCTGAAAGACCCGAACCTAGCTTCTCTAGGCGCTGAATTAGACAAGCAGTGACGACATTCAGCAGAACCATGGGCCTGTATGCGGAAGGAGAATCCAGAGGACGAAGCTCATTACGCAAAAAGCACAAGCTTCCTTCCTTCCAAATCTTCAAAAACCGTCCAGCTGAGAGGCGCTGATCAAACATTTCCCGAAGATTATCACCTAGGTATTCCAGGACAATACTTAAAACTCTTCCTGGAATATCGCCTGGTCCTGCAGCGGTCTTCTGGGCCCTCAATTTTCTCAGAGCCAAATTCATCTCTCCTTTACTTATGGGGGGAACCAACGACTTTCCCTCATGTGCAGAGGAGGGGCATTCTAGGAGAAATGTTTACAGGTGGCTTTGGAAACAACTCTCCTACAACAGAGTTTCCGTTAATGGCGCGTGCGGTTTTTTTGTTCGAATGTGTAGTATGCTGTTGGCTAGAGTGGCCTCGACAGCTTCACCGGGATTTGGGGGAGGCCGAGCAATATGAGCTCTGACCTTGGCTTGGAATCCTCGCTTGTGAGGAAGCCATCAAATGACGACGACGGCGTGGCAAGGACGTCTCAGTTGAGACTCGAACCTCGACTTGCAACACCGTTTTAGTGGGGGACTTTGCTTCGCTCTGTCCGAGCTAGGCCTAATTAGGGGCGCTGGTGCCCGGGGCGGTATCGGACCGTTGAATAACTGGGACCTCGTCTCCACCGGCGGGGACGGTGTGTGTAGCGTGTGTGTTTGAATTTACCTAACACTTCTGTAATGGCGTCAGTTTGGGTGAGAAGTTCCCTAGGCCTCGCGGGGCGTCTTATACTGATCGTATAATCGCAGGTGCTTTTTTTTTTTTTTTTTTTTTATTCTTGCACCTCCATTATGAAGAATATGGAGACCTTATTTTCTATGGATTATAACTATTATCTATTTTACAAAGGAGATCAAACTTATAATATTACTGTCTATCTTACGTGCTTAGCTACTTTATTTTATACCTAATTCTTATTGCTATCCCTATATGATCCTCCAGAATAACTTTTATGTTATGCTGGGATCATATAACTAATTGCTATTTTTATTATTTACTATTTTAACTATTTTTACACAATATTTCAAAAAATTTTCCCTATTACTCATAATTAGCCTATTCAAATTATCTACAGTTATCCTTTTTTTTTTTTTTTTGGGCGGTAGGTGCAAAAGTAGTAACAACTGTTTGAAAAGCTCTCTAAGTTTATTTTTAAAAAAAGTAGTTTTTACACGTTTTTCTTATATAAAAGTAATGAGCTAAGCCCTCTAACCTGCCAGCAGTGTTATTTCCTTAAAAAGAAACTCCAACACTATAAGAACAACACGGAAATCAGTGACCTTGTGTAACCTTGAAGCAAGTGTGAATAGGATATTATTAAAACACTATAATGGAGACGATTAAGCACTCAATAGCTGAATTGACACAACACTTTAATTCACAAATGGCAGACTTCCAAAAAAGCTTAATCGCTGCCAACAACACAAACACTTCAAGTCCAACGGCAAATATTGCATCACAGTTCAACGCATTCCGATCCTTTGTGTTGAATTCCCTTGAGGGACTCCAGCTTCAGGTCCAGCTACTCACAAAGCAGTGTGACAATATGGAAATGCGTAGCAGACGGAAGATTTTGTTAGTGCATGGAATTGCTGAAAATAAAAAAGAAGATATTGCTTCACAAGTAGTACAAGTCCTTAATGAACATCTTAAAATCCCAAATCTCTGTACAGATGACATCAGCCGATGTCAACGGCTAGGTAAAATCTCACCGGGGAAGTCCAGGCCTATATTACTTAAGTTAAAAAATCAATCACTCAAGAATCATATTTGGTACTCCAAAGCAACCCTTAAGAATACCGGTATCACTCTCTCCGAATTTTTGACAAAACACAGGCATGAAACTTTTATGGCTGCCAGACAGAGATTTGGTATTTCTAAATGCTGGACCAAAGACGGCTTCATTATTGTTATTGGCCCAGACGGAAGACGTCATAGCGTAGTCCTTAGTGCTGAGCTTGACAATATAACCTCTGAGGATAGAAGCCAAGGTGTTTCTGCTCCCGCCACGAACAAGTCAGGTATTTTAGCTAAGCAAGCTGTCCGCACAACGAGGAGAATTGTAAATAAAAAGTAATATCTTTATCTATATTCCTATTAGTAAATCTAACCACGTTTGTTTTCTCAATATTTTGTTTGTATCGTTTTTTATATTCATATTTTATATTTGTCTCTTACTTCTCAATATTTACGTTTACTTTACTCACTTAATGTTTAATATTATTTTTAATTTAAACATATTTACGTTTACTTTACTTACTTAATGTTTAATATTATTTTTAATTTTGTCAAAGCTTACTTTTACCCACCAAATGTAAAATAATGTTTAATATTATTTTTAATGTTGACTTTTAATTTCATTATTGTCGTATACGTCAACAATCGCTGGTAATGACAGCTGACAGCTACAGGCTATATATTGTTTTCGTTTATAAATCCGTGTCGTTACACGCTAACTGCTTTCTACCTTTTGACGATATGATTAGCTTTAAAATTGATTAGTTATTTAACCTATGTTTATCTCGCAGTAGTTATAGTTTATAAGTTAGTTTATTAAAAGTGAATGCTGGCAGGCGTGTGATGCAAGCGTATTAATTTTTGAATTAACTTAAAGTCATTATTATATTCTTTATATTTTTTTTTTTCTTTTTTTTTATTATTGTATTTTTTTTTGTATTAACTCTAAGTTATTATTATATTCCATATATACATATTTTATTATTTATATAGTATATTTATATTTTATTTGTTGTATTTTAATTATTATAATCTATTGCGTGTTTATAATCATATTAATATTTAATTAATCTATACATTTATATTGTCATGTATAATAAATATAGCGATAACTCGAATGAGGACACTTTTTCTCAATGCAGTTCCACTACTTCAGATGATAGTTACCATAGTATACCAATATCTCTTATCTCGACATTAAACACTACTTTTATAAATCATGGAAAAAATTTTAACGTGGTCCATATAAATGCTCAGAGCATACCCGCTCATTACCCCGACCTGCTCAATTCATTCGATGTAACCAATATAAATGCAATCCTGGTCTCGGAAACATTTTTAAAACCATGTTTACCTTCGACATCGTTTGCTTTGCCAGGGTTTCATTTAATTCGGAATGATAGAACGGGTAAAGGTGGTGGAGGAGTTGCCATTTACATTCGTAGTCATATTCCTTTCAGCATACTTGATAAGTCACCTTCACTCTACTCTAGCACATCCGAACATTTATTTATCGAGGTACTTTTCGGTACGTTAAAACTTTTACTAGGAGTATTTTACTGTCCCTCATCTCACTTTAATTACTTTCAAACATTTGAAGTTTTACTAGAAACTCACGTACCAGATGCGGATCATGTTATAGTAATGGGTGATTTTAACACCTGCCTGCTAAAAGATGATTGGCGTGCTAAGCATTTTAAAAATATTCTAAATAGTGTTAACTTAGACATTCTACCTTCCAATCCTACACATCGCTTTCCAAACTGTCAACCTTCTTTACTTGATTTAATGCTAGTTTCGTCTACTGATAGAGTCTTAACACATGGGCAAATGGGGGCTGACGCTTTTTCGTATCACGATCTGATTTACCTATCGTACAAAATTCGACCTCCTAAAAAAAAGCCAACTGTCGTGATGCGAAGAAGTTTTAAGAACTTCAATAATGAAAAATTTATGCAGGATTTGAACCTGATACCTTGGGATACGGTCTTAAATGCCCCGACAATTGACGATAAAATTAGTATCTTTAATTCACTTTTGATAAACCTTTTTGACGTGCATGCTCCTCTTCGACCTATTAAACTTAAACATCTCCCCGCTCCTTGGCTCACAGATGATATAAAGGCTATCATGTCAAGAAGGAATAGGGCCAAATCTAACTACAAAATACGTCCTACAGCTGAAAACTTGAACAAATACAAAAAACTACGGAACCGATGTAGCAAAATCTGTAGAGACGCTCAGCGCAAACATATTCACGAATCTGTTAGTAATAACAGCCCTGCTAAGGTATGGAAGTTTCTCGATACCTTGGGCATTGGACGACAACGTAAAGATATTCTCAATAACGACAGAATGGATCTTAATGAACTTAATAAGCATTTCACAACTGTTAATCTCTTAAGCCAAAGTATTAAAGCAAGTACTCTTTTATCACTCTCCTCAATACCTTATTCTCCTTTAACACCTTTTAGTTTCCATTCCGTCACAGTTAACGAAGTTAGTAAACATATACGTGCTATAAAGTCGGACGCAATTGGCACTGATGGCGTGAGTCGTAAGATGGTTCTCCTGACATTGGATGTTGTGCTTCCTGTGCTTTGTCATATCCTTAACCACTCTCTCTCTACCAACACCTTCCCTATGTCTTGGAGATCTGCTTATGTTATCCCCATCCCTAAAACTACCAATCCTACATCCTTTACGCACTATAGGCCAATTTCCATACTTCCCTTCCTGTCCAAAGTACTCGAGAGAATTGTACATCAGCAGCTTTCTTCATATCTTTCAAAAAACAATATTTTATCTCCATTCCAATCTGGCTATCGACCTGGACACAGCACAGTCACCGCACTCAATAAAGTTTGTGAGGATATTAGAAGTGGTATAGATAATCAGGATGTCACAATACTGGCATTATTAGATTTCTCGAACGCTTTTAATACCATTGACATTGACATACTTTTGGCAGTACTCAAATCCATTAATATATCCTCAAACACTACTGAATGGTTTTGTTCTTACCTGACTGAACGTAAACAATGTATACGCATCAATGACAAGCAATCCGCATACTGTCACTTAAGTGCTGGGGTACCACAAGGCGGTGTACTCTCTCCGTTACTTTTTTCCATCTTTATTAACTCCATTACATCTTCACTGTCCTTGTCCTATCACCTTTATGCTGACGACTTGCAGATTTATACGACTACGCCGGTTGATGATGTTGCTAACGCTATAGAGCGAGTCAATTTCAATTTAAATATTATTAATACCTGGAGCAAATCTTGTGGCCTGTCGATTAATCCCAACAAGTCTCAGCTGTGCATCATTGGTAGCTCAAAGCAACTCTCCAAGGTCAACTGCTCTCTTCTTCCCCCCATAGTGCTTGATGATTGCAAGATGGAATACAGTTCTACTGTGAGGAATCTGGGTCTCAGGATGGATAGTTCGTTGACATGGGCTCCTCATATAGCCGAGTTAAGCCGAAAGATTTTTTCTGCTATCGGGAGGGTGAAGAGATGGAAAAACCTATTACCACTCAAAACCAAAATATCCTTGGCGCAGTCTCTTCTTTTGCCTATACTCGACTATGCTGATTCCTGTTACCTGGATTTGTCACAGCAACTGCTGAATAAACTCGACCGCCTCCAAAACTTAATAATAAGATTTATATACGGCTTAAAGAAGTACGATCATATTACCCAATATCGTGTTCAATTAAAGTGGCTGACTATTAAACATCGACGCAATTATCATGCACTTACCCTCTTATACTCTATCCTATACATACCTTCAACTCCATCATATCTCAAAGAGAGATTTTCTTTCCTCGGTTCCCATTCCCAATCTCTCAACCTCCGCTCTAAATATGACAATGTTCTGGAAGTACCGCTATGCCGTACCAAGTGCTATAGCGAATCATTCACTGTCAAGACAGTAAAGTTATGGAACGAACTACCTCGCAGAGTTAGACAGTCACCATCACTCAATATATTCAAGGATCGTCTTAAAAAATATTATCTAACTTTATAATTAATCCGTTCTCCATGTTATTTCATCTGTACATGACCGACGTATTTATTTCAGTATGTATGTATCTATTTATGTATATTTATATATATATTTATGTATGTATATATGTATGTTTATTCGTTTATGTTTGTATATGTATGTATATAAGTATATACACATGTATTGTTGTAAAATTACTTCTTGCACTGTCCGCCATTCTCTTTTATATTTGTATCTACTTTAAGAAAAGGTTGCCTGTAAGAAATCACTTACAGTGATAAGGCCGCCTTTGCACTAATATGTACAAGATTTCTTTATCAGTTAATATTTACTATTTTTTGTGTTGTAGCAATAAAGATTATTCATTCATTCATTCATTCATTATCCTATCCTCCAACTCGAACTCCGCATCCAGTCTCATTCGCAAGTACAAGGGGCACTCCGCGATGACGTGCGGGACGGTTTCTGCAACGTTTAGGTCGCAAGGGCATGCTGGGTTCTCTTTGCATTTGAACCTGTTCAAATACTCGGAGAACCCACCATGCCCGGTGAACAGTTGGGTTGTATATCGCTCTGTACGCCTCCCTCGCGTCGGGAAAGAAGAGCTTTGTGACCGAAGCGGTCCCTCCGGCTTGGTACCTCCGGTTCCACTCGTCAAGGGAGTCCATTCGGATTCTTCTCTTGACGAATGACACCGGGCAGTAGCCGTAGCCTGCTTCAGTCTCAAAGCTGCCTCTTTGGCCAGGTGATCGGCCCGTTCATTCCCCTCCATCCCTGCATGCGCCTTTATCCAGAACAAAGCGATCCGCTTTTTCTGGTTGGAAACGGTTTTAATATTGTTCCTCGCTTGAACTGCTAAGGGATGGAGGTGATTAGGATTTGCAATTGTCTGCAGTGCTGCCCTTGAGTCACTGTATATACCCAGCGAATCTGCCCTGTGCCGAAGGGCGCATCGCAGGCGCTTACCACCAGCGGGTTCGGATGCGTAGCTGCTTTTTCGAAGTAGCTACTGAGTATCCGGCAGTGCTCTTTTACCGAGACGAGCTTAGTGTATTTATGCAAATCTAAGTTACGTACGTACCACGGGGTGCCCGTGGCGTAGCGCAAGAATTTATTTTGCAAAATCTGAAGTCTACGAAGGTCTGTGTGTCCGAATACAACACAGGCGTACGCGAAGATAGGCTTGACACACGTTTTGTACAGGCAGATCTTGTTTCGGAGGAACATTTTACTTTTGGCGCAAAGTAGTCGATATAATCGACTTAATACGAAGCACGCTTTGCGGCGAACGTACGTTATATGCTCTCTGAAGGAGAGTTTCCTATCTAAGATTACGCCGAGGTATTTCGCGGAATTAGCCTCGGGAATCGGTTTGGGCACGTGTTCACGTATATGTGTCATGGTCACCTCACAAGGGGGCGCTGCAGTAAGCATTTGCTTGTATTTTTTGTGTGAAACCTATTTAGATGCGGTTTTCTGTGATCTGGTTCTGGTTTAATTGCTGCGTGTTTTTATATGCCATATCACGAACTACCACGGGGCGCTCCAGTATAAATTAGTTTTTACAAAATCAAAATTACTAGTGGGTTTTGTAATTTTCACTGACTTAGACATCAGTTTCGTGGAAATGTTACGGTGACAATCTGCCAGGCGCTGCAATGAGCATTTGATAATCAGAAAACATTGGGTTTATAATTTCTTTTGGATTTGCATGAAGATTAAAAAAAAGTATTTCGATATTATGTATTAATGTGTATCTATTCACTTTAAAAAGTTTAAAATAAATTAATTAGCCAACTTCAAAAAAGGTGGAGGTTGTCCATTCGTTTAGTTTTATTTTCATTTTTTTTAATTTTTAGGCCTCAAATTTAATTATTAAAAAAAGGAATTCACATCATTAAAAATGACAACTATTATTGTCGTTGTAACAGCTTTTAATAGATATCGGTCTGTTATTATTTTAAGCGACAGAGACAACGCTCTACGAAGCCGAAGCTAACCGATTATTTCATTCTTTTAGTAAAAAATAAATTATATAAAACTCCGTTCAGTAAAGTTGAAGAATATCGATCACATAGAGACACATAGTTTTTGAAAACTTTGTTTTATAATACCTATCTATAAACTACATATAACTCAATTAATATTACGGGATGGCGTCGGGGAAACAAATATATTTTTAAGCGATTTTAAATTTCCTTCTGTACATAAGATGAAAGGTGACATTAAGTTCCGCAACTCAACCAATTTCAGTCAAAACGTGGCGATCGGAGTGTCATGACACTAGTTATTTTGGCTTGAGATTCCAAATAGCAAAGTTACTATTCTAAAAAAGCGTGAAACTTAAAAATGTTAATCGAAACGTGTCGCATTTCCAGGACTTCTCCACTCCATTTACTAAGAAATAATTATTCTTAGCGTACCTACATAATTAAAGTAATGAGTTATAGGTAAATGTGTTCATATTTTATTAGATAAATTTTTCATATTTTTGTTTGATATAAATGATTTTACTTTGAATATATTAAAACTGACTGTTTTTGACTTACAGTTACTGACTACGGTTTACTATATTATGTAATAAGTTATATTGAATATTTTAGTATTTTTATATTTGTCAAATAACATTAATAATTCATTTATATAAAATTGATGGCAAATTATAATTTTTTACCGTGAGTTGCAAATCTAGCTGCAATTTTTATAAAGTAAAACCTCGTTTCAACCTTCGCACGACCTTCAGTTTTTTCAGTTCATTTTCGCTAAGGATTGCATATTGGATAATGTCGGTTTTCAATGAAAGAAGGACAAAGACTTATTGATAAATAACTCTATAATCATACGTATTGAATTCAAATTGGGAAATGCAAATGTATTTGTGATAGTAATATTCTATAATACTTGAAAAAATACTGAAGTACTCTACTTCATACAGCATTGTTCTTATTGTCATGCTGTAACCAAAAATGTAATATATCTATTATTCTTTTTAATATTTTTTTAAAAGAAGTATATATTATAAATTAATAAGACTTATTTTGTTGAAAAGTTAACACATTTTAGTTATTTCAATTTAATTTTAGTTTGTTATACTAATTGTAATATTGCTTGTAGATAGTACTCAATGATTTTAGTGAATCTAACTTAGTAATATGTTATTATAGTTATAAAAGTAAAGATAAGTTCATTCAACATACACATTTCTTTAATCTACCAAGTATGTTAGATGGTGTGTTGGATATAGGTTGTGTACTAGTGCTAGTGCTGGTACTTGGATGCACCATTTAAAAAGAATATAATCAGATTTACTTGCTGAGCATTCTTTAGGTAGTGTTAGTTATTTAATGTATTATAATGGAAAATAAATTTTGTCTCGCTTCCCATCAAATATTTGTTGATGAATTTTTATCTTGTAATTGTAAAGGGCTCTGCAAAATCTAAAATAATAAAATTGAAATGACTTTCTGGGTATTTAAAATAAATCATTTAATATTTCATGTACCACAATTATGTTTAACATGTCTTATTACTTATGACTAACATTTAAAATAAGATAGGTGGCAGGAAAGAATTTGTGTGTTGCTGTTTATTTCATAATATTAATATATTACACATACCATCTCTTTTTCTGGTTTGGCCTGATCTGGTTTTTCTTCTTTTGTATTATTTTCTATTCTATTCTTAAACAAGAATTGATAATAATTACATAAATATTTCTTTATTCAAAGTAAAATATTAATTGGCCAAATGTTTGTATTTTTATATGTACCTGGTTATCTGAGTAAAATTCATTTGAGTCTACTGTGAACTCATGAGGGAGCCATACTGAAATGTCATCACCAGTTACTGGTTCTGTAGTAGATTTTACCACCCATACAGGCTACCAACTGTTAGTATTTGTTTTTTTTTCTATAAATTTCAGCTTCTTAGCTGAGATTTTTATAATACCCCATTGAGCCTTAATTTGTTCCTCTTCTTCTTCAAGGGGTCTTTGCCATATTTTTAAAACTAAAAAATTAAGTGCCGTGTTAATAAAATAACTAGACAAATACTTTTCCTAAGCAATTCTTTCAAGATCATCAATGGAATAGAAGGTATTGAAACATAACATACGTATGAATGTCTACTAAACAAAACTTACGTGGTCGAATTAACTGTATCAGTAAAATCAACCTTATCCTCCTCCAACCAATTCTCACTTCGCTGCATTTTCTCGCTCTCTACAATTTGTGATTCCGATGCCGTTTTATAAATAAAGAGTAAAAAAATGTTAGTAAACGCTTGGTGGCATTCTCGGTAGCTTATCGCACCACAAACAGCAAAATATGGTTTTTATCCTTAATAATGTCTATAATCAGTCGAATTTAGTAAAATTATACACATTATCTGTGGTGAATTTTCAAAGTTTGACAAGCTTTCTTGGCAACTTCATCGTAGTGGCAACATTTTAGCTTATAAAACAGTATATTAGTTATAGAATGTTTATAGAACTGTTATGAATACGCATTTTTATGGAGCGTTTCATAAGCATTTTAACTAGTGAACGTTTTAAGCGTTCTATAAGCATTTTTTATGAATAAGGATATATATTTTATAAAGTACAATATATTTATATTTTAAGTAAGTATTTATATTTTATAAAGTACAATATATTTACTTTGATGCTTACATCATAGCTAGTTCTATATAAAAGCTAATGATAATGTCCTTAAACTTTGGTATGGTAATCTTTCCATAACATAAAGCGTTAAATAGTTTCAATCGACTTATAAACAAAAAAGTTACAACAACTTAAATATAAAACAAATAAAACAATAAAATTACTGTAAAATAACTGTTTTAATTAGTAAGCTGTAACTTCAATTCACGCTGGCAATGCCACGGGCGGGTTGCTAGGGAGGGTTGCTATATAGGTAGTAACACTAAGTTGCCTAAGCTAAGTTTATTCATCTGTGCCGCAGATAAGATTGGTCGCTCCAAGATCGATCTAGTGCAAATTGGAGCGGCTTAAAATTACATATTGATATATTACGGTGATAACAATATTCATCATGTAATATTTAATATTATAAAGATAATCAGACCCCTATAAATGTTGACGGATCTGTAAAAATAATAAGTATACAATGCTAATTAAAAAAACAATTAATATAAATATTCGGATTCACGGTATCGTCGTCATCGTCGTCTCAGCCTGTCGACGCCCACTGCTAGACATAAGCCTCCTCCAAGGATCTCCACGACGATCAGTCCTGTGCTTCTCGCATCCAGCGGCATCCGGCGACCTTGACCAGATCGTCGGTCCACCTGCTAGAAGGCCTGCCCACTGAGCGTCGTCCGGTACGTGGTCGCCACTCGAAAACCTTTCCGCCCCAACGACCATCGGTTCTCCTTGCTTTGTGTCCCGCCCACTGCCACTTCAGCAGGGCAATTCTTCGAGTAATGTCGGTAACTTTTGTTCTCCTACGGATGTCCTCATTTCTGATTCTATCACGTAGGGTAATACCAAGCATTGCTCTCTCCATTGCCTGCTGGGTGACCTTGAGCCTTCTTATGAGACACATAGTTAGCGGCCACGTCTCACTCCCGTATGTCATCACTGGCAACACACACTGGTCAAAGATTTTCGTCTTGAGACACTGCGGTAATTTGGACACGAAGATATATCGTAGTTTCCCGAACGCTGCCCATCCAAGCTGGATTCGACGAGAGACCTCTTTCTCGAAGTTGGACTTACCTAACTGGACTGTATATCAACAACTTAATACTTACATATCTTATTACTAATAAATACCTTAATACTTTGATAAACCTGTAGTCTACTTGGCACCTTTGGAGAACCTGCAGCACTGCCCAGGTCTCGATTGATTCAAAGGCTTTCTCATAGTCCACGAACGCCAAGCAAAGTGGCAAATTATACTCTTCGGTCTTCTCTATAATTTGCCGCAGCGTATGGATGAGATCTATGGTACTGTAGCCTTTTCGGAAACCAGCTTGTTCGGGAGGTTGAAAGTCGTCAAGCCTGCAGGTAAGACGATTTGTAATGACTTCGCCATGTGAACTACCACATTCATCCTCTATTGCCTCTTTGGGATTGGTTTTTATATAAAAGGGGGGTGGTCTATATTTGACCTTGCGTCACTAGATATGTTCTTGAGAAAATCATCGATATATCTAGTACAATGTCTATACTGTTTGACAACGTATAGCGATAACTGTTCTAGTAAGAAAACACGTACGAAATCTGCTATTTCGTACATATATACCATCAGGTATATAGTATTATAAACCGGTCATAATATCTTAAATTTTAGGCTTTTTATTATATTTTACAATTGTGATATCGAATATATCTAGTACAATGTCAACTATGTAATAACAGATGGCGCTACCCGTTCCAGAAAACGTAGTGACATTTGTTGTCATATAGATGATATAAAGTTTTATAGACAGGTCAAATACATTTTTAATAGCAAATTATCTTTAATAAATATTATGCTCATTTTATTTTATAATTATTTTAAGTGATTTTAGTGATATTAAAATAAATTTAGCTTCACTCGTGAACTATTAACATAATTTAAATGTTTTTTTCATTATTTTTTTCTGCGGGAGTTGTTTGGAATAGCAGGTTGAAAACTATCCCATATGTTGCTCTAATCTTTAAGCTAACTCCATACGAAAAATCATTAATTTCTACACTGTAGATATCAGCATAAAAATAATTTACTTATATCGGTTTATTTATTTTTTCCAAAAAAACTACATGGAAAACCGGGATAAAAACTATCGTATATGTACCTTTGCACTATAAGCTACCACCATTCCAAATTTATTCAATTCTATCTAGTAGTTTTGGCGTGATTGGCGAAAAAATTAACAGACAGACTGACAGACAAAAATTCTACTGAGTGGTTTTTTCACCTCTGTTATCGATATATTAACATACCCAATTAAAATTTTTCTAAAATTTTTCATGTATAGAATTCACTTTTCTACTCTTTTATTATATAGATAACACACCTTGCGCATAAAATGCTCGCTCTTGACTATTTCAAAAATATCACTGTCAGGAATAAATCTGTATATAACTATTACTTTAAAAAAAGAAGTCCCGCTGAGTTTCTTGCGCCGGTTCTTCTCAGATTAAATCTAGTGCACTGATGGTAAACTATTTGACGTTCAAAAAATGAAGCTTATTAGTTCTTATTTTGGACAAAATTAAAAAATAAATAGAGTTGCAAGAAGCTGTCAGCTCTTCTTACTTTAAATAAAATAAAAAAAAAATAGTTGTAAGAAGCTGTCAGTAAGTTACACTGGGATGTTATTGGATTATCTGAGATCCAAAAAGAGGGGGAGGACACGATAATCCTCAATTCCGATAAATTACTATACTACAGGGAGGGCGACCAACAATCTTTAGGTGGCGTCGTCCACAAGTCCCTTGTTAACAATGTGGTTATCGTCGATAGTGTACCGAACACGTAGCGTACATGATACTCAGAATATCGAAACGATTTTATTATTAAAATGCAGGTCATTCTGATATTTTTAACTATTATATGTGTAGTAACTCCTAAGTTACACGATACCTATATCATGAGCATACAAAGCTCAATAGCGATTTTCGGTGAAGCAAGTAAAAAGATACTACTATTACGTTTAAACGTTTACTAGTTGAGGCGGACAACGAAGGTTAGGTCACACTATATTAAATTAGTATTTTGTTTTAACATAGACTTTTTCGCCTCCACTGACGGACCTGTGCCTTTGTTGTTCTGGATCTTGTTGATTTTTTTTCATTTCCTTTAATTTACTTTCACGTTATCGCATTGTCTTTCAGTACGTTTATAAGGACTTTTCAAGCGAAAAAATGAGAATTTCTGTCATATTTTTTTTTGTTCTACCACCAATTTATTCTAACTTGTTAAAATTATGGTAGGAAAAAAAATAAAATATCAGCGTTCTTAATATTTTCGACGCAAGATCAAAAGCGTTAGCTGTTACCGCCGGAGGGCGAGGAATCTTTTAGAATACCATTCTAAAAGCCACTCAACACATACAAGAAATGCCTCCAGGTGTCGCTGAGATTCTGGCAGGCACTAGTGGACGCAGGGAAAGTTCACATAGACCTCCAGAGAGTCCAAGTGGAGGACCAATCCCCATTCGTACAGTGTAGTTGTCCCATTTTCCCCAGCAAAAGACACACAGACCACAACAGCTGCTAGCAGTCCCCTCTCGGATTACGACATATGTATAGGGTTTCTCAACCAAATTTTCGAATTTAAAAAAGAGCAAGTGCGAAAATGATGCAGGGACCATACGTCTTCAAGTGTACGAACCTGGTGACGCTGGGAGGAAATATTTTAAATACTGACAACCATGCATTCACCACCCAGAGCACAGCCGCAACAGTCGTCAGTAGCAGGATCAATGTATAGAGCTCGACCATATTGCCTTATCTGGACGAACTTGAACTCGATATAATACAAAACACTAATAACATTACACAATATTCAATTTCATTTCCAATTATCTACAAAAAACTTTCTTGCAAAATGAAATTGCTAATAGAATTTTGTAAAAACGTCTTTCCTATCTCCACTGTTCACTGTTGGGTAACAGAAGCCAATATCGCCCTTTGACCAGAGCTTAAAAATGAGAATAGATTGTGAAATACTTAGATATGAAGCAATTAGCTGCAGCGAAAAGTTTTGGTCTTTAATCAATACATTTGTAAAAGCTCCACTTATCGCTAAGTGAAAATTACTTTGAAAAGGTCGTATGGAAGGATGCATGAGTAAAAGCTTAGAAAAACTTTGCGTAGACAAATTCCATTTACTCATTTTCCGTAGTATTCTGGCTAATAACGGACATGTCGCGCTTTGTGTTGGCCAACCAACATAAGCGTATTATGTAGTTTTAATGTGAACCCTTTTCTGTGGTCTGACTCATGACTATGGGTTCATACATATATTAGTTAAATAATTGTTGAAAAATCTTTGTGGGGGCTGTTTTTCTTATTTAAATGTATCATGTTAAAGTAAGAAAATGTAAACCAAGTTTCATGTAACAATCAAATAAGATGTATTTACTAGATGAAAAAGGAAACCAAGCCAATCAAAGTAATCCTTTAACAACTTGGTAAAAATAATAATATTTCTTAACGTATATCGGCCTTGGCTAGTCTAAGCGCAGTAAATTATAATTTATTAGATTTAACACATTACCCACTGCTGTAAATCACATTAGAGCTGTGATGTAATCACCACAGTCTGAATATTTATTGTACTTTACACATTCGACCAATTCGATCGATCTTTTATTTTAGCTCTTTTATTATTTTTTTACAAATCATAATTTATCATAAAAAATAAAGTACTGTTTTTCTCTCTCCAAGTTCCATGTTTTATTTAGAGCTAAAACCGTGCTTCGTCTCACTAGAAGTATAGGAGCTCATACATTAATTCTGAAGCAAATTGAATTTTGATGCAGTTGGATTTTACTGAAGCATTAGTAGATGCATATAGGTAAAGTAACTTTCTATCGGATTTCACTTGGTAGAATAGATTTCAATCACCTGTGAGAATCACGGTACCGCATCCGTAAGGTTTATATGTATGTGTATATTTGAGTCTCGTCGGAAGCCTCATAAGTAAAACTCGAATATAGAGAGAATGTGAAAATACACTAATGTATTCATTTTTTATTTTTATTTTTATGAATTTTACTTAACTCAACTTATTAAATTTATGTATTACATGGAAGCGTTAGTTGATTCTATCCAACAATAATAATCTTCAAAATTTAAAAATGTTATTATTTTTGAATTATTACATTTCATTTTTTTTCATTTACATTTCATTTTTTTTCGCTCCTATATATTAGTGTGAAATTAAACTACTTTGTATTTATACAAATATATAAAATTGAAGTGTCTGTTTGGATTACTAAAATAACTACTTTTAATTTTTTTTACTACTGAAATATACATATACAGCGGGCATATAATAAAATTAAAAAATATACTACATTTCTCCTGTAGGTCTGTTTGTATGTTTATTCCAGCTAATCTCTGGGACAGGACGATTGATTTTGGTAGCATTTACTGGCACATAGCTGATGTAATAAAAAGTAACTTAGGTTACTTATTTTTCATAATTATAACCTTTTTGTTAAATTCCACATGGACAAAGTCACGGGCACAGGTAGTGTATTAATACAATGCAATTAATGATTAGTGATATATTGACATAATTGATAATTGATTAGTTTCAGCTTGAACTGATATTATGTTAGCACAATTTACTCGTCTCTTAAATACTGGGGTTATACATTGTTCGTTAATTGACTCAGCTTAATGAACTAAAATAGTACACTGTCACAAGAGCCCTGAAATTAATACAAGTCATATTTGCTTAAGGCTGATTGATTTTATTAATCGTTTTTTGTAACTTCCACTCACTCAGTGTTGTGACACTCCATTTTTCAAATTCTGTTTCTTTTTAAATATATTTAGTATTGGGTGATATAACCCCCTACCGAACACCACACTACTAATTTAACATGCAAAATAAAAAACATTTAAATTAATAAAATCTATTTATCTGACGTTTAATTAACGATGTCTATTAACAACATGAAACTTCATTATACTTTAAAATCAATTAAATCAGTATACCTTCAAAATAATTTCACTTTAGTTGAGTCTTATGAAATATATTTAGTTAATGAAACGGAATAATCTCATTAACGCGCCGGACGTATGACCCGCTAATTGACCGGAGTTGAAGACAAATATTATAACTTCAAATACTATTCATTGTTACAAGCTACATTACTTTTTTAAAAGCAGAATATGTAATAAAATAATATATTACAATAATTAGTGCCCGACCGATGGTTGGGTTTCGGTTTCGGTTTCGGCAAGTTTCGGCAAGTTTCGGCAAAAGTATGTAGTTTCGGCCATAGTTTCGTTTTCCGCAAAAAACTGCCGAGCCTTTGACAATGCCGAAACTACTCATGAGGTACCCATGTATTTTCACGTCGCTTAGATATTTTTGATTGTTTTATAGCTTGTGAACCTAATCTTAAGATACAGTAAACGATTTTAATATATTATAAATTATTAATTAATGACGAGAATACTATGGACTGCTGACGAAATTGAGATTAAATGAACTATCACTGTTAGTCTGTCGAATACCTATGAATTTTGCCAACCCTGGGCTAGCTACTATATTGAAGGCTTGCTTTATTAATTATTATTTAAATATAACCGTTTTCTATATAAACATTACAGAGTATATAGTCAATAAGTTAAAATAAACATAATGTAAGTCTTATCATAAAATAGCGCATAAATTTCCTTGCAAGAAATGCACATTTAAGTAAAAGGTTTTCATTTTTGTAAAAAATACCTATTTACTAAGCGTTTCCAGTCTTAAGTGGAGACTGAGGGTCTTGATAACGCACAAGTCTGGACTACACCTCAAAAATCCTCTATGTAAATCCCTAGGAGCCTTGGGCAAAGAGAACTGGCGTCGGTCTCTAGTACCTACTATGTTTTTATTATTTCTAAAAGGGGGTAAACTAACAGAAGGACCGTCTAATCGTATGTATTTATCTTCGCTCATAGACAACTACAACATTAGAGGATGCGTAGCCGATCTTGAGAATGAAGAAGGAAGAAGAATGAGATAGAGAGATCCATGTTATTGAACCGGAAAAAATCACCAGATATTTGGCGGTTATTTTTGGACGTGATAGTGCGCGATTCATTTGAATAGACACAAACAACTAGCTAAGATTATACATATTAAAAGTTACTCTTGGCATTTCGGGACATGGAGGTAAAGTTTTACTCCCGGTCATGGGGGTAAAGTCCTTTTATAGCGACATGTTGTCATCGTAGACATTGTAATTCTACATGATGATAATCTCGTGAAGACAACAACGTGCAGGCACTAGAAAAGTTTATTAAATAAAACTTAAACTACTACTACCAAACCGGCGAATGTGAAAAGGCAAACGCTAGATAATAGTGAACTTGAAAAATACTGCTATTAGAAGATATGTTTTTAATTTACATTGTTTTAGCCACCGTCCCACAACCATTCGCACTTATAGGCCTTCGTGGCGCAGTGGGACAGAGTCTGCTTGAACGCGCGATGGTGGTGCTTTCAATCCCCACTCGGGAGAATGATTATTTCATTTCACCGCATTGCCACCTGAACCAAAGCGTTGAGTTCGACCGCCACTCAACACGCAATGTCTCAATCTAGGATGCGAAGTGAAAATCGGAATGTCTTGACACTAGGTCCTCTCTGAAAAGGCGTGAAGCTGAAAAAAATTACTCTCTTATAATAAAATAGTACAAAATTGTGTATTTACTATGTTAAGCTGTTATAACTTTGGGCTCAAGGTTAAATGTCAACGTAGTATATGGAAGTAGTATGATATATAAAGTCATAAGGTCCACGCAAACAGAGTTTCAACAAAAGTCTTTTTAATATGTATAAGATTAATTACTTAAAAAGTAAAGTTTAAAAAGTTAAAGTTAGTGCCGCCGAGCAACCTTTGCGCAATTGCGACCTGTGTGGCAGTCTCGTAAGTTGACCCGCAGAGTCAAACTCCGAATTTTTTGGTCCAACGTAAAGTCTGTGCTGCTGTATGGTTGTGAAACGTGGAAGGTAACCAAGGCCATCTCACATCAGCTCCAGGTGTTCATTAGTCGATGTCTTCGCCAAATTCTCGGTATACACTGGCCCAAGAAAATTTCCAATGACCACCTTCGAGAACTCTGCAAGGAAACACTGGTCGACCAGCAGATCGGTCGACGCAAGTGGAGCTGGATTGGCCATACCCTCCGCCGGGGCCTAGACCATATACCTAAGCAGGCGATGGATTGGAATCCTCAAGGAAAGCGTAATCGTGGTCGCCCCAAGCAAACCTGGCGACGTTCAGTTCTGGATGAGGCGAAGAAGATCGGCAAAACTTGGAACGAAATTAAATGCTACGCTCTTGATCGTCCAAAATGGAGAGTCACTGTGGAAGCCCTCTGCCCCAACTTGGGGATATAGAATCATAAGTCACAGTGGCGCAGTAGCGAAGTGTCTTGACTCTAAAAAAAACATTACAAGTCATATGGAAAACGTATAAAATTTAGAACACAGCGGAATTCGAACCCGCGCCTCCTTAAAACCGTCAAGCGCTCTCACCACTAAGCCATGCGTTAAATTTTTTTCTAATTTCCTACGTGTGGAATAACACTTTCAAAATGTTTAAAAAGGTTACAAGTTTTATTCTAAGTATTGTTTATATTTTGAGAAATAGTTGAATACGTACTCGAGACCACCGTGGCGCACTGGAATAGTGTCTGACTGCAACACAATAGTTATGGGTTCGATTCCCATTCTGGGGAATAATTATATTTTAATTTTTATTTCTTCAGACAACGTCTGAAGTAAATGTTTTGATTATTGGGCTTTTCTTCGATGATACGGTTATATTTGAATTTTCATTTCCTATCAGTAAGATTAAATAGGGTGTTGAATTCCGGCATGTAAGACGCAGTGTCTCGAATTCGGTCGTCTCGAACTCGCCCACATTTATTAATTATGACTCCAAATTTCAATGTAAGGTAGCAATAAAAGTAGTAGATATATTATAGTCATAATATCCATGCAAACGAAGTTGCGGGCAGTTGCTAGTTAACTTATATATAGATACATATATTCATCGTCCGTTCGCCTGTTCGGAAAATAATCTTTGGATAGTAGACATTTTTAACCCTAACTAGCAAGCTAACAATAATAATAAAGCATATAAGAATTTCGACGCAGCTGGTAATAGAACGCATGGCTTAGCAGTCAGAGCGCTAGGACGGTTTCTAAAAGGCATGAAATCCCACTGCGTACAAAATGTTTATACTTTTTGTATAAAAATAATTTACAGAGTATTGTCGAATACGTAGTTAAGTTTCTAAATTCAGATGAGCTGCCAGATGTATCCTGTATTAAAAGTAAACATCCTAGTCCCACTTATTGGAAATATACCCCTTGATTATGTAAAATTATAAAACAACACCTTTCTATGACCAAACCTTCCAATCACCTTTCAATGCTGAAAAATTATAAAACAACACCTTTCTATTCTCTCATATGAAAGATTTGTTCTAATACTAAGTCAGTTTGAACTTTGATACTATACCATAACGTAATCCTTGACATGAATGTCTATTTTTTATTTATTTTTTGTTTCATTTTTTTATTTTTTTGTTTAAATTTATTATATTTTTTATTTATTTTATAATATTTTTATTGTAATCAATATTTTAAAATAACTATTTCTGGAACGACATACCGGCGGAGCGGAGCTTTTTTGTAGCTTTTTTGTAGCGTAGGCGCTCAATAAGAAAGGATTTTTAGAAATTCATCTTTTAAGAGGGTGATAAAGGGGGAAGGGAATGGAGGTTAACACATGAAATTTGACTTGATAAAATTTGATTAAAAAATATTAAATTTCTATTTCATCTATTGTGAAAACTCTACCAATAAGATCGTGAAATAAAGGTTGAAAGCGATTGCGTAACTCTATTACTAAGTTAGTGAAAAAAGTTTGAGATATTGTATGAAAATTGGTCATTCTACGTTAGAAATATAAAAAAATATTTACTGGTTGCTGAATAGGAACCTAAACTACTCTAAGTACTTCAGGATGTCGTGGCGCAGTGAGTGTGGGGTAAAATTATATTTAAATTTTAATTTCTCCGCTTTAGTACCAAAAACAAAACGCGGCGTTGTGTTCCGCTCCAATATCTCGATTTCAAGTGAAGACTGGAGGACGGAACGGTTTGACACCAGGTCCCCTCTTTGCGGAATTACCTCGCTATGAGGGAAAAACCACGAAACAAAAGAAAAAACTACTCTATTATAGTAAAATAGTAAAAAAAAGAGTCTGTACATATATGTACATACACATACACACACGCACAAATTTCCAAAAAAAAATATTGAGAGGAACGTGAAAACGACATTAAAAAAATTAATATATGATTTTTTTCTATGTTTTTATGTATTTATACGCGCACATCTTTTGATCTTCTGGACAGATTCGAACAAAAGTTTTTTGTTGTATAATTCAAAATGGAATACTTAGCTGAACTATAAGAAATAAAGCAAAGAAACTTTGAAAAAAGTTGTTCATTTGTTTCACATGAACATTTTTCCTTGACTTATAAAAATTACAGATCAGAAATATCTGGTTAAGAACCAAGCTGCTTAAGTTTAGGAAATAAAATAATGTCGCATTATCTTAAATATTTCAACTTCAATCACTTCTACAAAACTTTAAATTGAAGTTATAAATATGCCTAATTCCTTTAGTAATATAATTAGCCCAATTATTTATACAGCATGGACGTGTGTCAGTCGAGAGTATATATTTATTCAGTTTTTAGTTCGGAGATTAAATTTTAAGAAGCAAACATTTAAGGCAAATAAATAATTTTGGCTTAAACTTACTGTATACAGTGATGTTATGTAAGTTATATTAATTGAGATTTATTTATATACTTGAATTCAACTTAACCAATAAAAACTAATCTAACTTTATTCAGCTTGTAACTGGTCATCCCCCCCTTCATTGAACTCATGCCTTCATCGATCTGAAATGTTTGAAAATATATAAATAATTAAAATATTAATAAATTATAATTGTGGCTCGTGATTCGTCTCGCGGTTAGGACCGTTATTATTGTTTTCGTAAGTAACTCAAGATCTTTAAGAGATTCAGAGGTAACAGTGTTTAGAAACGTTCAAGTTATAATATATTAAATCCCATCAGGAGAGTTGACAGCAATTGCAGTATCATAACCTTTTCCGTTGTAATCGACCAGAGCTTGTCTTAGGGAAAGCTGAGGTCTCGTCTTATTTATCCTCTCGTTACAGCTATCTAATTTGAGAGTCATAACAAGGGGAAAAATAGCTTAGTGGCCCCACCCCGCCACATGCCGTGAATTCCGACCGATCGGCGGACCCGACCGACCAAATATTGAACCCTCCGAGACGCAACGGAACAGTTCACGTATATGATACTTACAATGCCTCAGCAAAAGATCAATTATTAGCTAGCTGTCCGTCCGTAGTCGTCCCTTATCGTTTTATACGAATATTTAATATTATTAGTTACCTTTTACTCTTTAAATTTAAATTAGATATTAAATTTCTAAGGTACTTGTTACGCTTCTTATATATTATGTTAGATTTGTGATTTATGATTTGCCATTGATTGGTTTGTGAGATCAATATACCTAATTCATCGGGTTGTGAGGCCGATATACGTCATTGATTTGTTCGATCAATATACCTAATTCATCGGGTTGTGAGTCCGATATACGTCATTGATTTATGCGATCAATATACCTAATTCATCGGGTTGTGAGGCCGATATACGTCATTGATTTATGCGATCAATATACCTAATTCATCGGGTTGTGATCCCTGTATACGTAATTAGTTTGTGAGATCAATATAATTCATCGGGTTGTGAAGCCGATATACGTCACTGGTTTGTGAGACCAATGAATTCGTCGGGTTGTGAAGCCGATATACATTACTGGTTTGTGAGACCAATGAATTCGACGGGTTGTGAAGCCGATATACGCCACTGGTTTGTGAGACCAATGAATTCGTCGGGTTGTGAAGCCGATATACGTTACTGGTTTGTGAGACCAATATAATGTAAGTCGCTGGTTTGCATATCAGTTCGAACGCACAACCACACGGTGGCTGTTTGATTTATTTAACCGCACAGCACACGCGTAGCAGTCGTTTGTCAAAGCCAATATTTAAACTTAGTCAAATGTCTCCGACATCAGTTATCAGTTTGCTTTAAGCTTACGGAACCCCGACAATCGTATGCCACGAGTTATACCAATATCCGACTTTGTACAAGTGCTTATGTAACACAAGACAGCATCAGACAAGATACTACAAACTAACATTCACATAGCGGATCACTTTACCAAACGCGTCAGCCTCAGTGATGCTAAGCAGTATCGGGACACCGACATCGGTTATCAAAAAGCTATAAGCTTATTGAACCCACGACAATCGTGTCACAAATTATACCAATGCTGTCGCCGTACGAACTCCCTCACGGAACGCAAGACAGCATCAGACACGATACATTTAACCAATACTGCTATAGCGGTTCACTTTACCAAACGCGTCAGCCTCAGTGCTGCTAAAGAACATTAGATCATGTCAACGACATCGGTTATCCGCAAACTACCAGCTCCCCAAGCCCTGACAATCGTAAAACATTGTATGACGCAGCGTGCTATACATTTAATTATATTATTTTAAATTTTACCCTTTTAAATACCATCTTGCTATAAAACCTTTATTCTTTAAATGCATCTTATATATTAATATCTTACTAGTAGTTCCTAACCTTTCAATATACCAATACTTTATATATTTCATAATAATAACGATAATGTAAACTAAAATGCCCATACAACACTATTTAAATATGGCGGTGCGTCACGGCATACTCTTTTACTTATAAATATTGTAAATTTGATAAATCTCATACAAATAACATTATTATCATGTAACATTATTATTTAATACTTTTATTTACCTTTTAATATTTATTATAATATATAAATTTTCATTTCATATTCGTTTTATGCAATTTCCTATTAATAATACAAGAAAACTTACCAAAGAAGTCTTCATAATTTACAAATATGCATCTTACCAATCTTGAATATCATAAAACTATTATATTTCTATTCCTTTGCATTTTATATGTTAAATTTACTAATTAAATATCCACTTCCTTGTATTAAATTCATATTATTTGCAATTTAATTTCAATAATTTCCTAAGCGTCCTTTTATTGCGTCATCCTCCCGCCAAGCTCCTTTTTTTTTTTTTTTTTTTTTTTTTTTTCATTAACTATAACCTGCCAGTATGGCATTCAGCCTACATAACATTTATAAAAATATTAATTACTTTTTTATTAATTATTTAAATATATTAAATAAAATAATATTTTTTTATTATTATTAAATTAAATTAAATTATATTATTCAGTAAAAATATTTTATAAATATTCCTACGTATATTTATGTACAGTATGGATTGTTACATTCAACCCCCTAAATTCTATGAAGTTTATCGGAATAGAATTTACAAAATCTTTTTATTAAATTAGATTAAAATATATTATTCAGTAAAATATCTTATACATATTCCTACGCATATTTTAGTATAGTATGGATTGTTACATTCAACCCCCTAAATTCTATGAAGTTTATCGGAATAGAATTTACAAAACCTTTAAAATTTATTACCAACCCCCAGACTTTATACGCTCTATCTTACACTCTTTTTCCCCGATGTGGATACTACTAAAACTGTCAACCCCCTGACCTTACAACCCCCCAACCTGAAGATTCTTAAAACACTGTTAACCTCCTCTGTCTCACTCCATTTCACGGACAACAAATTGTAGGCATAAGCCCATTTTTAATATTTATTATAAAGCCGTTTGACCATCCTGGTCACGGCACCAAATTGTAACTGGTCTTCCCCCCCTTCATTGAACTCATCCCTTCATCGATCTGAAATGTTTGAAAATATATAAATAATTAAAATATTAATAAATTATAATTGTGGCTCGTGATACGTCTCGCGGTTAGGACCTTTATTATTGTTTTCGTAAGTAACTCAAGATCTTTAAGAGATTCAGAGGTAACAGTGTCAAGAAACGTTCAAGATATAATATATTAAATCCCATCAGGAGAGTTGACAGCAATTGCAGTATCATAACCTTTTCCGTTGTAATCGACCAGAGCTTGTCTTAGGGAAAGCTGAGGTCTCGTCTTATTTATCCTCTCGTTACAGCTATCTAATTTGAGAGTCATAACAAGGGGAAAAATAGCTTAGTGGCCCCACCCCGCCACATGCCGTGAATTCCGACCGATCGGCGGACCCGACCGACCAAATATTGAACCCTCCGAGACGCAACGGAACAGTTCACGTATATGATACTTACAATGCCTCAGCAAAAGATCAATTATTAGCTAGCTGTCCGTCCGTAGTCGTCCCTTATCGTTTTATACGAATATTTAATATTATTAGTTACCTTTTACTCTTTATATTTAAATTAGATATTATATTTCTAAGGTGCTTGTTACGCTTCTTATATATTATGTTAGATTTGTGATTAATAATTTGCTATTGATTAGTTTGTGAGATCAATATACCTAATTTATCGGGTTGTGAGTCCGATATACGTCATTGATTTGTTCGAACAATATACCTAATTCATCGGGTTGTGAGTCCGATATACGTCATTGATTTATGCGATCAATATACCTAATTCATCGGGTTGTGAGGCCGATATACGTCATTGATTTATGCGATCAATATACCTAATTCATCGGGTTGTGAGGCCGATATACGTAATTAGTTTGTGAGATCAATATAATTCATCGGGTTGTGAAGCCGATATACGTCACTGGTTTGTGAGACCAATGAATTCGTCGGGTTGTGAAGCCGATATACATTACTGGTTTGTGAGACCAATGAATTCGTCAGGTTGTGAAGCCGATATACGTCACTGGTTTGTGAGACCAATGAATTCGTCGGGTTTTGAAGCCGATATACGTTACTGGTTTGTGAGACCAATATAATGTAAGTCGCTGGTTTGCATATCAGTTCGAACGCACAACCACACGGTGGCTGTTTGATTTATTTAACCGCACAGCACACGCGTAGCAGTCGTTTGTCAAAGCCAACATTTAAACTTAGTCAAACGTCTCCGACATCAGTTATCAGTTTGCTTTAAGCTTACGGAACCCCGACAATCGTATGCCACGAGTTATACTAATATCCGACTTTGTACAAGTGCTTATGTAACACAAGACAGCATCAGACAAGATACTACAAACTAACATTCACATAGCGGATCACTTTACCAAACGCGTCAGCCTCAGTGATGCTAAGCAGTATCGGGACACCGACATCGGTTATCAAAAAGCTATAAGCTTATTGAACCCACGACAATCGTGTCACAAATTATACCAATGCTGTCGCCGTACGAACTCCCTCACGGAACGCAAGACAGTGTCAGACACGATACATTTAACCAATACTGCTATAGCGGTTCACTTTACCAAACGCGTCAGCCTCAGTGCTGCTAAAGAACATTAGATCATGTCAACGACATCGGTTATCCGCAAACTACCAGCTCCCCAAGCCCTGACAATCGTAAAACATTGTATGACGCAGCGTGCTATACATTTAATTATATTATTTTAAATTTTACCCTTTTAAATACCATCTTGCTATAAAACCTTTATTCTTTAAATGCATCTTATATATTAATATCTTACTAGTAGTTCCTAACCTTTCAATATACCAATACTTTATATATTTCATAATAATAACGATAATGTAAACTAAAATGCCCATACAACACTATTTAAATATGGCGGTGCGTCACGGCATACTCTTTTACTTATAAATATTGTAAATTTGAAAAATCTCATACAAATAACATTATTATCATGTAATATTATTATTTAATACTATTATTTACCTTTTAATATTTATTATACTATATAAGTTATCATTTCATAT